>CM042157.1:86390305-86435661 GCA_023376005.1 Doryteuthis pealeii | reverse complement strand
AAGAGAGATAACAACTATTAACTATTCCATAATCTTTATTCATTGCTATTTCTAATTTAACTATTTAGTTAAATTAGAAAGTAAATAATAAAATGAAAAAGTTATTTTCTTGTTAATTGATTTCTTTTAAGATTTATAACCGAGATTTTTGCTCATATTCATTAAGATAAAACATAGCGTAAACAATATAAAATCAAGATTACCAAAATATATTGCATAATTCACAATTTCAATTTTACAAATAAAATAAATGTTGTACCGGCGTATATACCGGTGTATATTCTCCACTGTAGGAACTACAGTGGAGAATATACACCGGTTCTCACTATAAATAGTGAGACACCGAGTGAAAAGGTTGTACTGTTACCGTTTAGCGGCAAGCTAGCCGTGCTTGTACCTTATTGTAAATACACTTGTCTCATTTTACCCTACCTCGATTTGACTTCTTTTTTACTGTTGAATTAACATCACAACAATAAACATGTAAGTTCTTTTTTTTTTCTCCAGTTTATTCTAATTTTACGTGGGGCATTAAAAGAACGTAAGACCATTTGGAATGTTTCATTTTTAAAATTGGGTGAAATAAAATGGGACAAATAAGAAATCTGCAATTAAGTGACACAAGATAATCTGGATTTACATCTTTGGATCGGATCTTGAACAATTTGGACGATCTCATATTTAAGCAGAGGGTGTTGCAGGATTATAATAGGCGGAAGATTTTGGAACAAGCGTATTAATATATAAATTGGCAAAACTTGAATTATGATTTTAATTCTGTATTCTTCATGCAAGAATAACCTATTTTCAAATAGTTTGGGATAAAGAATTTCTTCAACAGATTTAGCAAAATGTTTCGGTAATTTTCACCTTTAGTTGTCAAAATTCCTAGCAAATAAGGCAATTAGAGTAACCTCCCTTGACTTTCGCTTTGAACTAAACCGGTAGCTATTTTGAAAGTCTCCGTGCGAAATAAACCAATCCTAGAAACTTTTTCGAAAACAGTATCCAAACCCTATCTATATGCATATATTAACACACACACACACACACACACACACACACACACATATATATATATATATATATATATATATATATATTATATATATATATATATATTGGTCTAGCTGGAAGAAATACTATAAAGATATTAGAAGAACTAGCAAATATATGCACCCTCCGGATGCAAGTATTTAAACTTTAATATAATAAAATATTATATTAAATTAGAATGGCTAATGAAACTAAATAAGAATTTAGATAAAAAGATTGGTAATTTTCACCTTTAATTGTCAAAATACCTAGCAAATAAGGCAATTAGAGTAACCTCCCTCGACTTTCACTTTGAACTAAGCCGGTAGCTATTTTGAAAGTCTCCGTGCGAAATAAATAAATCTTAGAAACTTTTTCGAAAACAATACAACTGCATGCTTTAACACAAAAATATCATAAAATGTGTTCTTAATAACAATTAAGTTCATTTCAGATAATTTTATGCTAGGAATTTAGCCAACTGACTTTCACTTTGAACAAGACGGTAGCCAATTTTAAAGTCTCCGTGCGAAATATACAAATCTTAGAATCGTTTCGAAAACAATACAACTGCATGCTTTAACACAAAAATATCATAGAATGTGTTCTTAATAACAATTAAGTTCATTTCAGATAATGCGAACGCACAATCTTATGCTAGGAATTTTAACAACTAAAAGTGAAAATTACCAATGCTTTATTATTAAATGGAAAAATATTCTTGCCACGTTTATCTTAACTTGCTGTAGTCGAGTGAGTTGAAACATATTTCTTTTTCTTTATCCATCTTCCGTTGGTTTGGTTATTGCTGTGAATTGAATTCAATTTCCTACAAATCTCGACTATTTTGTTTTCTGGTTCGTCTTCCATTTTTAGCTTTGTCGAGGATTTTAGCGTTGCTGGAATTCGTTGCTAAGCTGTGGATGGACAGTCTGACTTTTTATCAATATCTACCGGTATGTAATTAGCTTTTCTCCTGGCCTATCATCTACCATTATTCAGGTTAAATGGAACGTCTACAAAATTGACTTGTTCTCAGGTAATGCCGACCAAATTTTCCCCAAGGCTCTAACAACTTTCGCTGGTATTCTTTTTTGTCTGTATAATGTGATATTTCACAGTTCACTATCTATTGATCTCAAAACTCATAGTCTAAAGTCCCTTTATTATTATTATTTTCAATGTAAACAAGTGACACGTGCGAGAGCCGCTGTAAACAGCTTATGGTAGAATCGCAGTGATGAGAGAGGCGCTATGAGCGGTTTCAAGTAAAGAGTTAATTCGACATTACTTCAATATTTAAACTGTGATTCTTGAAAAGCCTTATCAACCTCCTGTCTGTCATCACGATACAAACCGCTGTATTGTTTTTCACAAACACACACACACACGCACACACGCACACACACATACACACACACACACACACATATATATGTATGTATGTATATATGTATGTAAGTATATATATATATGTATGTATATTATATATATGTGTATGTATGCATATATATATGTATGTATATATGTATGTATATATATATATATATGTATGTATATATATATATATATATATATATATATATATATATAGGAGAGAGAGGGGGGATTATATACAATTATATTACCACGACCAGCAAATTCGGCAAACATTTAGAAATTAGAAATTTGATATATTTACTTAAGAGCTATTGCTAAATATTTCAATATGTAAAAATATAATAATCCTGACTTAACTTTCTCTTACTCATTTTTTTTCTTTTTCTTCTCTTCTTCTTTTCGAGTGAAATATATTAGCGTTATCACTTCCACCCGCTCAACCTCTCTCTATATATTTCCACTACTCTCTTTCTTTGTTTTCTTATTATATCTTCCGTGTAGCAGGTCCTTTTCCTTCCCTTCTCTATAATAAAACGGAATGGTCCAATATTTAGCTGAGGTGAAGAAATAAGAATTCGGCGGATAGCAACAACAGATAATCAGGATTTACATTTTAATCTTGGACGATTTTGACGGTCTCATTTTTAATCAGAGCGTGTTGCAAGATGATAACGGTCGTACAATTTAGGAACACGAGTATCAATATATAAGTAAAAGTAAAGTCGTCGCGGCGGCCTGATGTCGGTATCAGTCATGCAGCTAGGGAGTCTATCCCCTTTTTACTATCACTAGACCAAGGAGATTATTTTTAGCGTCTGAGATGGAGTGCCACACCTACCATTAGCTCCTTACTTTACCGCATAGATCCCTGTGCTACTCATACGCTGAGTTGGCGGGGTGGGGGTGATATTGAACTAGGAACCTTGTGGTTTCTAGCCGAACGCTCTACCGACTGAGCTAAACCGGCCCCATATAGAAATGTTAACATTTTTAACACCTTGTCTTAGAATACAAACAATAACGGTTTGGTTTCTTGGCATATCAACCTTTGTGGGTTATGTAATGCCAAAGAACGTTGTGATACTATTTAACCGATAGTGGGTGGAGGAGGGGATTCATACCTTTCACCAGGGTATTAGTCCGAAATTGACCGTAATAGAGTGGCTGGAGCTTGAACTTGCTTACTACAATGTCGCAGTCCAGCACGTTAGCCAATACGCCACGGGGACCATTACCGTTAAACAATAAAAGCGAAAGGAATGGACGGAATAATTCAAATAACAATGTCAATTAATCGTCTAAGAATGCCAGACATTTTATTTGGGTTTTTTTTTTTGGGGGGGGGATCCCTGTGCTTCTCATACGCTGAGTTGGCCAGGGCGGGTATCGAACTAGGAACCTACAGATTCTCGAAAATCGCTTACTATGATGTCGTAATCCAGCGAGTTAACCACTGCGCCAGTGGAACTCACCACATTCCTAGAAATGTATTACTAGATAATTAATTATTAATAATTATTGACCAATTATTATATCCACCAGACTATTGTCTTGTAAGACAATGCAATTTTAGAACTTTAAACCGAATCTCTATAATTTTAGGGTCAAAGTTCTCTGGCTTATGCTTGGAGATTATCAGAGACTCTCATATTTCTTTCAATCCCGTTATTATCAAATAATTCTCTCTCTCTCTCTCTCTCTCTCTCTCTCTCTCTCTCTCTCTCTCTCTCTCTCTGTATCTCTCTCTCTCTCCACACACACACACACAAACACATATATAATATATGGTATATATATATGTGTGTATATGTATATATATGTATATATATATATGTGTGTGTATGTATATATGTATATATATGTATGTATATATATATATATGCGTATATGTATATATGTATATATATATGTATGTATATATATATATATGTATATATATATAATATATATGTATGTATATATATATATATATATATATATATGTATATATGTATATGTACATATATATATGTGTATATATATATATATGTATATATATATGTATATATATGTATATATATGTATGTATATATGTATATATATACGTATATATATGTATGTATATATATATATATGTATATATATGTATATATGTATATACGTATAAATATTATATGTATATGTTATGTATATATGTATGTATATATATATATGTATGTATATATGTATATATATACGTATATATATGTATGTATATATATATTCATGTATATATATATGTATATATATATGTATGTATATATATATATGTATATTATATATGCATATATATAATATATATATATATATATATATATATATATATACAATGTAATTATTTCCATAGGATTTTCTATTATAAGTGACATCTGAAGAATGAATTAACGCATGCCACAAAGCAAGAGAATAATTAGTTGATATGAAATATCCTCTGAGTCTGGTCAGCAGAATAAGAACAATCTAACCCTGTTAATTAAAGGTTTCAATTCTAAATTCCGAGAAAGTAATCAAATATGAAAGTTACCTGAAGAAGATCTGAGGATACAATGGCCGAAACGTTTACTACAACAACCTAGACACCGGTCGATAATCTATATATAATGATACCCATGTTTCTCAAAATTGAGACCGTTATCATCTTAGTATTATCTGCATTATTCGGACTATTGTCCCCATCTTCATTGTTATTTGTATAACGTTTCGGCCGATATGCCCTCCGGTCCTCTTCAGGTATTTCTTGTCGGACTCGAACTCGGGAACCTTCTCGGACTCGGGAACCTTCTTTTCGAACTATGGAGCTTTCTTGTCGTAATCGGGAGCCATCACGGAACTTTGAACCTAACCCTTTATTTATTCCACGGGGGTATCCTGTTCTCATTCCGCTAACCATAGCTGGGGTAGGAGCTGTGTTAATTATTTTTCTAACTGCCTCTACTCAGGATTGAACTCAGGATCCAGAGATAACTGTCACTTAGAACGGTCTTAACCCAACTACCTTATCCATTAGGCCATGTATCTAATTGGACAATTGAGTGTGAAAAAAAATCATACATAAGTAAATAGGTAGATATTCTAGCCAAATCAAGACATTAGGTTTATAAGTTCCCAAAATTGAGTGTATTTATTCTATGTTATGACGATTTGGGGTAATGTGACGTAAGCAGTGACGTAGTTTTTATTACAGACAAAAACCGGAAGGGAATCGCCATTATTAATAGAGATGTAATTTTTTATGCGTACCCAGTCTGCCCTGCTATTTACCCATAGCTGGAGGGAGAGTTGGATTCATAACTTTCCCAAGGGTATTAGCGCTAAGTGAAATGCAATTACCACGTCCAGGATTTGAACTCGGGGCGACGAGTCCATTTCCCATGACTTTAACCATTACACCACGCGCTTCCTTGATATATAGTTCCTTACATTAAAACTTAAATAATTATGCCCAGCGGAGGATGCATATTCTTGCTAGTATCTAAGTTTGTGTTAAATCAGAGACAAACTTTAGTCCTCATCAAATCTATTACATAAAATGCAATCCCCACCCACCAGTACCTGTCTAGAGGTCGTTGAGCTTGGACATAGACCAGATGCAACTGGGGAGGTGGGGAGAAGATCAAAGGGGATATCAGATAATGGAAGCGAAGAGAATATCGATTTTCAATATACATTAGTTTGACTGTATTTCGAATTATTTACTCAGATCCACGTGAGTAAATGAGGGTTATATATCTAAGCAAACATCCAAGTGTTATAAACTTTGCCGGCATGTCTGTCATGAAGATCTACATACCTATTTTTGTCTGGGATCGAACCTCAATCCGTATTCAAACAAATGCCCGTGTGGAGGAGCTGGTATATATATATATATATATATATATATATATATATATATATATATATATATATATATATATCTAATCATAAATATCTAATATATATATATATATAATATATATAAATATCTAATCATAAATATCTAATATATATATAATATATATAAATATCTAATCATTTATGAATTACAGAACTTAAAAATAAAAATGAAATTTAAATAATAAAAACAATTAATCGTAAAAAATTCCTTTACTAAAAGTCTTTTGAATTCCAACCGTCACATTTCCTAACACCCATCCCCTTCCGTTTAAATTGTTCCGTCTTGTTGCCAACATCTCAAAAATTCGCTACATTTGTTGACAAAAGATATACATGAGACATGACCGACATATATATGGCGCGAAATGTCCACGTTGGTGAATATTGTAACGTCTTTCGTTTTTTGCAGTATTAGGGTTTTTTTTTTTTGTTTTGTAAACTCATTTTGACTTTCCTCTCCGACCCAAACAACTACGGGAGTGAATGAGCTCTGATGATGATTTTTGTAAAATCGAAATATTGATCAATATCAGCTATGATTATATTATAAATTGTTTTCTTCTTTAACAGCATTGTGTGATGTTTTCATTCCACCTTTTCTTACTCATATATATATATATATACACAACACACACACACACACACACACACACACATATATATATATATATATATATATATATATATTGGGGGGGATATGTGCTTAATTGGAGTCATACCTAATTTTGAAAATTGATTAGTTAATAATTAATGAATTTAGGCGGGCATATATGTTCAAATGTAAGGCTAAACAAATCGAGAAAATGTCAAGCCTTGTTTAGCCTTACATTTGAAAATATATGCCCGCTTAAATTCATTAATTAATAAATAATTAATTTTCAAAATTAGGTATGACTTCAATTAAGCACATATCCCAAAAAAATTGGCGGCTAAAAAAAGCCATATTAAATAAACACATTTGTTTGTTTACTTACTCTCATATATATATATATATATATATATATATATAGAGAGAGAGAGAGAGAGAGAGAGTAATTGTAATGATGCAAATAATATATCTACCTAGGTTTCTCCTAACGGATTATCAGGATAATTTTGAATTATCTTGATATTCGGTTAGGAGAACATGACTCATTAGGCTTACTCTATTATCTATTAGCTCTACTTTTTGTATTGAGCACTTCAGTATATTTAACTTAGGCAACTCTTACACTATTTTTTTCTTTTAGCCATTTTTATAGTACCAACTGATTTTTTGTAGGAGGTGCAGATGATTTGATCTTTCTTATATATATATATATATAAATATATATATATATATATAATATATATATATATATATAGCTCTGCTGATGAGGCCTAATAGGCTGAAATGTACATACAGAGATTGATTTTCTCGATTTGCTTAGCCTTACATTTGAATAGGTATTCCTGCCTAATTTATTAATTATTAATTAATTAATTTTCAAAAATTTGGTACGACTTCAATTAAGCACATATTCTCCCAAAAATTGTCGGCTAAAAAAAGCCATATCAAAACACATCGTCTGTTTATTTACTTCTCATATATATATATATATATTATATATATATATATATATATTCTCCATACAAGATTTTGTATTGTGTAATTACAAACTATATAGCCGGGATTTTTTTTTTACTGTCGGAGTTTAGAAATAAAAAAAATTAAATTATATATATATATATATATATATATATATATATATGTGTGTGTGTGTGTGTGTGTGTGTGTGTGTGTGTGTGGAAAGTTTGTAGAAAAAAAACAGATGTTAAAAAGTTTTGCTGACAGAAATCTGTTTCGACCAGATTTATCAAAGCAACATTGTAATGATTTGATAAAGACCTCTTCATATGGTCGAAACAGATTTCTGTCAGCAAAACTTTTAACATCTTGTTTTTTTACAAACTTTCTACACATATTGTTGGATTCATATCCATTTTACCTTTCATATATATATCTATATCTATCTATCTATCTATCTATCTATATATATATATATATATATATATATATATATATATATATATATATATATATATATATAAACATATGCTATTAAAAAGTAAATAATTCCTTACAAGCCTACTTTATCAAATGCACACATAATTATTATATTATCAATGCTATTGTGTATCACTCATGGGCTTTTAGTATGTTTGTAATATCAACGCTAAAGTGTCCAGTCTACTTAACCATTTACATATAGCTGGAAGCGGGGATTGATGGAATCATACCTATCCCAAGCGATTTAGCGCGAAGTGAAACTAAAACAGCCACGTCCAGGATTTGAACGGTTTGTCAAGTCAATTGGAGCGCCTCCGAAGTAGTTCTATTTATTTCGTTTCTTTATGCTGGTTTGATTGTAAGCGGAAAATAGGTAACATTCTGTGTGCATATGTGAGGGGAAAATTGTCACGTGAATAAAAAGGGGTACTATTTAACCAATAGACTGGTGATGAAGGTACTCATACTTTTTCTAAGAATATTAACCCGAAAATGATCGCAATAGTACGGCTGAAGTTTGAACCCGTTAACTATGGGGATATCCTGCCCCCATTCCGCTAACCATAGCTGGGGTACAGGAGTTAAGCTGTGTTAATTATTATTCTATGTTACTGTTGCAATTGGACACATAGCATAGTGGGTAAAGGCGTTGGGCTAAGTGACAGTTATGTCTAGGCTGCAGGTTCAATCCTGATCAGGGACAGCAGTAACATAGAATAATAATTAACACAGCTTAACACCTTACCCCAAGCTATGGTTTGCGGAATGAGAACAGGATACTCCCGTGGACTGAATAAAGGGTTGGGTTCGAAGTTCCCTGATGGCTCCCTATTACCACGAGAAAGTTCCCGAGTTCGAAAGGAAAGTTCCTGATTTCGACAAGAATTTAGCTCAGTCGGTAGAGCGTTCGCCTAGAAACCACATGGTTCCTTGTTCCATACCGGTCCCCGCCAACTCAGCGTATGAGTAGCACAGGGATCTGTGCGGTAAAGTAAGGAGCTGATGGTAGGTGTGGCGCTCCACCTCAGATGCTAAAACAATCTCCTTGGTCTAGCGCTATTGAAAAGGGGATAGACTCCCTCGCTGATTGGCTGATAGCGACTTTAGGCTGCCCCGTCGACTTTACTTACTTTACATCGGCCGAAATGCTGTACAGATAACAATGAAGATGAGGACAATAGTCCGAATAATCCAAATTATACTAATTATCAAGTCTCATCTAAAAAAAATTCAGAGAAACCGTTGAGTATGATATCGCAGTCCAGTTTGTTAGCCACTTCGCAACTGTGACGCTTCACATCAGGCACAAAAAAAGTTCTAGTCTAGCGCTAGTGAAAAGGGATAGACTCCCTCGCTGTATGGTTGATATCGACTATAGGTCTCTTCGTCGACTTAGTATTCTTGAAAATAGGGAGATATTTAGTTGTATTTTTGTGTTTGGAAATGAACATTAAATTTTAAATTAAAAATGCTTTTAGCGTTAAATTTTAATCATAATTTCTTTTATTTTCCTACATATTTAATCTTTTTTTGGTTTTTGAAAAAGTTTAACTCTGTCACATTTTGCGTGACATTATGCAATCTGAAAGTTGTCTTTTGTATTATCAGGAATACCCGGCATTGCCTGTAATCAAAATAATATCCGGAAGACTGATTATTTCTTTAAAAAAATATTCTAAAACAGCTTTTGTGGATTTTCTTTTAAAGCAAGCACGTTTTCCGTGAGGCGAATTGAACTGACAAATTCATATTACAATTCCAAAATGAAAAATTAACAGAAATAATCTCGAATAAAATCAAAACATGTAAATTAAAAATATATAACATATCCAAAAATTGCGTAATAAGGCAGCTGTCATTCATCACAGTATAATAGAGATTCGGAGTCTGTCTGTAACCTAAACTACGTCACTGCTTACGTCACAATGCCATCAGGAATTGCGTAAGGTTATCAATGAATATTTGATTTATAGTCAAATTCATCTATACCGAGAATAAATCTTACTTATTAATGATGTCTCTATGAAAATCTGTGTTGAATTTTTTGAATTTTCGAATCTTGAATCGGCGTTCTTTGACTGCAGTCCTGTAATCAACCGTTTATCGCAACAAAAAACACACACACATGCAATCAACAGCAATTAATCAATATCTTGATTAATCCAGTGGATTTAACCCTGAAGATCCTTATGGTGAAACTCGAGTAGGTTATTACCGTGTACCTTTATGATAATGAATTTGCTCTACTAACGTATTGAGCACTTTATATTTGTTATATCGCTGCCTTATCATTGTGAATCTTTCATCAACTAACCACTGTGACCTGTTTCACCGATAAGTCACCTTTTCCACAAATACCATATATATATATATATATATATGTGTGTGTGTGTGTGTGTGTGTGTGTGTGTGTGGTATTTGTGGAAAAGATATATATATATATATATATATATATATATATATATTTGAGATGTATTTTAGTATTTGTATCCGTTGTTGGAAATACATATACCAGGTTTGGGCATAGGTGTGAAGCATTAACGTACTATATTATGCTAATGTTGTTACCATAATATGTTAGTCAAGGAATACATATCAGAAAACTCTGTAGTTTTTTTAGTTTCTTTTATTTAGACGAGTGGTGAATTTTCAGGACTGTCACGTCCCTTCTTCCTGACCGTGAATTATAGTAGTGATCTGTGGCTGCTTGTCCGGTACGTTGAAATGGTGTGGTGGTGCTTGTTGCTGGTTGGTCCGTTGGAGATTAATGAGTTTGTACTCTGTGTGTGGTCGTGTGATGGGGGTAATGGGGTTGGTGGTATGGGGGTGTTTTGGAAATATGAGTATATATATAGATCACTACTAAAATTCACGGTCAGGAAGAAGGGATGTCACTATCCTGAAAATTTACCACTACGTCTAAATAAAAGAAACTAAAAAAAACTACAGTTTTCTGATATTTATTCCTTGACTTACATATTATGGTAACAACATTAGCATAATATGGTACGTTAATGCTTCACACCTATGCCCAAACCTGGTATATGTATTTCCAACAACGGATACAGATACAAAAATATATCTCAAATATTTATACGCACTAGAAGCATACGGAGACGCAAAATCTACAACATATATATATATATATATATATAATATATATATATATATATATATATATATATATATAGAATGTCTATTCCATTATTTTTAATTCATGATATTTATGTGTATGCATGCCACACACACACACACACACACACACACACTTCAAGTTTCAATTAATTACTAATCTACACATCGGTAATAAATCATTTGGCCAGATCAAATCGAAATACATTTCTGACGTATATTAATCTATTCCCTTCAATAAAACTGTGATTCTCGCTGTGAAATGACTCAATTAACAATCATCTGTTTTTACTTGATTCGATCACAAATGATAAACATTCTTGCTACCGATATGCCCAACAAGGCAGGCCGATTATCTTGGATGTAATCGCCGGAAAGAGATTATGCATTTGTTGGCATAAGTGTGAACGTTTGGTTTGGTTTGTTTTGTTTTACGGCATATCAACCTCGGTGGGTCATTTAATGCCGACAAAGTTGTGAAATAAATTAATTCTTAATGCATAATACAATTTTGTTTATCAACTCATGTTTTTCTATTTAACCCATAGATGGGATAAGTGTGAACGTGTTTGTGTTTTGTATGTATTGTGTCATTAGAATAGCAACATCTAATTCCCTATTAAAATGTATCTAGTGGTGAAGTTACAGTTCTGGAGCTCTGGGGAATGCGGAGTATCCCTTCATGACCATTACTACCAGGTCTATTTTGATCCAGAATTGTAGTAACTGTTAGGATCCCATCTATGGATTAGATAGAAAACAAATGAGTTTTAAAAAATTGAGTACCCATCAAGAATCAATATAACCAAAACGTCCTCGGCATAAAATAACCCAATGGATTGAATTGCTGTAAAACCCAACCAACCAACCAACCAACCAACCAACCAACCAACCAACAAAACTGAGTATAATTATTTCTCTGAATGTTTGGGATGAGGCTTGAAGATTATTATTATCTGCGTTATTCGGACTATTGTCCCCATCTTCATTGTTATTTGTACAAGGTTTCGGCCGATATACACTCCGGCCTTCTTCGGGTATTTCTTGTCGGACTCGGGAACCTTCTCGGACTCGGGAACCAATTGGACACATGGCCTAGTGGATAAGGTAGTTGGGTTAAGACAGTTCTAAGTGACAGTTATCTCTGGAACCCGAGTTCAATCCTGAGTGAAGGTAGTTAGAAAAATAATTAACACAACTCCTACCCCAGCTATGGTTAGCGGAATAAGAACAGGATACCCCCCGTGGACTAAATAAAGGGTTAGGTTCAAAGTTCCGTGATGGCTCCCGATTACGACAAGAAAGTTCCCGAGTCCGAAAAGAAGGTTCCCGAGTCCGAGAAGGTTCCCGAGTCCGACAAGAAATACCCGAAGAAGGCCGGAAGGCATATCGGCCGAAACGTTGTACAAATAACAATGAAGATGGGGACAATAGTCCGAACAACGCAGATAATACTGAGTATAATTAGTTTTAGCCCAGTAATGGTTAAAAATTAACTTAAACATCGCCTATTTTTTTTTACTTGGATTTAAACACTGATGCCAATATGAATTATACAACACTCAATCAAGAAAATCTAAAAATATTCATGACCATGAGACAACTATAAGATACTAGAAGCGGCTACCCGGCATTGCCTCGGTAGTGGGGGAGGTAAAAAAAATTAGTCTCACACATCGATTATTATTGAATCCCGAGTTGGATCCTCGCAGGATGCCCCATTAACATCCCTATGTAAAAAAAAAAAGACCTTGCGTTGATTCAACCACTCTAAAAAGAAAAATAATGTCTACTATTTAAAATCTTAAATGCAAAAGAAATTATATGCTGTTATCATTTAAATTTTATTTTTCAACCATCCTCACAAATACAAATCAAACCTTCATTATTTTTGCTCAAAAACCAAGCCCTGGTGGTATTTAATGTGTATATATATCTACTTTGTCGTTAATTGTTTTATTTTCGAATTTTCCTCCGGACATACATATACAAAACAACTGCCCTTTATCTATGTATAGATAGACAAGAAATGGAAATACGGTGAGGAAATTAATCCGACAATATGAGAAGAAAATATTTTTAAAATATAACAAACACAGGATGTTATGATTAGGGGAAACCATTTTATGTGTCAATACTTAAGCATTTCGGTATATTGTACCATCTTCAGGACACTGTTAAGTAATGTTTATGTGAGGGACAAAATGAAAGATGTTAAGTGTATAGTGAATGTGTGAATATGATGTTATTAACAGTTAATTTTTATATGTGCGTTTGTTTACGAAAGCCAATGACGTGATCAATGCACGTGCAAAAATTGTTTCCCCTAATCATAACATCATGTGTTTGTTATATTTTTAAAAATATTTATTCTCATAGATAAGAAAGTAACTTGATAAACATATTATTATAGATAATTAGTATTTGATTAGCAAGAAAAAATGCTAGAAATAATATTTCGATTTGAGTTTCTTTTTTAAAATTGAATACCTATCAAGAATCAGAGTAAAACAAAAAACGTCTTCGGCATGAAATAACCCAATGGGTTGACATGCCTCAAATCCCAACTAATCCTCTAAAAGTAGAACTCTCCTCCCACCGCTCTGTCGCCTGGGGTGTTAGAATACACCGACTGCACCTCTGCACTCTGTTGGCCGTGGGTGGTGACCCGTGATGCTTAAGGATAGAGCCCAGGTGGATGAGCAGTTCATGACTTGCAATACTCCACTTTGGCCCTATCTTGAGTTAGACGGGCGGTCGGAGAGGCCTCCTCCGATCAATGGGCTGGTCACGTCAAGCCCTAGCATCTATATGATTTCCCCAACCCTATTGCCCTTTATGGCAAGCCCCAACCCCTTTTATCATATGGGTGCTAGAAGGCGGTGGCTGCGGGTCTACGTGTCCTTGGAATGACGTTAAACTCTATCTGATGGTGAGTTTCCAGTTTTGGAGATTTGGGGAATGTGGAGCACCCCTTCATCACCATTGCTCCCTGATCCACTCTGACCCGGAGTGGTAGTACCTGTTATGGTCCCATCTATGGGCTAAATAGAAAAACTTGAGTTGATAAACGAAATTGTATTATCCATTAAGAATTGATTTATTTCAAAACTTTATCGGCATTAAATGACCCACTGAGGTTGATATGCCGTAAAACAAAATCAAACCAAACCAAATCTTCTCCCGCCAAGACTTCTCAAAGGCAAATAGCCAACCTATCAATATCTAACGACCCCCAACATCATAAAGATATCATTTTACATGGACCCAAAAAACATTAAACATCAATAAAGACTTATCACTGTTTAACCAAACAAGCATAAACTACGACCAAACACTTGGACAGATTTATGTTTCACGTCGTTACAATCGCCTAAGGTTTCAGCCAAAACGATAACAATAAAAAATATTATCTGAATATCAACAAAAAAAAACAACAAAAAAAATCAGCTATCATTATATGAATCACAAGATTATTGAGACGTCGGGGTGACCACAGCACTGTCACGTCTAGTCACGTGATATTGTTGACCAAAGGTCATCAACCGATGCTGTCCGAGGGTATCATGCTACCCACAGATTATTTTGCACATATCCGTCACTAACTATCTTAAATTATTTTTTGAAATTTTCTAATGTTACACTTATATATGAGGGTCGTTCAAAAATGATATTAAAACAATGAGATAGATCATCATCATCATCATCATGTCGCGCATGCAGCACGGGTATCCATGACAATCTTTCGCCAACCTTCCCTATCATTCCTTGCACCTGGAAGCTCCTCTGCGGAGCAGCCAGCATCTTCACATAACTGGTCAATGTAGGTCCTTGCTGGGCGCCCCACACTTGCATGTCCATGTGTTGGCTTCCACAGGAGAACGTCGCTTATGAGTTCATCCTTGTTTCTCCAGCAGTGTCCTGCATGCCTTGTCCGTCTCACTCGGATAGTTTGTGAGATGGGAGGTAAGTGACCGTACAGCTGTTTCCTTGTAGGGTGCTGTTTCCACGACTTATTCAATTTTTGTGCAGCTCCCATCTAGCTTATTCTCAACACGCTTTGTTAGGGTCCAGGTGGTGCAGCCATACAGCAGCACCGACACAACCACAGCCTGGAAGAACTGTCGCTTCAGCTTGCCAGGGAGATTGGACCTCCATATGACTGATAAACTATTTGTGGCCGACCATGCCTTTGCTATTTGTGTATTAACATCGCTCTCTGTGGAGGAGATATTACCACCTAGGCACGTGAATTGTTCTACTGGTTTAAGAGGCTTGCCGTTGAGTGTGGACATTATCTTAATCGAAGCTACAACATCAGTTAGAATTTTTCAAATTTGTAACTTAAAATTGGTTCACTTTATGATCTTGGTCTTTGATAAACCAATTTTTAGTTGTAGGGATGCTCTACAACTCATTTTACAGACAAAACCAGATTACAATATCGCAAATTGAGGCTCTGAAAATGTTGCTTGTTTTACACCAATTTCTTTTCGTATGACTCATAATTACTATATTAAGCCTCGTTGATGTTTTATTAAAACCGAAACGCTTTAGCGTCGGCTATTTGTAAGCCAATCTTTGACTTAATTTTGTTGTTTTTTCAAAACTTTATACTTCATTACACTGTCGGATTTTGTATCCATTTTTTTCTCTCATAGATAGATAAGAGACTCGTTCAAAAAGTTTTAAACATATAAAAAGAATGAAATAGCTAGATCCAGTCTGTTCAGAACCATTCAATTGGTATCACTTTCAAGAATTTTGCTTGTTTTACACCAGTTTCTTTTCGTAGGACTCATAATTAATATGTTAAGCCTCATTGATGGTTTTAGGAATAGACTGAATGAGATTCATACACGGATAGATAAATAGATAGATAGATACGCGTATTGATAGATAGAAAGATAGATAGATAGATAGATATGTGTATTGATAGATAGATATATATATATAGATAGATAGATAGATAGATATGTGTATTGATAGATAGATAGATAGATAGATATATAGATAGATAGATAGATAGATAGATAGATAGATAGATAGATATTGTATTGATAGATAGATAGATAGATAGATAGATATGTGTATTGATAGATAGATAGATAGATAGATAGATAGATAGATATTGATAGATAGATAGATAGATAGATAGATAGATATGATTGATAGATAGATAGATAGATAGATAGATAGATAGATAGATATTGTATTGAGATATAGATAGATAGATAGATAGATATTGTATTGATAGATAGATAGATAGATAGATAGATATGTGTATTGATAGATAGATAGATAGATAGATAGATAGATAGATAGATATGTGTATTGATAGATAGATAGATAGATAGATAGATAGATATGATAGTATTGATAGATAGATAGATAGATAGATAGATAGATAGATATTGAATAGATAGATAGATAGATAGATAGATAGATAGATATGTGTATTGATAGATAGATAGATAGATAGATAGATAGATAGATAGATATGATAGATAGATAGATAGATAGATAGATAGATAGATAGATATGATAGATAGATAGATAGATAGATAGATTGATAGATAGATAGATAGATAGATAGATAGATAGATAGATAGATAGATGATAGATAGATAGATAGATAGATAGATAGATAGATAGATAGATTGATAGATAGATAGATAGATAGATAGATAGATAGATAGTGTATTGATAGATAGATAGATAGATAGATAGATAGATAGATAGATAGATAGATAGATAGTAAGCAAGAAACAGACTGAAACAGATAACAGATAGAGATAACAGATAGATGGATATATATATAGATAGAAAGACAGACCGATAGACGCACATATATACAGGTAGATAGATAGATAGATAAGATAGTGAGATAAAAAGAAAGAGAGAGAAAGAGATAGTGAGCTAAAGTGTATGACAACGAGACAATGAGACAATGAGAGGGGAAAAGTAGAGAGAGAAGAAGAGATAGAAACAAAGAAATAGAGAAACAGAAAGACAAAAAGACAAATATTACTTTATATGAAAGAATGGTTTTCTTTTTGGTTTACCCGCAAAATTATGAATACATTTCGCACAAAGTTGAATGGAGCGAACTTGTTTATTTTTTTCTTCTGATATAAGGAATCCTCACGCAAAAGCGAAAGTAAAAACGAAAATAAATTTTAGTCATCAGTTTCCTTAAAAAGATTCTTCATGTATAAAGATGAGGACTCACGAAGTTACTTATAAATATACATATAATATCTATTCAGTGATATAATAACTGGTTGAAAGATATATATATATATATATATATATATATATATATATATATATATATATATATATATAATATACCAAGTGTGTTGGTAAATCCTCGTGGTGAGAAATAATATATATATATATATCCTCGTGGTGAGAAGTATATATATATATATATATAATATACCAACACGCTTGGTATATTATATATAATATATATATATATATATATATATATATATATATATATATAATATACCAAGCGTGTTGGTAAATCCTCGCGGGGAGAAAAAAAACAGCAAATAGTTTGATTGTAAAAATATACTACCAAACATAAACCGGGAAGAAAAAATTTTTGGGAAAAAAGAAAAGACCAAGATAGTCGTACCAACAAAAAGTAATCTATTGGTACAGTATTTGGCCAAAAGAAAAAAAAACAATTTATATGTATAAATATGTATATAAGATATATATATATATTCATATAACCGCTAGGAGAATAAGCTAATAAGTAAAAAGTGCTCAATACCTAAGTAGAGCAAATAATAAAGATAAATCTAATGAGTCAGACGAACCTACTATTAGTTTCGCTTAATGCTCTTAGGGCATATATATGTGTGTGTGTGTGTGTGTGTGTGTGTGTGTGTGTGTGTGTGTGTGTGTGTATGATCTTGTGAACGTTTTTTGTTTGGTCTTTTTAAAGCATTGGAAATAAGAACAAAAACAAGACAAACAGAACAAAAATCAGATTATTTATATATTCAACCGTTGCTCTGTTTCTGGTTTAATCTTTTCCGATATTTCGGGTGAACCTTCACCCTTTCTCAAGGTATGTCCGACGGTTTGGAGAGAAAAAAAAATGCAATGTTGAATATGAGGAAAAAAAAATTAATTAAATTAAATTAAATAATTAATCAAAATAATTAAATATATATATATGTATGTGTGTGTGTGGTGTGTGTGTGTGTGTGTGTGTGAAAATAAAATGGAAATTAATCCGACAGTATGAATATGATATAATGAAAAAACAAAAGATGTTTACAACTGAAATAGGCTCATCAGGAGAGAAGTGTGCAAACCGTTTCGGGGCCAAATCTCTCGACGGTTTTAAAAAGCAACACCGGCCCATCCTCAACTAATATGAGGACCCTTTCGCATTATAATGCATCGACCGCACGTGAGTCGGTCATCAACAAAAATAAGACAGGGAAAATGACCGTTAGTAAAAACAGAACGCTGCTAGTCAAACGTTGGAATTAATAATGGTCATTTACCCTGTCTTATTTTTGGTGATGACCGACCCACGTGCGGTCGATGCATTATAATGCGAAAGGGTCTCATATTAGTTGAGAATGGGCCGGTGTTGCTTTTTAAAACCGTCGAGAGATTTGGCCCCGAAACGGTTTTGCACACTTCTCTCCTAATGAGCCTATTTCAGTTGTAAACATCTTTTGTTTTTTCATTATATCATATTCATATATATATATATATATATAATATTATGCAACATAGTCACACAACGGAAATACTATCTCTGTGTTTAAAGGTTGTCGACGTATATAAGAATAAGACAAACAAGTGGCTCAAGAAAATTTTATTAAATTTATTTATAAACATATTTATTTATAAATAATATATTTATATATGGGAGAAATGTGAGGAGGTTAATCCGACAGTATGTGGAGAAAGGTAGACAAACACGGGATTTTATGGAAACTGGATGTTTATTGTCGACTATGCAACGTTTCGGTCTCTTATTAGACCATCTTCAAGACCTGGATACAGTACTCGCTTCAATGATGGACATTCTCAAAATGCTAAAACAGAAGGTCGCCAGTAGGGAGAGGGGTGGTTGGGGGTGGTTAGTGGATTTTCTTCTCTCTAGATGGGGAGTGTCAGAATGGTGGATGGTGGTACCACAGGTGTTGGTCTAGAACATTATTTGAAGACTTTACAGATATAGACAGACTGGGAAAAGGGCATATATATTTATATATACAACATATAAAGAATGTATATGTTTAAGAAGTTATATACAACATACAAATGTATTATGATGTAGAAGTTATATACAATACACAACGTGTCAGCGCACCAACTACCACGATATTACTGTGGCTGCCTGTCCTTTATTCGTCTTACAAGCCAAAAACAGACCTGCAATCAACGTTGACCACCCCTTTAATCTTATTTCCGGTAATTTATGAGGAAGACCGTCCCGGTCTCCTGCCTCAAAACTTGCTAACGGTGAGTGGTGAAAAACCAACCCCAGCTACGATTGAAGTCCGTAGCCGAAGCAATAGATAGATATGAAGACGACTAGATAGATAGATAGTTTTTTTATTTTATTAAAATCTAAAAGAATATCTAAATACTCAGATTTTCTTTTATTCATGTTTGTTAAACAAACATGAATAAAAGAAAATCTGAGTATTTAGATATTCTTTTATATTTTAAAATATTTTGTTTTTAGTTTAAATAAACAAGAGTTTAATATTTAAATATTTTCATTTTTTTTTACTTATAATTGATTGTTGGAAATAAATATATTAAAATAAAATGAAAATACCGAAAAAAATAAACGTTTTTGGATTTTTTTATATGTAAGTGAATGTCGAAAAAAACAAAAAAAAAAACAAAACGCACCAAGTTGATTGTTTACTTTCAAGTGACACTGCTTCGGCTACAGACTTCAATCGTAGCTGGGTTGGTTTCTTCAGCAATCACCGGTAGCAAGTTTTGAGGCAGGAGACCGGGACGGTCTTCCTCATAAATTACCTTATTTTCTCGAACCTAAGCCATGTAGATATTGTTCAAATTCAGTGATCAAGTAGAAACACAGATACATAAGATTTCCTTTTTGTTCTTTATTTATTATTTATTTTTAATTCATGTGTATAAACAATCGATCGGGAACCTTTGTTGTAACGCACTACAGCTGAAATCAATCTGACAATTACCTAGCAGAAAGCAAACAGGTTGACCAAGCAGAGAGTTATCAGCAGAGTGTTCAAGCAGGGCAAAGTCAACCAACCGGAACATTGTTTTCTATTTGTTCTGTATTGATGCGAAACCGAATCGCATGAACCGTTGCAAATGGCGAAGAATCGTCTGGCACAATTCAGTGGCCGGTTTACATTTCGAAATATCTCAATATGCAGGTTGCATCTAAATTGGGGGGCAAGGACTCTGGCTCATCTCGTAAACACGCCAGTTCTTTAACATATAATCTACGTACTTTATTTATATACTCATCATCATCAGGTCGTGCTAGTAGCACGGATATCTATGACAATCTCTCACCGACCTATCACTCATTGGTCTCTCTCTCTCTCTCTCTCTCTCTCTCTATATATATATATATATATATATATATATATATATATATATATATATATATATATTGGAGTCGTACCTAATTTTGAAAATTAATTAATTAATAATGAATTAGGCGGGAATACCTATTTAAATGTATGGCTAAACAAATCGAGAAAAATCAATCTCTGTATGTACATTTCGGACTATTAGGCCTCATCAGCAGAGCTATAGATCGGAAGACCGCCCTGTGCGTGAGAGAGAGAGAGAGACATAGAGAGATAGATGGATATATATATATAGAGTGAGAGAGATGTGTATCTTTTTTTTTTTTTTTATAACACACATATATATAGTTTATAAAAAATACTTACAACGAATATCTCTCTCTCTCTCTCTCTTCTCTCTCTCTCTCTCTCTCTCTCTCTCTCTCTCTCTCTCGATACAAGTTCGTCTGTATTAGCGCTAAGTGAAATGCAATTACCACATCCAGGATTTGAACTCGGGGCGACGAGTCCATTTCCCATGACTTTAACCATCACACCACGCGCTTCCAATACATCAGTATATATGTTATCACCAGAGAATTCAAATCCCTAAACCACAGACGAGTATTGCCTTACGCCAAATGTTGAAAGTTCGGTAAAGTCCCTTCTAGAAAGTTCTACCGGGTTTTGGGGAGCATATAATAGTCATCCACAGACACCGTGTTTTGACGTTTCACGTCTCGTCAGTGTGGCTAGACTTAGCAACTACTTCTAGCCGGGGATAATATGTATATATAAGAGGACGGAGGATTTGAGTAGATCCGACAGGCGAACTGAGTTTTGTTCCTTTGTTCCACATATCTTACTAAACACACACACACACACACACACACACACACACATATATATATATATATATATATATATATATATATATATATATATAATAGAATTTTTTTGAAGGCAGTTGACAATGCAATATATGTTGAAAACTATGTTTATTTACCTTTTTTTTCTTTTTTTTCTAACATACTTTCGGAATAAAATTCCATCTTCAGAGTTGTTAGAAGTTTTTAAAAGTACTAGGTGTTTTTAATAGTACTTATCTCACACTGGTGTGATCAACTGTTGATTGAGACGTTGAATGAACGCTGGAAAATGTTGAAAGTTTTTTCAATCGGCTAATTCCGTGTGTTTCCGTGGTGTTGTAAGTCCGTTTGATTTTGCGCTCGGTGAGATTGCTTGAAATTCTTTTAAATTTTTTTTAATATTTTTTTACTATAAATTTAGCCTCGCTCAGGCATAGTGAAATAAAGGTTTTTTTATAGTGTGTTTGAAGCCTTGTGCGTAATTGTGATAGAATTTTTTTGAAGGCAGTTGATAATGCAATACATGTTGAAAACTATGTTTATTATATATACTAGCAAATATATGCACCTCCGGGTGCAAGTATTTAAGTTTTAATATGATAAAATATCATATTAAATTAGAAAGGCTAATGAAACTGAATAAGAATGCAGATAAAAGGATTTTGAACAGAGGGGGTATGATTGAAAAATAGAACAACCTTGAAACTAACTCTTCCATCATTTTCCGTTTCTCCCGTCTTTCATTGGTAAATTTTCCTAATTTAACTATTTAGTTAAAACAGGAAGTAAAGAATAAAATTACAGTTATTTCTTCTTTTTAATGGATTTCTTTTAAGATTTATCCCCGAGATTTTTGCTCATATTCATAAGATAAAACCAAACAATTAGAAATCAATAATACTAAGCATATATTTATTAAAATCAAATTTCTAATATCAATATGCAAATTAGCCTTCCCATTCATACTGTAAACGGCTATTTTGTTGTATATATAAATACAATTGTATGTTATTAGTATGTCGATATGGTCAACAATTAATAACGTAAAACAATTTTATTAATAATTGAGGTTTAAATAAAAAATAAAATCACGGAGAATGTGATGTAAATAACAAAGGGAATTGTGACTTGTATAGTAATATAGTTTCGGTTACAGACTGACAAACCCACAATCTCTATTATAATATATATATATATATATATATATATATATATGTGTGTGTGTGTGTGTGTGTGTGTGTGTGTGTGGACCTGTAAGTGATATATTTCCGTCTTTAACAACATCCTGACGTCAACAAATGTCAATCAATTGTCTTTGAATTCATATCTTTAGATGAGGCTTCATAATTTGTATTATTTAGATTTTTCAGACTGTTTTCCCCCTCTTTATTGTTGTATACACAATGTTATGCCCAGTGCGCTCTTCAGCGTTCTTCAGGTGTTTCTTGTTGGACTCGGGACCCTTCAAAGCTTAACCCTTGTACCCGGTCATATTTAATGGAACAATCTACCCCCCAATGGATTCAATAAAGGAATTGGTTCAAAATTCTGTGAAGGGTCCTGAGTGTGACAAATAGGCCGAAACGTTGTATAGATGATTATAAAGACGAGAACAATAGTGTTGTATACCTCTTTACTTACTTCTATTCTTCTTCTGTTCATCTTCTATCTTAGGTTCTTCTTCTAGCGTCTTTGCTAGCGTTTGGACTTCGTCTTGGGTGACTTCGTGTCTGGTCTTCCATTGAGGATTTCTCTTTATCAGAAGCCCTGTGTCATTGGTAGTTTTTAGATAATAACACACGACTTCGATTTACTTTGATCATATTTTATTGGAAATCCCCACCAGACTACCTGCGCGGATCGAGTCGGAGCGTGTTAACACGACTCACCACCGTCGTGGTTTCTTGCCGACTGACTAAAATCTATTTCTAATCTAAACCGGAAGAGGGTCTTCTCCACCGATTCTCACGGTATCCACCGAAAGGTTAGGACTGAGGTCAAGCCTTGACATTCAACCTTCAAGGTCGTGGGCTGCGACTTATAACAGCCATTTTGATTTCTACACTACTGTAAATAATCATTAGGAATCTAATAATTATGTAACAATAGTCCGAATAATCTAAATAATACAAATCAATCCATTTACTTTGAATTCATGTAATGACAAGCTTAGAGCTCCACGTATTTCCTCCTCCAGTTTTGAAAAAAAAAATCTCCAGCCTTTCGATCTAAATTTTTATTTGCTTTTCTACCGCAACTCATTCGGAACGTCAATCTACGACAGTGAGTCAACTGTTCGAATCGGAATTAATTGATAACAAATTTTTTAAAAAAGGCATCAGTTATTTGTAGAAAATGATCATTTGAAATTTCAATTAAGATTTCGCTCATCAGGTGGGAAATGAGCAAAAAACAGTTAAACATTACAAACATAGTTTACTTTTCCTTTCATCAAAATATTTGTCGCCTTTAATTTTCGTTTTGGATTCCCTTAAAAGGCTGAAAGGTCAAACATTCCATTAACTCTTTCGCTGATCAGCATGGCGTAGCCCCCCTCCCCCTTTTTGTTAAATATTTATGAATTTCGTCATATGATGAGGACAAGACTGCCTGTCGCTAGTGTAATTTACTCTGGTCGATTTTTCATTTTATTCTCCTGCTTTTCAAAACAGGTTTGTCTTTACTTTCCAATAATTTCCAACGTTCAGATCCCGAGGCATTTAAATTAAACTCAATCATGACGTAAATTGTAAAATATGAAATGTAATATTCATGTCTGCATTAAATGCGCATAATTTACAAAATAACATATTTTTTGGTTTTAAATCTGAATCTTCTGCATTCAAAGTATCGGGTATTATCATTAATACGACTCAGAATATATATTTACAAATTCCACCGCGCGAGCAGGATGTGACACAAGGCCAATTTCTTAAGCAAAGTTTAACAGGTTTAAATTCAGAACTTTCCTTCTCTTAAACCGGTTGCCTAACGAAGGTTAAAGAGCCTAGTCTGCCCTACTATTTACCCATAGCTGGAGGGAAAATAGTTGGATTCATACTTTTCCCAAGGGTACTAGCGTTATGTGAAATGCAAAGAGCCTCGTCCAGGATTTGAACTAGTGTCGCCATGTCCATTTCCAACGACGATAACCCCTCCATAAGAAGAAGGGAATAATCTGGAACCAAGCAAAGGATGATGATGCTGAAAAAGAAATAAGACAAAAATCGAAAAGACCGGTTGCCTAACGAAGGTTAAAAAGCCTAATCTGCCCTACTATTTACCCATAGCTGGGGGAATAGTTGGATTCATATCTTTTCCAATAATATCATCAGTATGTGAAATGCAAATTGCTTAGAAATAAAAGTAATGAAAAGGAATTATGATAAGAATTGTGATATGAATTATAGTTAATGACCTTGGAACAGTCCCCAACGGTTCGGAAAAGAGACCGGGGAACTGGGTATTAGGGAAAGAATTAAAACCATCCAAGTCACAGCACGATTAAAATTGACTGAAATACTTAGGAGAGTGTTGGAGAACTGGTGAGACTTGCTGTCAGGTTCCAGTGAACAACTATGAATTGAAGAATAAATTCAGTTTTCCCCTATACCTGCTACCATATCAATGTTAAGGAGCCCAGTCTGCCCTACTATTAACCGATCACTGGAGGGAGAATAGTTGGATTCATACCTTTCCCAATGTTATAAACGCTGTGTGAAAAGCAAATAGCCTCGTCCAGAATTTGAACTCTAATCGCCGTATCCACTTTCCACGAGTATAACCATCACACAGTGAGCGCATAGATCTAATTTAGAATAATATAATGATTTCACAGGATGACCCATAAAAGACTTACATAAAAAGAAAGTTTAATCCTTTAGTCTTAAAATATAGTCCAAGGAAATATATTTTTTTAACTATTTGCGAAATATGATATCTTGTTGATTGCCTTCATGTTCTAAGTTTGCACCTGAATTCGATGACGTTGCTCAAGGTGTCTGATACCAAACCTCTTATATCTGCATGAATATTATTCTTGAGTTGTAGCAAAGTCTTAAGTTTATTTAAATAAACACACTCCTTTAAATAGCCACACAAAAAGAATTCAGGAAATTCCGTTCAAATGGAAAACTTTCAAAAATAAAAACAGGCATGACAGGATAGGGTGCGTGTGAAAATGGAATCAGAATCTTTGGCCGTGAATCGTAAAAGATCAATACTTTCGTCTTCAGGTTCCAGAAGAATCGTTTTTAAAGACATCTTCCCATCTTCTATGAAGAGTTTTAGAGTCAGGGTTAATTCTTTAAAGTCTGTGATGTGCCAAACGCAAGTCCAAGAGAAAGAGAAATGTTGTCCTCTATTCGACGCCTCTGTGGGATTTCCACAATAAACAATTTGTGTCACATCTCATTCTTATAATCGGATCAATAGATGCCGTGATCCTCTCGGGATAGAACAAACTATTTGATCTTTGACTTGTCGGAATACAAACCATAGAAAATAACAATACACTCGCCCTTTGAGGTTCAAACTGTCTCCTGTGGAAAGTACGAACTCTTGATCCGATAACTGTGAACAAGAAATAGAAATATGTCTGGGGGAAGAAAAAAGATAGCGAAAAGTTTTAAAATACCAAGACCTTGCCGGTGTTACATAAACAATAATAGATATCTCTCGATTCACTAATTACCAATTCAATTCGCGCACACACCGCAATAAAAAGATACACACACTCGCCAACAAAACAAAACATAAGTTGCTGACGCCAAAACGGAAGTGAACTCTACGGTAGCCAAAAAAGGAGTGACCAGATTAACACGTTTTTGTGCATAGGCTCCAAATTGAACTTCCGTTTGGAAAACAAGAATTCCTAAACAATAAATTTGTAAATAAAATTCGCGTTTTCATCCAATGAAAACGATTCCCGGATGAAATGAAAATCACTTCAGTTGATCCAATTTTGGGTCGCGACATTCTATTTAAGTCGTCTTTGAAAAGCCGACAAGTCAGAGAGATCCAGGCGTCAGCGTCGAACGCATCAACGGGGCCGACCTCGCAAACGAAACCTACATCACATGCGGCCGATTTACATCCTCACCTACCTCTACCCAAATCTGACCTCACAGGCATTTAACAAACGAACAATTCCACATCCTTCAGCGATACCAAAAATACACCGACTATCATACACGATACAACCAGCTATCGACTTCAGAATACCAAAACACAAAATTCTGCCTACATCACCGCCCCACTACAACATTACCACGACCATCCTGACACCAATTGACTTTATTATTCACTTTACAACTAAAACCAAAAATCTGACTTTCTCTCTTAAATTCACTTTCAGCTTTTCGTCGCTTTCATGTTCCTTTTTCCAATACAAACTTTTGAAACTCAAAATCCGTGTTTGTTTTTCCTCATCACCATACGCTTCATACTAACCCTGTTTATTACACCGGAGAACAGAAAAAGTGATCAAGCTTAAAGCTTCTTTTTTATGAATTGTCGCACTTTAAATCGTGACAATTAGAAATAGGGAATAATAAAACTATATTACAAAATAATAAACTTACATACTTATATATTAATATTGGTGTTTCCTTAAATGTACGACCGTTATCATCTTGTAACACTCTCTGGTTTAAAACTGAGTCCGTTCAAATCGTCGATGATGAAATGCAAAAATGTAAATTTCCCAAGAAAATAAGAATTCAGTGGAGAAGCAACTTATCCAAAGAATTCTCATTTCTTATGAGTTTCGTCACCTCAACTTAATAGTGGGTCTTTCCTGTTTTTATTAGAAAGAAAGGGAAAGGGAAGAAAGAAAAGGACACGCTATACTGAAAAAATATGAGAAATAAAGAAAGATAGAGAGAAGGGTGAATTGTAATCTCACCATTAGATGCATTTATACCCAGGAGACTATAATAATAATAATGATTGAAGGAAAGATAAAGATTATTGAGAACACGGCAGTGATCTTGTTGGGGGGAGGGCTGCGTAGATACTGGGGAAGGTGCTGAATTTTTTAGGAGGAAATTTGCTGTTTATTCAATCTACAGTAATAACTACCAGATGTCTCACATGTAAACACTGTGTTATAGATTAAATTCTCTCAATTCCAGTACTTTCAAACGAAAAGTGCAGTGATATATCTTAACAGAACATATTGTTTATAAACTAAAATAGCGCATTTTAATACACACACACATACCCCCCCCACACACACACATACATATATATATATATATATATATATATATATTGGAGGCGCGTGTGCTAGTGGTTAGAGTCGTGGAAAAGGGACTTGGAGGCGCGTGGGCTAGTGGTTAGAGTCGTGGAAAATGGACTCCTCGATTTGAGTTCAATTACTTGACGAAGCTGTTGGCATTTCACATAGCGCTAATACCCTTGGGAAAGCTATGATTCCATATATTCTCCCTCCAGCTATGGATTAAATAGTAGGGCCGACTGGGCTCTTTAACCTTGCGTGGGTAACCAGTCTAGGAGAGGGATAACTCTGAATTCAAAATTCCTGAGGTCAGTCGTTGATTGGGTACGTGGCATTCCTTGATGCACCAATTCTTTCCTATCGACTGTGCCAAAAAGTGTGGAATGGTCCTACACAAGCCTTCACCACTATAAACAAATCACTGTGTTGGTTGTTCACTGGATGAACACTCATGCATCGAAAATCGACAAGAGAATCCATTTTTTTTTAATATATATATACTCGCCGCTTCTAATACATTTCTTTGTCCGAATTTTTGTAGCTTGTCAAACACTTAGAAAACTTTTTTTTTTTCAGAGTATTCAACAATTCCGTTGGCATGGTAACACAAGAAAGTTTAGCCGATTAAATGTAGATTTTTCCAAAATACACTACACACACACACTCACACACACACACTGACACACACGCACATGCACGCACTCTCATCTTGAACGTTAAAATAATACTCGCCATTTTACTTTTCTGTAAAAAAATAAGTAGTATTAATAAAGTGCTATTATATTTCACCGTAATTATTACTTCGAAAGTAAAACTATTAACGACAAAGTAAATATATATACACATTAAATATCACCGGTTCTTGGTTTTTGAGCAAAAATAACGAAGGTTTGATTTATATTAGTGAAGATAATTAAAAATAAAATTTAAATGATAACAGCATGGATGTTTTTTCATTTAATATTTTAGATAGTAGACATTAACATTTCTTTTAGAGTAGCTGGATCAATGCAAGGTCTTTTTTTACATAGGGATTCAAATGGGGCATCCGACGAGGATTCAACTCACGATTCAGTAATAATGAATCCGTGGGACTAACTTTAAAAAATCACCCTCTACCCAGGCGACGCCGGGTAGCCACTGCTAGTACATATATAAAGGGCAGTTGTGTGTATGTGTATGTCTGGAAGAAACTTCGAAAATGAAATGATTAATTACAAAGTAAATATATACATTAAATATCACCAGGGCTTGAGCTAAGATTATAGAGATTTGATTCATATTCGTGAAGATAATCAAGAATGAATCAAACAAAACGTCAAGGTTTGACATGCCGTGAAATCCAACCAGCGCACGCGCGCGTGTGTGTGTATGTGTGTGTGTGTGTGTGTGTGTGTTTGAATGAATGTACATATCCTACGCGCACACACGTCTTAGCCAGAAGTACCGCTTAGCAACACTTTGATCCCGGGTAGAGTCCAAAGATCTTCTGATCTGGGGAGGAAGCAGCAATTCATAATTAACTCACCCAGCCGACAGAAATGACGACAACAGTTCTGGCATTAATGGATAAAACACAAAGACAAATCGAAGAGAACAAAGAAATAATCTATTCGTTGTCGGTTTCTGCCGCCATTTTTATAAATAAAAAAACAAACTAAAACAAAACACAACTTATATTATTCAGCGTTGACCGGTTTAAAAAAAGATCGGGATATAAAATATGATGCAAGGAAGCACAACAAAGAAATCGGGAGAATATTAAATAACGGTGCTAGACGCTGACCCGTTGTCATGACGACGCCATCCCTAATCGTCATCTAGAAATTTCCAAATCAAGTCAACGACTAAAGGAAAAAAAAGAATTATACATTTTTTTAAATTTTTAAAGCTAAGAAGAAAAAAACGAATAACCAAAAAGGTGGAGAATTCTTTTTTACAAATCTTCATAAATAGGCTTTTATTTGTTCAACGTTTCAGCCGATATGCTCTCTTACCTTCTTCAGATAATTCTTGTCGGACTAGGGAATCTTCTCAAACTCGGGAAACCCAGCTATGGTTAGCGGAATGAGAACAGGATACCCCCGTGGATTGAATAAAGGGTTGGTTTCAAAGTTCCGTGATGGCTCCCGATTACGACTGGAAGGTTACCGAGTTCGAAAAGAAGGTTACCGAGTTCGAAAAGAAGGTTACCTAGTTCGAAAAGAAGGTTACCGAGTTCGTAAAGAAGGTTACCAAGTTCGAAAAGAAGGTTACGAGTTCGTAAAGAAGGTTACCGAGTCCGAAAAGAAGGTTACCGAGTTCGTAAAGAAGGTTACGAGTTCGTAAAGAAGTTTACCGAGTTCAAAAAGACCAAGTTCGAAAAGAAGGTTAAAGTTTCGAAAAGAAGGTTACCGAGTTCGTAAGAAGGTACCGAGTTCGAAAAGAAGGTTACGAGTTCGTAAGAAGGTTACTGAGTTCGTAAAGAAGTTTACCGAGTTCGAAAAGAAGGTTACCAAGTTCGAAAAGAAGGTTACCAAGTTCGAAAGAAGTTTACCGAGTTCGAAAAGAAGGTTACCAAGTTCGAAAAGAAGGTTACCGAGTTCGTAAAGAAGGTTACGAGTTCGAAAAGAAGGTTACCCGAGTTCGAAAAAAGGTTACCAAGTTCGAAAAGAAGGTTACCGAGTTCGTAAAGAAGGTTAGTTCGAAAAGAAGGTTTAAAGAAGGTTACCGAGTTCGTAAAGAAGGTTACTGAGTTCGTAAAGAAGTTACCGAGTTCGAAAGAAGGTTACCAAGTTCGTAAAGAAGGTTACCGAGTTCGTAAAGAAGGTTACCAATTCGAGAAGGTTTTAATTTGTTTATCTTTAACGACATATCTATTAATAATAGATATTCGGTATCTATATGGCTGTAACCAAAACTACGTTCGTCGCTGCCTACGTCACAATACCCAAAATCGTTAATACATAAAATAAAGAACAACACTGTATTATATCTTTTTATTTATCTTTTCTAAACCACCAGTTCAAATCCTGGACGGGGATATTTGCATTTCACATAGTGCTAATACCCTTGGGAAAGGTATAAATTCAACTATTCTCCCTCCAGTTTTGGGTAACTCATACATACTGTGATCTTTAACATTGTTTACGCAACCTGCCTAGGACAACGAAAATAATAAAATAAATAAAAGATGTTCCTTATGATTCAACGCATGAATCCTTTCCATTGTAAGTAAAAAGTAAAGTCGTTGGGGCGACCTAAAGTCGGTATCAGCCAGTCAGCGAAGGAGTCTATCCCCTTTTCAATAGCGCTAGACCAAGGAGATTGTTTGGGCGTCTGAGGTGGAGCGCCACACCTACCATCAGCTCCTTACTTTACCGCACAGATCCCTGTGCTACTCATACGCTGAGTTGGCGAGGACCGGTATCGAACTAAGAACCTTGTGGTTTTTAACCGAACGCTCTACCGACTGAGCTATCCCGGATGATGACAATTTAGACAAACTATGAAATTAATTTAAAAATTGTGTAATTATTTTAAATGGAAAAAAATATTTGAGAAATTTCTAATAAATTTTAAAACTTATTTTTTTACTCTCACTCTTTTTTCAGTAACAATAAATTAACGAAAAATGTTCAAATGAATAAATACCTACGTTTTTGTGTACAATGTACGGGTAAAATATTTAAGATAATTATTTGATTAATAATTAGTAGATGCACGCAACAATTTATTTGAAGGTGACAAAACTAAGTTTCCATCGCAAATTATTTTTTTTTTTTTTTTTTTTTTTTTACTCCTTTAATAATTTGATGGTTTTACTTAATTATAATACAAACCCTCTGACATTGATTTTTTTAAAACTCCACCCTTTAAATATCTTTAAAAAATTAATTTTCACACCATCTTAAGGAAATTTTCTTTTTTTTCTTCTTTTTTTCTTGCTAGTATTTATAAAATTGTCTGTCATATGGAAATCTGATCTCACTGACAAGCTAAAGCGACATCTCTTCTAGGCTGTAGTCATATCAGTACTGCTGTATGGCTGCACCACCTGGACCCTAACGAGGCGCCTCGAGAATAAGCTAGATGGGAGCTGCACAAGAATGCTGCGTGAAGTTTTGAACAAGTCGTGGAAACAGCATCCCACAAGGGAACAGCGGTATGGTCACCTGCCCCCTATCTCACAGACCATCAGAGTCAGACGGACTAGACATGCAGGGCACTACTGGAGAAACAAGGACGAACTCATAAGCGATGATCTCCTGTGGAAGCCAACACATGAACATTCCAGTGTGGGCCGCCCAGCAAGGACCTACATTGACCAGTTATATAAAGATGCTGGCTGCAGCGAGGAAGAACTCCCTGGGGCGATGAATGATAGGGAATGTTGGCGAGAGATTGTCATGGATATCCGTGCTGCTTGCGCGACATGATGATGATGATTTATAAAGATTTTATTCCTTTAATAAATTTGATGGTTTTACTTAATTATAGTACAAACCCTCTGACATTGATTTTTTTTTTAAACTCCCACGCACACCTGTCCTTCGGGACGGGTGTCTGGTGAACTGCTAAATTAATAGCGTCGATCCCAGATGCTTGCCTCATTGCACTTAGAGGCTGAGCTCGGATCGACGCAATTTTTCTCCTACCATCCCATGAGTCTCGGCTTGTGGGTGGTGCCCACATAAAACGGCCTTGTGCCATATCGTATACATGTGGGGTACATGTAAATACCAGCAGTCCCACCCACACCTGTCCTTCGGGACGGGTGTCTGGTGAACTGCTAAATTAATAGCGTCGATCCCAGATGCTTGCCTCATTGCACTTAGAGGCTAAGCTCGGATCGAAGCAATTTTTCTCCTACCACCCCATGAGTCTCGGCTTGTGGGTGGTGCCCACATAAAACGGCCTTGTGCCATATCGTGTACATGTGGGGTACATGTAAATACAAGCAGTCCCACTTTGAAAAAATAATTTTCCCACCATCTTGAGGAAATTTTCTTTCTTGCTTCTTTTTTTTTTTTTTTTTTTGCTCGTATTTATAAATACTAGTAAATATATGCACCCTCCGGGTGCAAGTATCTAAGTTTTAATGTAATGAAATATCGTATTAAATTAGAAAGTCTAATAAGAATGCAGATAAAAAGATTTGAAACAGAGTGGGGTTATAATAGAAAAATAGAATTGAAACTTACTCTTCCATCACTGCCGTCTTTCATTGCTGAATTTTACTTATTTAACTATTTAGTTAAATTAGGAAATAAAGAATAAAATGACACTTATTTTTTCTTGTTAATGGATTTCATTTAAGATTCATTGGAGAGATTTTTGCTTATATTCATTAAAATAAAACCAAACAGTTAGAAATCAATAATACTAAGCACATATTTAATAAAATCACATTTTTAATATCAATATGCAAATTCGCCTTCCCGTTCACACTGCAAACCGCTATTTTTTGTATATATAAATACAATAGCATGTTATTAGTATGTAGATATGGACAACACTAATAAAAAGGTGAAGCAATTTTATTAATAATTGAGGTTTAAATATAAATAAAATCATGAAGAATGTGATGTAAATAAGTATGTTAACTGTGACTTGATTAGTAATATAGTTTCGGTTACAGACATAAAAACACACAATCTCCATTATAATAAGATATTTTCAAAATCAGTGACAATCGTGATAGTTAAACAAAGCGAAAATGGCGGAGACCGACTTCTCATAAATTCACTGTTGGCGGTAAATTCTTTTGTGTCGTCTGTTTTGTATCTGCCCGTTTATTTACCGCCTTTTTTCCTGTGGCGAGACAAGTCGACTCAGATGAGCAACGCTGATAAATGCCCAAAGATGGCCACCGTCAAATGAATATTATTGGTGAAGTTCAAAAATAAAAAGAATTGAAATGACGCAGAAGAGAATAATAGATACAAAGCGTATGTTTATTTATTTGTATTTCGTTTTTTCTCTGTTTTTATAAATATTTTCAGACATTCAAGAAAGAAGACAGACAGTCGGGAATCGTTTATAAAAAGAATTGGATATTATAAGACACACGTATAGAACTACGAGTAGACATACAATTATATATATATATATATATATATATATATATATTTGTTTATATATATATATATTTGTTTATATATATATATATATTTGTATATATATATATATATATATATATAATATGTGAGTCGGACCTAATTTTTGAAAATTAATTAGTTAATAATGAATACCTATTAAATGTATGGCTAAACAAATCGAGAAAAATCAATCTCTGTATGTACATTTCGGCCTATTAGGCCTCATCAGCAGAGCTATAGATCGGAAGACCGCCCTGTGCGTGATTTGAAACCGGACTGCCAAGCTGACAGGCCGATCCCATAACCTCTACACTAAACGGACCTCTTAGATTTTATGATTTGTTTAGAGTAGGTTAATATTCCTCTTCTAGTGACTTTTATTACACGACGATATGATAAGTTGTAAACAAGGTTTGTTTAGAATGGCTTTTTGCCGATAATTTTTGGGAGAATAAGTGCTTAATTGGAGTCGGACCTAATTTTTGAAAATTAATTAATTAATAATGAATTAGGCGGGAATACCTATTAAATGTATGGCTAAACAAATCGAGAAAAATCAATCTCTGTATGTACATTTCGGCCTATTAGGCCTCATCAGCATATATATATATATATATATATATATATATATATTCGAGTCACACACGGAGCAGTCTCCCATGTCTATAACCTTGCTGATGAAACCTAATAGGTCAAAATGTACATTCAGGGATTGACATTTCCTCGATTCGTTTAGCCTTACATTTGAACATATATGCCCGCCTAAAATTCATTAATTATTAACTAATTAATTTTCAAAATTAGGTATGACTTCAATTAAGCACATATCCTCCAAAAATATATATATAAGTAAAGAAATAACAAAAGACTTAGAGATTTAGCTTATAGTCTATTTCAGGGAGCTGAGACAAAGTGTCTAACTCTCCCGACTCATCAGATGCGAATGAATAGACTATAATGCTAAATCTCTAAGTCTTTTGTTATTTCTTTACTTATAAATTTGCTCTGTGACTCTGACATTAAGAGCACACATTGAGCTCTCAAACTGCGACAGGTTTTTTAAATAAAACTCTTGTGTCGTATGGAAGATTTCTTCTCTGAACTTTTGGATTATATATATATATTTGGGTGGAATTCGTGGATTAGTCCACCAAAGTTCATGTCTCCAGTACTTTCGGCACTTCGAAGTGCCATCATCAGGGGTGATGTGTTCCAGTTTTTCAAATTACATTAATGGGTGTGGAGCCTGGAAGGAGGAGAATTGATGGGAAAGGTGACTGCATTGGAAATTAATTTTGTTTAACTTTTTAATATTTTAATATTTTATACAAAATTAATTTCCAATGCAGTCACCTTTCCCATCAATTCTCCTCCTTCCAGCCTCCATATCCATTAATATAGATGTGTGTGTGTGTGTGTGTGTGTGTGTGTGTGTGTGTGTGTGTGTGTGTGTGAGTTAGGTAGCGAAGACAATTGCGCTTGGTAGCTGTTATTTTCTCGCCTGTCATTTTCAAATCAAATCAATAGCATTCTCATTCTCTCTCTCTCTCTCTCTCTCTCTCTCTCTCTCTCTCTCTCTCTCTCTCTCTCTCTCTCTCTCATATATATATATATAATATATATATATATATATATATATATATATATAAGTCAAGGTATCATGGACATGGAGTCAACAGCGCCTGGTTGCTGACAGTTTTTCGTCTACGCAATCTTCAGGTCAGTTGGTCAGAAACTATCACTAAGCAGGTGCCGTTAATACCACCCTACCTTAACTTAAATATAAATGCTCTATCAATGATATTGAGCACTGTTTACTTAAAATATAGCACCCATATATATATATATATACTAGCAAATATATGCACCCTCCGGGTGCAAGTATTTAAGTTTAAATGTAATAAAATATTAGATTAAATCAGAAAGGCTAATGAAACTAATTAAGAATTCAAATAAAAAGATTTGAAACGGAGGGGTATAATCGGAAAATAGAACAACTGAAACTTACTCTTTCATCACTTCCGTTTTTCAATGCTAAATTTTCCTAGTTTAACTATTTAGTTAAATTAGGAAGTAAAGAATAAATTTACAGTTATTTCTTCTTGTTAATGAATTTCTTTTAGGATTTATTGAAGAGATTTTTACTCATATTCATTAAGATAAAACCAAACAATTAGAAATCAATAATACCAAGCACATTTTTATTAAAATCAGTTTTTTTAATATCAATATGCAAATTAGCTTTACGTTTACACTGAAAACTGGTATTTTGTTGTATATATAAATACAATTGCATGTTATTAGTATTTAGGTAAGGCCAACAGTATTAATAATGTCAAACAGTTGTATTATTAATTGCTGTTTAAATAGAAATAGAATCATGGAGAATGTGACGTAAATAACTAAGGGAATTGTGACTTGAGTAGTAATATAGTTTCGGTTACAGACAGAAAAACACACAATCTCCATTATAATAAGATATATATATATATATATATATGTGTGTCTGCCCTATTATTTACCATAGCGGGAGGGAGAGTAGTTCGATTCATGCCTTTCCCTAGGCTAATAGCACTATGGGAACTGTAGCTTCGTCCACGATTTAAACTCGGCTCGATGAATCCATTTCCTACAATTCTCTAATGTTTTCGGAAATAATTTTTTTTTAAAATCTAATTAACTATCTTATAAAGATATCTTGTATCACTATCGTGATATGATTAACGTTTTTCCCTCCACCCCAAGAAAAAGATACCCGCCCACCCGACACCCAGATGTGGTTGTGTGTAGGCGATATTCAAAACTGTTTTATTTATAACAACACAAGTTAATGTTTATTTCTTTGCGGATTTGTATTCTGATGTTTATGAATTAAATGTGAATGCAGCAGGATTTCCTGGCGACATTCATTTTCCTGTCTAGTCCTGTTTTTGTTCTCAATTTTATACAACTTATTCATTTCTTGTACTTTTATTTATTTTTAATAATAACAGTCGAGATATATTTTGGAGTGTGGTGTTGCTGTGAAACTGAAATAGAGCAATAAGTTGCACAATCTTCCAAATGTTACCAGTGAACTAAAAATGTAAATCAGGGTATCACACGTGCTATCACACGTTGTATAATGAAAATTACAATGTGATAAATAATTCGTTTGTTTTGTTTTGTTTTACGGCATATCAACCTCGGTGGGTTATTTAATGCCATAAAGTTTTGAAATAAATCAATTCTTAATGGATAATACAATTTTTTTTATAAATACATTTTTCTATTTAACCCATAGATGGGACCCTAACAGGTACTACCACCCGGGTCAGAGTGGACCAGGGAGCAATGGGATGAAGGGGTGCTCCACATTCCCCAATCCTCCAAAACTAGAACCTCACCATCAGATAGAGTTTAACGTCATTCCCAGGACATGTAGACCCGCAGCCAACGCCTTCTAGCACCCATATGATAAAAAGGGGTTGTGGCTTGCCATAAGGGCAATAGGGTTGGGAAAATCATATAGGGCTTGACATGACCAGCCGATTGATCGGAGGGGGCCTCTCCAACCGCCCGTCTAGCCCAAGATAGGGCCAAAGTGGAGTATTGCAAGTCATGAACTGCTCATCCACCTGGATTCTATCCTTAAGCATCACGGGTCACCACCCACGGTCAACAGGTGGCCCCATTGGGGGAGTTTTACCCCTCTGCAGAGGTGCAGTCGGTGCATTCTAACGCCCCAACCGACAGGGCGGTGTGATAAAGAAGATGACTTACAGGGGAATAAAATATCGCAATATTGACGTCAATACAAATACGAACTGAAAAATGTTATAACGAATATAAATGGTTCAATACGTTAGTAGAGTGGATTTGGTATCAAGGTCCACATAGAAATAACCTACTCAAGTTTCAGCATAAAGGATCTTCATGGTTAATTGCAATGAATTAATTGAGATATTAATTCATTACAGGCAATTGCGGAGGGAATAATGAAATAAGATCATCCTTTCTGCAATTGCGAATAATTAATCAATATCCTGATTTATCTATATATATTTATGAAATATCTACCTATCTATATTTGTACAAATATCTATCAATCTATGAATTTTTATACTTACATATATTATATATATAATATATATATATATATATACATACATATATATTTATATACATACATACACATATTTATACATACATACATAGACATGTATATATATACATACATATACACATATATATAATTTATACACATATATATTATACATACATATATACACACACACACACATATATATATATATATATATATATGTGTGTGTGTGTGTGTAACTTTGACTGCTAAGAAGGAATTTGTAGATGCCTGAAGCAAAAAATAAACCCTTCAGGCAATAGAATTATTAAGAATCAGCAACAATACTGAGGAAAGTCCTGGTGTATTGAAGAGACTTGCTGTCACCCGTTCTCCAGTGAAATCGATCAGTTACTGTTGTGGGGTTATTAAGGGTCACAAATAAATACAAACGACTGGTGAAAGTTGATACAATTGTATTGAACAAAGAAAGTAGAATTTACAGAAGGAAAGTGAAGTTACGTCCGACAATACAGTCTAGAACTGAATCGCGTCTCTTGTTCTTCAAGCTACAATTGTCTTTGCTACTTGTAGTAGTAGTAGTAGGATCATTCCATTATGTGAATAGGTTATATCACCTATAACAGTTACTAATGGTGGAAAAATATCGTCAGAGGCAATGGGTAATTACATAGCGGATAGTTCGGGGGACTGCTTTTTCTGGGGGGAAAAACATCGAGATGGACGGATAGATAGATAGATAGATAGATATAAACATATTTAGATAGATATTCAAATAGATAGATATATATGTATTGAAATAGATAGATATTAAGATAGATATTGAAATAGATAGATATTGAGATAGATAGATAGATAGATATATAAATATTGAGATAGATATTGAAATAGATATTGAGATAGATATTGAAATAGATAGATAGATAGATAGATAGATAGATAGATAGATAGATATTGAAATAGATAGATATATATTTAGATAGATAGATAGAGCTGAACATATTGAAATAGATAGATAGATATTTAGATAGATAGATAGATATTTAGATAGATAGATGGATAGATATTTAGATATTGAAATAGATAGATATATATTTAGATAGATAGAGATGAACATATCGAAATAGATAGATAGATAGATAGATATTGAAATAGATAGATATATATTTACATAGATAGAGCTGAACATATTGAAATAGATAGATAGATATTTAGATAGATAGATAGAGATGAACATAGGGAAACAGAGAGATATGAACAGAGAGAGACCGAGAGGCAGAGAGAGAGAGAGAGATGGATAAACTGAACAAGATTTGAGTACAGCTAATAAACAACACTGAAGAAAACCCTTGGTTACTGGTAGAGAGTCCTAGCCTTACTGTCACTTGATCTTTATTAAAATACACCAGTCACTACTTGTGTAGAAATGTATTAAAAGAAGAAGAACAACAACAACATCCACTTCTACCTCCTCCCTCTCTTCATCGTCATTATCACATTGGCAAGACGACATTACTGCCATGAAGTGAGAGTACAAAAATGTGTAAATATGAAGCTAATAATTTTACCCATCATTACTGGAACACTTGGAATATTCCCAAATAAGCTTACAAAAATATTAGAATGAAAACATCATTGAAGCATTGAAATCATTCAGACAAAAGCATTAGTGAAATTAAATCGATGCCAACACGATCATGATGTCCAATTTTGTATACCAATAAATCTATATGTGTTGTATATTGTACAAACAGAAATAGGAATTTCCGGTTAAATTAAACAAAGCAAAGAAAAGACGACAAAAATGACAAAGGACTTTTTTCCCGGTAAAAGCGAACAAAGAAGTTAAAAAACGGAAGCGAGGCTTTCCAGTCAAAGAAGCAGGGAGGAGATAAAGATAACAAAAGAAAACGCGTAGGCGTTTGATATATATAAAAGGAAGTCAGGGATCCCAGGTCAGTTAGAGAGTCAGACAGCGGACGGCGAACAGTGAGTCAACACGGTCCGTCGCGGCCAAGGGCGTTGAGACCCCACCAGCCTCCCCTTTACCTCACCACCCCAGCAGTAGTAGTAGTAATTGTCAACGCTCGCCACCCACCAGCCGAGGAAAAGAATAAACTCAAGGTTTTTACAATACCCATGTGTTGTGATTTTATTAAGCTACTACACATACTTCGCCACGTGACCATATATACCCGTTACGTATACAGATACACGAAGTAGGGCCGTGAGTTTGAAGAAGCCGCTATATAACATATAGAATTTGATGCCAGTATATAGCATATATTGTATACTCTCTTATTCTTATAATCTTTGGGATTTCATGTCTGGTCTCCTGTTGGGGATTTCTCGTCTATCATAAGAATACAACAGACTTTCTACAACTGAGACTACACATTTTCTACTATTGACAAAAAAGAGACTTAAAGTCTAAAATGGTGATCAGAATCGTAACAATGTGTCAATGTTTTATGGGCCACACAGTATATTGAACAGCCAATCGTTCTCATCACAATGACATTCTTGAACTTCGCCATGTTTCTTTTACTATTTCATTAGATCCATTAGAATATTTTCAAAATATCCTTAACTTAATTTAGGGAGATTTTTTGAGCTTATTTAATCTTTACTGATTTGACTTCAACTTTGGTATTTTTAGAAAAGCCCGGGTCAATAAGCCAAAACTTCGATTTGCTTTGGATCATATTTTATTCCGAAATCCCCACCGGACTACCTGCGCAGAGTGTGAGTATGACAACGCGCCTAAGTGCGACTTGCTCGCTCCGTGGTTTTGGCCAATACTAACTAACTCTTTCTAATCTAAACCGGAAGAGGGTCTTCTCCACCGATTCTCACGGTATCCACCGAAAGGAGGATCAGGATGAGTCAAGCCGTCTCACTCAATCTTCAAGGCCGCCGGCTGCAACTTATAACAGCCATTTTGGTTTCTCCACTATTGGTACATAAGTGTTAGGGTACTAACAATTATGTAACACAATTATTCTATTATCTTTGATCTGAATCTTTAAGATATAGCCAACTGCACATATAATCAGAGACATTCAGTTCTCAAGCAACATCTTAGTCTTTTGCATATTTATCGTACATTTTAACATTCAGGTCAACTGAAACAGCTTTATAAAGGATTCTTTTTATTTTCTTTGTATTGTGTGGCCAACAAAAGATTACAAGGTTTAACGATGATAACAAGGAATATGATATATAAGAAATTGAATAGCGGGAAGTTGGGAATAAATTAAACGATAGATTTATATATAGAGATATATAGATAATGAACAGACATAGATAGATAGATAGATAGATAGATAGATAATGAACAGACATAGATAGATAGATAGATAGATAGATAGATAGATAGATAGATAGATATAGATAGATAGACATAGATAGATAGATAGATAGATAGAATAATGAACATAGATAGAGAGATAGATAGATAGATTATGAACATACATAGATAGATATATAGAGATAGATAATGAACATAGATAGATAGATAGATAGATAGATAGATAGATAGATAGATAGATAATAGATAGATAATGAACAGACATAGATAGATAAATAGATAGATAGATAGATAATGAACAAACATAGATAGATAGATAGATAGATAGATAGATAGATATTGAATAGACATAGATAGATAGATAGATAGATAGATAAGGAACAGACATAGATAGATAGATATATATCAATTATTATACTAAAGCTGAGCGAATCAACTTCTGGTTCCTTAAGGTTTTTCATATTCAGCTTAATGATAAAAAACACATCGCAAAATATGTCTTACATTTAGAATTAATTATGAAAAAATTCCATTTCATTTTGTTCTAATTAGTCGTATTTTGGAATTAAGTCAAAAACCCACCATTCTCGATTTTAAATTGACGGAATAATATTATCCTGGGATTTTTCCAACAATCTAACCCGAGCTCAATGGGTCACGTCTTTTCTAGTATATATATATATATATATATATATATAGAGAGAGAGAGAGAGAGAGGAGAGAGAGAGAGAGAGTGAAAGAGAGAGAGAAAGGGGAGAGAGAGAGAAAGGGGAGAGAGAGAAAGGGGAGAGAGAGAGGGGTGTTACTATTGTACGTTTTACTTGCATATGTTGATTATCTCCCCATCAAAAAAAAAATAGAGTTCGAAACCATCCCTCTTACTTTGGCTGGAACCCCAGCTACAAAGACCGGAAGGAAATACACAACTATCTGCTCCACTAGGTCGGTCCATAAATTGATGCACCTAACGGAAATAACGAAGCATCATCGTCTGACTTCCTCACTCCATGATCCAATTTCGATTCACTTTGTATCTCACCGGGCGCTGAGTTCTGCGCACAGATTTGCGTCTTCAAGATGACAATACTTCCGACACGATAAGAAGACAAGTTATAAGAATGCTCGTGATGAAGAAAGGAAAAAAAATGGAACGGTTAAGGGAATAGAACTACCGAATCGAGAAGAAATGAGGACACATACAAAAAAAGAGAATAATATATATCTAGGAATATTCTATCATATTTAAATGAAACTATTTTTGCAGTAAAAAATACAATTAAAAAAAAGAACCCGTATCGTAAGTGCCTGTATCGATAATCTCCCTTTGCTATAATCAAAAGTGGCGCCAATTTGTAAACATTATGTGAAAATTTATTGTTTGGTTTGGTTTGGTTTGGTGGGTTTGTTTTACGGCATATCAACCTCAGTGGGTCATTTAATGCCGATAAAGTTTTGAAATAAATCAATTATTAATGGATAATACAATTTTTTATAAATACATTTTTCTATTTAACCCATAGATGGGACCCTAACAGGTACTACCACTCCGGGTCAGAGTGGACCAGGGAGCAATGGTGATGAAGGGGTGCTCCACATTCCCCAAACCTCCAAACTGGAACCTAACCATCAGATAGAGTTTAACGTCATTCCCAGGACATGTCGACCCGCAGCCACCGCCTTCTAGCACCCATATGATAAAAAGGGGTTGGGGCTTGCCATAAGGGCAATAGGGTTGGGAAAATCATATAGGTGCTAGGGCTTGACGTGACCAGCCGATTGATCGGGGGGGCTCTCGACCGCCCGTCTAGACCAAGATAGGGCCAAAGTGGAGTATTGCAAGTCATGAACTGCTCATCCACCTGGGCTCTATCCTTAAGCATCACGGGTCTCCACCCACGGCCAACAGGTGGCCCCATTGGGGGAGTCTTACCCCTCTGCAGAGGTGCAGTCGGTGCATTCTAACGCCGCAGCCGACAGGGCGGTGTGAAAATTTACTGTCCAAGTCAAGCAATATTTTTATATGGTTTACTTTACGACAGAAATGAAAGTTTATTATAACGCTGTGAATATAAGCCAAGTTATAAGAATGGGATTTGGTGTGCCATGCTCGTGATGAAGAAAGGAGAAGATGGAACAATTAAGGGAATAGAACTACCGAATCGACAAGAAATGAGGACACATGGAGAAAAATAGAATAATAAATATCTAGAAGCATTGGAAGCAGACGCCATTAAACAAAAATGAAAGAAAAATTAAGAAAGGAATACCTCAGAAGGACAAGAAATCTTCTAGAAACCATACTCTTTAGAAGAAATCTAATCAAGGGAATAAACACCTGGGCTGTTCCTCTCGTAAGATACACAGGACCATTCCTAAAATCGACCAGAGAGGAGCTCCGACAGATGGACCAAAGAACAAGGAAATTTATGACAATGAACAAGGCATTACACACAAGAGACTATGTGTGCCAAGAAAAAAAGGAGGAAGTTATCACGCCAACATTGAAGATAGTGTAGTTTCGACAATCCGAGTACTTGACGAATGTACTGATAAATGTAAGGAAAGACTAACTGCAGCAACCAGGAAAAGCAATTGCAACATACTAACAAGCAGAAACATATCAAAAACTAGAAATAGGAAGAAAAACAATTATATGGGTACTTCAAGCGACAAATAGAAGAGATATCGCATTAGAAGACATGGGCAGAGCTAAGAAAGGGAAACCTAAAGTGAGAAACTGATTGGTTTGTTTTGTTTTACGGCATATTAACCTCAGTGGGTCATTTAATGCCGATAAAGTTTTGAAATAAATCAATTCTTAATGGATAATACAATTTTTTATAAATACATTTTTCTATTTAACCCATAGATGGGATCCTAACAGGTACTACCACTCCGGATCAGAGTGGACCAGGGAGCAATGGTGATGAAGGGGTGCTCCACATTCCCCAAACCTCCAAAACTGGAACCTCACCATCAGATAGAGTTTAACGTTATTCCCATGATATGTAGACCCGCAGCCACCGCCTTCTAGCACCCATATGATAAAAAGGGGTTGTGGCTTGCCATAAGGGCAATAGGGTTGGGACAATCATATAGGTGCTAGGGCTTGACATGACCAGCTGATTGATCGGAGGGGGCCTCTCCGACCGCCCGTCTAGCCCAAGATAGGGCCAAAGTGGAGTATTGCATGTCATGAACTGCTCACCCCCCTGGGCTCTATCCTTAAGCATCACGGGTCGCCACCCACGGCCAACAGGTGGCCCCATTGGGGGAGTTTTACCCCTCTGCAGAGGTGCAGTCGGTGCATTCTAACGCCCCACCGACAGGGCGGTGAGAAACTGAATCTCTTATAATCGCACAAGACAGTGCCGTAAGAACAAATTATATAAAAGTAAAAATAGATAAGATGTTGAATGCGCGGAGAAAAAGACGAAACGGTTAATTATATAATAAGCGAATGCAGCAAACTAGCACAAAGAGAGTAGAAGACAGAGCACGACTGAGTGGAAAGGTGATCCACTGGGAATTGCTCAAGAAATTAAATTTAATCATGTAATTAAATAGTATGTGCACAAACTGAAATCTATCCTGAATAATGAGACGCATAAAATTCTTTAAAACAAAGTCTTTGTTATAAATAACCCAACATGGGTTGAAAGACTGTAAAATCCAAGTAAACAACTATAGGAATTGGCCCCTATATTTTTACAGCATGTGAAATTGACCAAATTAAAATAATTAA
>CM042157.1:86365305-86382805 GCA_023376005.1 Doryteuthis pealeii | reverse complement strand
TAAAGTAGTGGGGGCGGCCTAATGTCGGTATCAGCCAATCAGCGAGGGAGTCTATCCCCTTTTTCACTAGCGCTAGACCAAGGAGATAAGAAACACTAAAAGAATGTCGGAGGGCACGTCGGTCGAAACGTTAGGTATATAACAATAAAGATGAGGACAACTGTCCGGAAAATCAAAATAATATAAATTACCAAGCCTCATATAAAGAATTAAGACTAATAATGATTTCTTGTATGTAAAAACGTAATAGTCATAAAGAACAATTGTTCATATAAAGTGAGTAAATCCGTCGGGGCGGCCTAATGTCGGTATCAGCCAATCAGCGAAGGAGTCTATCCCCTTTTCACTAGCGCTAGACCAAGGAGATTGTTTTTTTTTGCGTCTGAGGTGGAGCGCCACACCTACCATCAGCTCCTTACTTTACCGCACAGATCTCTGTACTACTCATACGCTGGGTTGGCGAGGACCGGGATCGAACTAGGAACCTTGTGGTTTCTAGCCGAACGCTCTACCGACTGAGCTAACCCGAATCCTAACAGTTGATACAATATCTATATACTGACCAGATTCTGTTAAGTAATTCATCCGACAGTTCCCCAAAAATACCCGCTTAAATTATTTTTTCTTACCGTTATTTCGGAAAACATTCAAATTAATAATTGAAAATTATTTATACTGTTGCTGTTGATCCGTTCCAAAAATCTAATTGATTAATACAGGGTGGACCAAAATGATCTGACGATATTGAATAAGAACGTATATTAAAAGATTATTCTTCATTTATTTATATTTCAATTTGTTTTTTGTTGTTTTTTTTTTGTATAAAATCATTCATAGGATTGATTTCAATAATGTTGGAGAATAAAACGACAATTTTAGAAATCAATAGCACCAAGTAATTATTTATTAAACCCGGTTTTGTTAAAACCAGTATGCAAATTAACAACACCATATACAGGCTGGAACAAAATGATCTGACACATTTGGAGGATTAATAAAAGCACAAAATAAGAAATAATGAAAAGAAAAGAAAAATTCTATTTTCTGAATGTACATATGATGCCATTTTATTTTATTTACACCAAAATGTATTTATATATTTAAAAAGTTTTATTTTTATTTATTTTCAGAATATCTTCGTGTGTCAGATCATTTTTGTCCACCCTGTACTTATTATTTTAGATATGTTTTGACTCTAAGTTTCCATTACGGGAAAAAAATTCAAATATGAACGGGAATTGATATTTAGTCGATCAAATTTTAAAAGAAGAGAGATTTAATAATTTGCTTCAGAAGCATTGTTGAGTAAAGTATATTATATATACTAGCAAATATATGCACCCTCCGGGTGCAAGTATTTAAGTTTTAATATAATAAAATATCATATTGAATTAGAAAGGCTAATGAAACTGAATAAAAATGCAGTTAAAAAACATTTGGAACAGAGGGGGTATGATTGAAAAAAAGAACAACTTTGAAACTAACTCTTCCATCATTTTCCATTACTCCCGTCTTTCATTGCTAAATTTTCCTAATTTAACTATTTAATTGAAATAGGAAGTAAAGAATGAAATTACAGTTATTTCTTCTTATTAATGGATTTCTTTTAAGATTTATCACCGAGATTTTTGCTCATATTCAATAAGATAAAACCAAACAATTAGAAATCAATAATACTAAGCACATATTTATTAAAATCAAATTTTAAAGATCCATATGCAAATTAGCCTTCCCATTCACACTGTAAACCACTATTTTGTTGTATATATAAATATAATTGCATGTTGTCAGTATGTAGACATGGTTAACAGTATTAATAATGTAAAACAATTTTATTAATAATTGAGGTTTAAATAAAAATACAATCATGGAAAATGTGATGTCAATAACTAAGGGAATAGTGATAGGAGTAGTAATATAGTTTCGGTTGCAGACAGAAAAGCACACAATCTCCATTATAATAATATATATATATATATATATATATATATATATATATATATATATATATATATATTGTTGTATATATAAATACAACTGCATGTGGAAGTATGTGGATATGGCCACCAGTATTAATAATGTAAAACAATTTTATTAATAATTGAGCTTTAAATAAAAATAAAATCATAGAGAATGCGATGTCCATAACAAAGGGAATTGTGACTTAAGTAGTGATATAGTTTCGGTTACAGACAAAAAAACCTCACAATCTCCATTATAATAAGATATATATATTATATATATATATATATTAAATTTTTATTTGAAGGCACTTACAACGCATGTATCGCATAAAATTCGATACTTTTTCTTATAGAAAATGAACTTGACAAGTGTAATCCCAGTAAAGGATGGCTCGATGTGTAGAATACCATACAGACTGTTTCGACTTTATTAAGTCTCATCAGCGGTATATACTAACGATTTCCCTCCGACAGAAATCGAAACCGGGACTTTCAGCAGACGCAGTGAAACACTAGTGAAACACTTTTATCGCCTCGGCTACAGTACACAGCTGACCATCCTAGTGAAATTAAGCTTGTCAAGCGATACTACACGCCTCTACCATAATAGGTAAGGGGGTGCTATTGAGAGAATAATAACAACAAACAGACCGAATGCCCTTCGGCGAAGTGAATAAGATTTTTGGATGTTTGTTTATTTAGAAACGTTGCAGAATAAAGTATATATTAAATTTTTACTTGAAGGTACTTACAACGCATGTATCGCATAAAATTCGATACTTTTTCTTATAGAAAATGAACTTGACAAATATATATCTTGCCAAATATTTTACAGACGCTGCTGCTATCAATAACAACAAAGACAAAGGATCCGTTGAACAGGAGTGACATTCATTTGAAAAAGGGAATCTAACGATCCCCAAAAAATTATGTGGCTCTGTTTGACTCTATATTTCTAATTATATTTTCTAAGTGATAGTAACTGAAGCATTGGATTAAAAACAACAATGATAGAGATAACAAAAATATACCAACAGGATCTGTGGATATACCACAGTATAATGATTTAATTATTACAACGTTTGATATGTATTATCTGCGTTATTCGGACTATTGTCCCCATCTTTATTGTTATTTGTACAAAGTTTCGGCCGATATACCCTGCAGCCTTCTTCAGGTATTTCTTGTCGGACTCGGGGACCTTCTCGGACTCAGGAACCTTCTTTTCGGAACTGGAAACCTTAGATCGAATAACGCAGATAATACTAATCATCAAGCCTTTCTTCCCTTTCTTCCTTTATAATAAAAACGGAATAGTCCATTATTTAACTGAGGTGACGACACTCATAAGAAATAAGAATTCGGTGGATAAACAACACCAGATAATCCGGATTCACATTTTTGCATTTCATCTTGGATGGTTTGGACGGTCTCATTTTTAACCAGAAAGTTTAGCAATATGAAAACAGTTGTACTTTTAAGTAACAAGAGTATTAATATATAGATATTGATCTATTTTTTTATATTTCAGAACCTTTGACAATTACAGGAGACTAAATAATATTAATGCTCTACTAGAAAAGAAATAGTTTGAATGATAAATGTAATAAAGAAATGTTCTATTACAGAAGTTTAGAAAAAAAAAGAGTCAAATGTCGCTTTACAATAAGACACAGTTTATGTCAAAAAGTGTATTAAAAAATTTTTGGTCTATAACAGCGTACGAATTTGATGTCAGAAAGAGAGATAAAATATATAGATTGAAAGAAAGAAAATGTGAGATGAGATAATAAAAAGATGATATCAAAACGTCAACCCAAACGACTTTTACATGTTCTTCTAATATTCTTATTATTATCAAGAAATTCTATCTTTCTACTTTCACTTTCAGTTTCACATTCAACATTGATTTTTTCAAAGACGTCAGCAATATTTTTCACACCTAAATTTATGTAAAAAAGTGTATTAAAAAATGTTGGTCTATAATAATATAATATGATAAACTGATAAACTACGTAGACACTACCGTTTATGAGTGGCACTTGTACAACTTTTATGCTCACTAAAACAAAAGAATCCACTGTTATAGGATACAGTTTAATAATTTCAACTGATGATTATTTATTTATACTAGCAAATATATGCACCCTCCGGGTGCAAGTATTTAAGTTTAAATGTAATAAATTATTAGATTAAATCAGAAAGGCTAATGAAACTAATTAAGAATTCAAATAAAAAGATTTGAAACGGAGGGGTATAATCGGAAAATAGAACAACTGAAACTTACTCTTTCATCACTTCCGTTTTTCAATGCTAAATTTTCCTAATTTAACTATTTAGTTAAAATAGGAAGTAATGAATAAAATTGCAGTTATTTCTTCTTGTTAATGAATTTCTTTTAGGATTTATTGAAGAGATTTTTCCTCATATTCATTAAGATAAAACCAAACAATTAGAAATCAATAATACCATGCACATTTTTATTAAAATCAGTTTTTTTAATATCAATATGCAAATTAGCTTTACGTTTACACTGAAAACTGGAATTTTGTTGTATATATAAATACAATTGCATGTTATTAGGTAAGGCCAACAGTATTAATAATGTCAAACAGTTTTATTATTAATTGAGGTTTAAATAGAAATAGAATCATGGAGAATGTGTTGTTAATAACTAAGGAAATTGTGACTTGAGTAGTAATATAGTTTCGGTTACAGACAGAAAAACACACAATCTCCATTATAATAAGATGACAGGCATACCATTCAGCATTTATATAAGTATTATGGTGTAATATTTAAATAACACGCTATTTAAATTTACACTTACCATTTATTTATAGTCATTAAGGATATTCAGTTGTGCTATAAATGTCAAGTCAAGTAATGGATTCATTAGAGAAGTCGCATGTATTTCTTCATGGTAAATGTTCAGGATTTTCAATGGGTTGATTGATGGATTTTAACGGCTTATCAAACCGTCTGGTGTTAATTCATGCCTAGATATTAGAAGGTAATATAATTGTGTACATCTATACTTACAATTTTGTAGTCAACTGTTTTAACGATATGTTAGCATCGTTGGGGATCGTGTTAAGGAATTACTTCTAAAAGGGTATTCATCGGGTTTTTGTTTATATTTTTGTTATAATTTTATTTCTCTCAAAAAGGATAGAAATCATCAATGTTGACTTTTTTAAATAGATATTTCATGTTATTTGATGCCAGAAAGAGAGAGAAAATATATAGATTGAAAGAAAGAAAATATGAGATGAGATAATAAAAAGATGATATCAAAACGTCAACCCAAACGACTTTTACATTTTCTTCCAATATTCTTATTATTATCAAGAAATTCAATCTATCTTCTACTTTCACTTTCACATTCAACATTGATTTTTTACAAAGACGTCAGCAATATTTTTCACACCTAAATTGACCATATCATCCATTTTCCTTCGTGAATCATGATTTATTCTTTACGAACTTTATTGCTTATTTCTCTCATTTGACCATATATTCATATACGACTTACATAGATTATTTTAGATTTGTAAAATCAGCTCAGAGGATTGAGTGTACTAGGGTGAGTCAAAAGTTTTGCAATATTTTAGTTGTTTGCAGCGCACCACATAAATATAACTTAAATCCATCGAGTCTATATCAACTTGAAAGCAATCTCACCATTCTTCATTGTACGAAAAAAGCCGTATTTGGAGACGGGACCTTTTCTGAAAAAGTGACGCGTGGTCTTATGTTAAATTAAAACTTAGAAACTCCTTAAGGCGTAAGTATATTTTTGCGACTCCATAATCACACACACACATACACACACACACACACACACATATTATATATATATATAATATATATATATATATATATATATATATATATATATATATATATATATCCAAAAGTTCCAGAGAAGAAATCTTCTTACGACATAAGTGATTTATTTTTAAAAAACCTGTCGATTTGAGAGAAGGTGTGCTCTTAATGTTAGAGTCACTGAAATAGACTATAATGCTAAATTCTAAGTTCTTTGTTATTTTTTACTTATATATATATACATATATATATATTATATTATATATATGTGTGATGTGTGTGTGTGTGTGATGTGTGTGTGTGTGGAGAAAATTTCTGAAAGAAAACAAACACAGGATGTTATGAACAATGGAAACTTTTTTGTCGATGCTTAAGTATATTTCGGTTTTTTTTAATTAAAACCTTCTATCTGACATTAAATATTTGTATAGTAAAAGATGAAAGATGTTCAGTGTATGTTAAATGTGTGATAAAAGGTTATATACATGCAATGATCGCGTCATCGTTTTCATATAAAACGCCGAGTAAATAACGGATATAACACTTTTATCACACATTCAACTACACTGAATATTTCATCTTTTACTCACACAATTTTCAATGTCCTGAATAAGGTTTTAAATTTTTTTAATTAATTATAAAATTAAATAAATAAATATATAAAGGTTTTACATATTTATTTATTAGGTGACAAAGGAACATTCACGACCATATTGGTTTCATGCGAGGCAATCGTCAGGTGAAGATGCTTACAAATTTGTAATCTTTCACCTGACGATTGCATCGCATGAAACCAATATGGTCGTGAATGTTCCTTTGTCACCAAATAAATAGATATCTAAACCTTTATATATTTTTTTATTATTATTATAATATATATATATATGTGTGTGTGTGTGGTGTGTGTGTGTGTGTGTGGTGTAGTATAATAAAAAATTGAAAAAAAAACACAGATTTAAATGAGTTAAGTGGTAGGTTTTTGGCCGACGCTGCAGTGTTTTGATCTATTAATTTGATCATCTTCAGGGCTTTTGTTGGTATGTGGAACGTGATTTTTTATCTAGAATAAGGAGAAGGCGAGTAATAGTTTTGTTTATCAGCCTGTTTAAAAGCCCTGGATGATCTAATTAATAGATCGAACACCTGCAGCGTCGGCAATAAACTCACCACTTAACTTATTTAAACCTGTATTTTTTAATTTTTATTATACTACATACGTCGGATTCACTTCCTTTAATTCATATATATAATATATATTATTATATATATATTAATCTTATTATAATGGAGATGTGTGTTTTGTCTGTCTGTAACCGAATCTATATTACTATACAAATCACAATTCCCTTCGTTATTTCCATCACATTCTCATGATTTTATTTTTATTTAAACCTCAATTATTGAAAATTGTTTTTATTTATTAATAGACCATATCTACAATACTATTAACATGCTTGTATTTATATATATACAACAACAATAGGGAATTATAGTGTGAATGGAAGGTAATTTGCATATTGATCTTAAAAATTTGATTTTAATAGATATATGCTTATATTATTGATTTCTAATTGTTTGGTTTTATCTTTTTGAATATGAGCAAAAATCCCGGGGATAAATCTTAAAAGAAATATTATTCCTTAATTTCCTATTTCATTCCTATTTTTACTAAATAGTTAAATTAGAAAATTTCACCATGAAGAGGGGAGTAATGGAAAATGGATGAAAGAGTTACTTTCAAAGTTGTTCTATTTTCAATCATACCTCTGTTCAAATCTTTTTATCTGCATTCTTATTCAGTTTCATTACCTTTCATAATTTAATTGATATTTTATTAATATAAAACTTAAATACTTGCCCCGGGGGGGGCTATATATTTGCTAGTATATATAACAAATACCGACAAGTGCTAAAAATAGATCTTATTATCTGAGCAAACTCCAAGAGAAATAATACAAAACAGGATAGAAGAATATAAGGAGCTTATATAATATACATAGAATAAATGTTCTAAGAGTAAAAGAGTCTTTGTAGACAGTCTTGAGGCTACTGAGTCGATAATTAACATCGTCACTTACTGATTTGGAAAGACCCTCGTGTAACAGTCAAATCAGTTCTTGTTAGTATTTCTTGTTTCAGCAGATGTACCCTCCGGCCTTCTTCAGGTGTTTCAGTTGGATATATGGTGCAAAGATTTGAGTTAATACAGTTCTAAGTTACAATCATCTGTAGGTTTCAGGTTCAATCCTGGTCGTTACATAATCTATGTGGTTGCATAAGATTATTGTCAATCCCCTGTATTTCTAAAGGGATTACCCTTTTCATATCACGCGCGGGACTTTCCATGAAATATTAAAGAAATCCCGCGAAATACGTGAAGTCACGTGGGACCTGGTTGGGTCTTCAGTTTTCAGTTTGGACGTCAGGCAGAGAAGATGTCCTGCCTTAACTGGAACTCACCTGCATACGGCGCGCTATGTTTAGTTACACGAAATGTTTAGTTAAGTAAATAAAAGCTTACGAAAATAACATGGTTTTGTGGTTGGTGAATGTCCTGGTAACAAGACTGATCTAGAAGAAGAAATGAGTTAAGTGCGACCGACCACCAAGACGAAGACCAGACGCTAAGAAGAGACGCTAGAAGAATAGAAGTAAGAAAGTAAAGAAAGCGGTATGCAACACTGGTGATAATAACATAGAATATTTAACATAGCTTAACACTTTTACCCGTTATTTTTAACGGAATGAGAACAGTCTACCCCGTGGATTGAAGAAAGGGTTCGGTTCGAAGCTCTGTGAAGGTTTACAGCATCAACGTTCCCGGGGTTGTCAAGAAGGTTCCCGTGTTCGACAAGATGGTTTCCGAGTCCGAAGAGGAGGTTCCTGAGGTCAAAGAGTATGTCCTCGAGTTCGATAAGAAACACCAAAAGAATGTCGGAGGGCACGTCGGTCGAAACGTTGAGTATATAAAAATAAAGATGAGGACAACTGTCCGGAAAATCAAAATAATATAAATTACCAAGCCTCATCTAAAGAATTAAGACTAATAATGATTTCTTGTACGTAAAAAACGTAATAGTCATAAAGAACAATTGTTCATATAAAGTAAGTAAATTCGTCGGGGCGGCCTAATGTCGGTATCAGCCAATCAGCGAGGGAGTCTGTCCCCTTTTCACTAGCGCTAGACCAAGGAGATTGTTTTAGCGTCTGAGGTGGAGCGCCACACCTACCATCAGCTCCGTACTTTACCGCACAGATCCAAGTGCTACTCATACGCTGAGTTGGCGAGGGCCGGTATCGAACTAGGAACCTTGTGGTTTCTAGCCGAACGCTCTACCGACTGAGCTAACCCGGCCCTTTATTCATATCAAAGATTGATTTATGTACTTTTCACATTTCTTTTTTGTCTTTGTATCTTCTTGTTAAATGAAAATGACTTTTCTAAGCTTACCATTATATATCTCATACACAGTGCAAAGAAAAAAAACGCTGAAAAAAAACACAGTTGTAATAGCATTAATCTCTGTAGGGACCTGTGTGCCATTTAGATGACTTATCAATTGTTATATATCTGAGGATTTGATATAATTTAAATATAAATTCTTAAATAAAGGGCGGTTGAATCCTTTTTTAAAACACCCTGTATATGTATATATATATATATATATATATATATATATATATATATATATATATATTCATTTTTCATACTGTCTTTTGAAAAAAACAAAATACCTGGATTTCTACATCTTCGGTGAATATCGTGGTTGCAATGCTGGGATTTTTGAACTTTTTGATACTTTCTTATACATTTTTATACATATTTACATCAAACTCTTTTGAGTTTTCTTTGTGGACTATAATGCTTCTGATCTAATAAAATAGAATAAATTTTATTTTATTTTATTTTCAAAACAGAATATGCATTTTCAAAATTTTAAATATTTAACAATTTTTTTTTAAATTCCGGCTATAAAATTGAACGTTTCGTCTGCACCACTTTCGTCTTATAACGGTCCACTCATATCGTCTCTCAATCATACACACCTCGCTCTTGATGAAGACCACTTCAACTGTCAGCGAATTTTAACATCATGTGTTTGTTTTTTTCTAAAATATTTATTTCATATATATATATATATATATGTGTGTGTGTGTGTGTGTGTGTGTGTGTGTGTTGAGATGTGAGGAACAAAAGAACAAAACTAGAGCTTTGAGCTCGGCATCAAAGCTCTAAGCGAAATATATCCTACACACTTTTGTCTGAGTTTTGTTTTTGTGTTCCTCACATCTCCACCACATTCTGTCGGATTCATTCCAATCCTCTTTCCATGTGGGCGACCAGCAAAGACGGATGGTGAGAGATTGTCATGGACATCCGGCAACAGCGTGACATGATGATATATATATATATATATATATATATATATATATATATATATTATATATATATATATGGGAGTAAATATGGAATTAAATCGACAATATAAAGAAAAATTTGAAAAAACAAGTATTCCGAAATTGGGATGGAATTAATAATCGATGTTTAAAACATTTCGGTTACATTGAACTTTCATCAGGATGTCTCTTGGGGTGAAGAAAATGATGGATGTTTTTATATGTGACAGGAGATGAAAATCTTTTTAGTTATGGTAACTGTATTTGATCAGCGTTTTAATTTTGAAAGGCAAGTCCGATCTACTCACGCGAAGGTTCATGACGCGTGACGCCACTCGAAGAAATGCAAAAGACGAGAAAAAAGTATTAATGGACTGATTATTTTTAGAGAACATAGGGAAACAAAGTGGAATGATAACTAAATAAATAATTAAATGAAGCCTGGTATTTAGTAATTATTTAACACTATTAACTAGAAACGGAGATATAATAAAATAATACATGTCGGTTATTTAAGGGAACAAAGTGGAATGATAACTAAATAAATAATTAAATGAAGCCTGGTATTTTGTAATTGTTTAACACATTTTAGCTAAAAACGGAGATATATTGAAAAAACCATGTCGATTATTAAGAGAGGGCAAATGCGAAATTGCACAGGCTTCAAAAATCTGTCGTAGTCCTTTTGTTGTGAATATAGGCTAATTTGTGGCATCATGAAATTGAAGTTATGATTAGTTTCAGACATATGTTGGAGGAGGTGTTCTGAAAATTGCCCAATTTAATATCGCGTTGTGCTCATTATAAACGCTTCTGAGAGTTCTTGCTGTTTCCCCAATGTATTTTTTTGTCGCAATCTTTACATGGAATTGCGTAAACACCAGCCTCGGATTTTTATAGGATGGTGAGACCCCACATTGAGTAAGCTTCTAATGATTTGGATGAAATAGTAACGATTTTGAACCAAGGTGGTGTAAATTGTTTTCTATAGAGTTAGGGAAGGGTTATTAGGTAAAACTATGTATCTATGGGAAGTTTTGTTATATTAGAAGATGTATTAGTGGGTTTGTGATTGTTTCCTTTATGGAATTTGAGAGCTTTGGATTTAGCAGATTGTATGAAAGATTTAGGGTAAAGAAGATTTATAAAGGAATTTTCTATATAATTGAACTCATCGTCTAGGTATTTAGGAGTGCAGATACGGAGGGCTCTAATTAGAAGCCAATAATAATTCCTTTTTTAATTTTCTTTATATTGTCGGATTTAATTTCCATATTTACTCCCATATATATATATATATATATATATATATATATATATATATATAATATATATATATCATCATGTCACGCTGTTGGCACGGATGTCCATGACAATCTCTCACCATCCGTCTTTGCTGGTCCGCCCACATGGAAAGAGGATTGGAATGAATCCGACAGAATGTGGTGGAGATGTGAGGAACACAAAAACAAAACTCAGACAAAAGTGTGTAGGATATATTTCGCTAGAGCTTTGATGCCGAGCTCAAGCTCTAGTTTTTTCTTTTGTTCCTCACATCTCAACCACACCACACACACACACACACACACACACACCATTATATATATATGAAATAAATATTTTAGAAAAAAACAAACACATGATGTTAAAATTTCGCTGACAGTGAAGTGGTCTTCATCAAGAGCGAGGTGTGTATGATTGAGAGGACGATATGAGTGGACGTTATAAGACGAAAGTGGTTGCAGACGAAACGTTCAATTTTATAGCCGGAATTTAAAAAAAATTGTTAAATATTTAAAATTTTGAAAATGCATATTCTGTTTTGAAAATAAAATAAAATAAATTTATCTTATTTATTAGATCAGAAGCATTATAGTCCACAAAGAAAACTCAAAAGAGTTTGATGTAAATATGTATAAAAAATGTATAAGAAAGTATCAAAAAGTTCAAAATCCCAGCATTGCAAACCACGATATTCACCGAAGATGTAGAAATCCAGTATTTTTGTTTTTTCAAAAGACAGTTATGAAAAATGAATATATATATATATATATATATATATTATATATATATATATATATATATATAACATATACAGGGTGTTTATTGGTAGAGTGCTCAATATAAAATAGAGCTGTTATATAAATATAAGATAAATAGATAAAGGTTTTACATATCTATTTATTAGGTGACAAAGGAACATTCACAACCATATTGGTTTCATGCGATGCAATCATTAGGTAAAAGATGTTTTTGTCACCTAATAAAAGATATGTAAAAACCTTTATCTATTATCTTATTTATATTATATATATATATATATATATATGTGTGTGTGTGTGTGTGTGTGTGTGTGTGTGTTAAGTCCCAAACTTCACTAAGTACAAGTTTTAGCAAAGTCTTCTTCCTAACGATAAAAAGCTAATAGAAAATTTTGTTTTCAATGAACAGAAGGGGTTAAATTATTTTCTTAGTAATCGATCTGGAATTTTGAAGCAAAGTACAAACGTTTTTTATTAATAATTTAGAAAAGAAAAGTGAATATAATTTTTTTTTAAGTCATCAGAATCGTTCCAACGTCAAAAGAGTTATGTGAGTGTTTTTTTAATTATTTTTCAGTGAGAATCAAAGAATTAACACAAATAAATATTTTGCACGCTGCTAATGTCGATGCCTAAATTGCAAAAATAAAGGTAACTAGTGCTAAATTATTAACATAACCTCGTGCTAATTTGCGAAAAAACCTATTTTGTGCTAAATTACGAAAATAAAGGTATCTAGTGCTGAACAAACAAGTAAGAATTCGCATGGAATGTAATTGTTAACGTTGTACTGTTGGATATTGTACAAACGGAAATAGGAATTTCCGGTTAAATTAAACAGAGAGGGGACGACAAAAAATGACAAAGGACTTTTTTCCCGGTAAAAGCGAACAAAGAAAACGCGTAGGCGTTTGAGATATATAAAAGGACGTCAGCCAGAAAGTCACACAGTCAGACAGCGGAGGGCAAACAGTGAGTGACCGTCGACACGGTCCGTCGCGGCCAAGGGCGGTGAGACGCCACCAGCCACCCCTTTACCTCACCATCCCAGCAGTAGTAGTAGTCATCGTCAACCCTTGGGCATTCCTATTATCACGCTCGCCACCCACCAGCCGAGGGAGGGAAATAAAGTCAACTCCTACTATACCCATGTGTTGTAGATTTCATTAAGCGACTACTACATATATCGTCTAGAGGTTAGTGACGATACCCGCTACGATACGTACGCCGATTTAGCAGCGTGATTCGAAGCCGCTATATAACATATAGAATTTAATGCCAGTACGCAACAGTACAAAATGGATACGACAACATATTTCCAGTCCTGAACGAGGCTGCCTGCATTTCACATAGTGCAAAAACCATTGGGAAAGGTATGAATCCAACTATTCTCTCCCCAGCTATTGGTAAGCAGTAGTACAGACTAGGCCTTTTAACCTTGGTAAGACAACTAGTTATTTTAAAGCAAACAATATGAAAGATCTGTTTGAAAATGTCAACATGGAGGATATTCTCTCCTTTTTTGAGAGAAATAAAATTATACCATAGAATATAGACATGAAACAATCAATACCATACAACATAATCCCCAATAATGCTAACACATTTTTTAAAACCAAATACTAAAGAGTATAAATATAAATACACGATATGTATAACTTCCTAACCGTTAGGCATGACATAACCCCAAACGGGTTGATATGCCGTTAAAATCAATAAAAAAATAAACAAACAAACAAGCAACTAGGATAAGCAAAATTCTGAATTTAAACATGTTTAAAAATTGATCTTATGTCACATCCTGCTCGTGTGAAGAGATTGCTAACTAGAAAAACACAGACATTCCTATTACTAGATGTAAAATCGCTATGGCTTGGAGGCGGGGAATGAGAGGGGTATGTATATTTGCCTCATACCCCACTTGTATGGGCTGGGCACAAGGCCGCGTTTTAATGTGAGCCCACCCACAAGCCGAAGCTCATGGGTGGGAAAGAACAAAAATTGCGTCGATCCCTTCGGTATTGCCACTCAAGGGGGCGCCACAGCCCTGCCCCCAATGGGGTAGGTATTGCCCTGGGGGAAGCCCTCTGGGATCGACGCTATTATTTGTTCGGGCAGGGGTCCAGTGGCCGAGGCACACTGGACCCCTGCCCCGAAGGCTGGTGAAAGGTAATCAGAGGGGAAGGGAAAGCTGTAAAGTAGAGAAGACAAAGGCAAACCAGATATAAAATCACAAATAATAGACACCTACGATCAATCGATTGGTCACATCAAACCCTATCACCTATACGATATTCCAGCTTAGGCCAAATCGCCCTTATTTATTGAATGACACTCGTTATTTAAAGCCCCAACCCTTGTTATCATATGTACTACAATGCGGTGACTGAGGGTCTTAATGGGTATGACGTTAAATTCTATTTGATGGGTAAGTTCCAATCCTGGGAGGTCTGAGGAAAGTAGCGTACCCCTTCATCACCATTATTTCTCAGGTACACCCTGACCCGGAGTGACATAACCTGTTAGAGTCCCATCTATGGGTTAAACAGAAAAAAACATGAGTTTAAAAAATGTTTTTTAAAATTTAGTTTTTAAAAAGAAATTTGAGTACACAGCAAAAATAAATCAAACAAAATCAGCTGGACAGCGATGAAGTCTATCCCCTTTCCACTAGCAAGAGACTAGGGGGATTGTTTTCAATTCTGGGGTGGAGCGTCACACCTACCCAATTTACCGCACAGATCCAAACCGCGCTATTGATATGCTGAGTTGGCAAGGGTCGGTATTGAACACGGAACCATGTCGTTTCTCGGTGGATGCTCTACCATATATATATATATATATATATATATATATATAAAGATAAATTGAATTAGATATAAATAAGTAAATACACAAATAAATATGATAATAATATTGATTATATAATAATAATAATAATAATAATAATAATAATAATAATAAATGATTAAATTGATTTATATTACATCCAACACGAAATATTATACATCACCATGGCCACCAAACACAAATACGCTCTTTAATACGCACATACATATGCACGTGCAATCCCGCGCTAGGATACAGTCATAACTCCACAACCAACACGCATTTTCATGGACACGCGCATGACAACATACGCGCAAGTACGAAAAAAACCGCATTCACGTAAACATACAACACAAGATTACAGTTACATAAAAATACCATCATTTTCAACAACAAAATTTTTTTTAAATTCATTTAAAAAGAAATGTCATAACTAGACTGCTTCAGTTCAAGTGATCTTTTGAAAAAGAGATATTATCTCGAAAATTCAAGAATTAAATACAGGTTAACACACTACATTATTGTTACCGTATTATTATTTTTTCTTTACACCTGCATTGTGATAGCATTCTAAATCAACCTCCTAACCAATATATACACTATGCTTCAAGCAAATTATAAAACTCACCCATATATATATATATATATATATATATATATATATATATATATATGGGTAATTCCATGTCAAATCCTCCAGGCCATGTCAACCAACCCCTTCAAATTTTCTGAGATTTTGTCCAAGTGTTGATTATGATAAAGTTAGACAATCCCCAAATTTTGAGCTTCAAATTCAATAAATTGGCGGAGTTATTTTTAGCTCTCCAAATTTGAAGGTGGGGGCGATAAACGGTAACTATTTGTAACCTATGTTTGTCTGTAAAATGAGTTCTAGTGCTTCCCTACTCCTGGGAATTGGTTTATAAAAGTATGTTTGCCCGGGGAATCCAAACATGCTATCAAAAAATACTTAAAGTCAACCAATTTTAAGTTATTGATGATTTCTGATCTTTTCATATCAAGATTTCTGATTTGCAAAATATTAACCGATGCTTCGGTTCTGAGCAAATATCACATTATCTTTTTCGTACAAATAATGTTCAATATATCTGAAATAATAATAGAAAAAAATTTTCTTAGATGCAGTGCCACATCAAAATATTGATCTTACTATGAAAAAATCAGAAATCATCAATAACTAAAAATTGGTTAACTTTAAGACGTTTTTGATAGCATTTGTGTATTCCTTGTGCAAAAATCTTTTTTTAACCAATTTGTAGTAGTAGGGAAGCTTTAAAACTCATTTTACAGACAAAAATAGATTACACAAAGTAACACTTTTCGCCAACCCCACCAAATTTGGAGAGCTAAAAATTTTTGGAATTGGAAGCTCAAATTTTGGGGATTATAACTATTCTCCGTGTAAGCGGTAACAAGGAAACCCTTCCATTGTACGTTGATATATATTGCTGAATACAATCTGTTCCCTACATTTTATAGCCGTGTTGAGTTATTATTTATTGACCCTTAAAAAGGTCATAACAGTCTGTAATTTATTTTGTCTATATTTTTTCTTTCTTTGCGTTTGACTTTATTTTTTCTTCTTTTATTTTGAAACAAAAATTTGGTTTCAATTAAATGATTGATTTGTTCTTTTAATTATTCCGTGTCAACAATGGTCATATAGAAATATTGGATAAATCAAAGATACTTTTCTAAAATTAATAAGCGCTTACCTGTCATTATTCTGACCCCCATCATTCATATATATATATATATATATATATATATATATATATATATATATATATATATCCGTGTTAATTGCGCGACATCATGATATATATATATATATATATATATATATATATATATATCATGATGTCTGCTCCGCAGTAAATTTCACTACACTACGAGCTACAAAGACTTTCACCCCCCCCCCCACAAAAAAAAAGAAAAGATAAATAAATAAACTTAGCCAGAACAAGAAAGATTTCGCTATCCAGAAGTACCACATTACAATCTAGAACAACCCACCCTCCCCGATGTTACAGCAAAAATATCCTTTTTATATCTACTGGAGAGGAGGCTTTCTTGGACGGTTCTACTAATTGTCTACGGTAATTACCCCTGTACCTACTCACCCCTAATTAATTTTAACATGGTTAAATGTCTCTAACACAATAACTTTCCGTTTTCACTTGCATTCTTACTTATACATAGAGAGGGTGAGAGTAATGCAGAATGACAGAGAGGGATGGGTCAATGTTTGACTTAATTGCTAATTATGACTAATTAAAACCAATTAAGATGGAATTTTTTTCAGACATTTAGTAGCCCTGAAACCAAGGAATATTTTAGTATATATTTTTATGATTAAACTGAATAGAAAAAAATCCTTAGGGAAATAAAAGTGGTTTATCTCAGCAATGAATG
>CM042157.1:86357805-86360305 GCA_023376005.1 Doryteuthis pealeii | reverse complement strand
ATGGCATTGATTTGTTTCATGTCTATATTCTATGGTATAATTTTATTTCCCTTAAAAAGGAGAAAATATCCCCAATGTTAACATTTTCAAATAGATCCTTCATATTGTTTGCTTTAAAATAATGTTTTCTGATGTGAGCAAAAAATCTGCATTCCATCAATAAGTGTTTGACTGCCAGGGGTGTTTGACATGTTTCACATTGTGGTTGTTGTTCTTGTTTGAGTATATAAGAGTGTGTTAGTTTTGTATGACCAATGCATAATCGGGACATAATGACTTGTTCCTTTCTAGACTTCCTTAAAGTTGGTCTGCAGCCTCCCAAAGTCGGTTTGATTAGGAAGAGTTTATTGTGGATACAGTTATTCCAGTGTTGCTGCCATTTTGTATGAAGGAATCTATTAATTTTAGGTTTCAAGTCAGTATATGGTATCTGGAACTTGTCAGGGATTATTGTTCTATTTAAGAATTGGTCGTCGAACGATGAAAGAACGTGAGTCTTTAGAATATGTATATGGTAGGCCGAACAGCAGATATGAAGAATAGCAGATTCCACAGATCCCGATGAGTACAGAAACAAAATTACATACTCCTCTATTAGATACCATATTCAATTTGATTCCTAATGACTATTACAACCTACATACACCTCGTTAAGGGGTAGGGCTGAGTGGTTTGAGGAGAACAGAGGGTAGATGCAGTTTGTCTTCCTAGGCATTTTTACTTGGGTTTAAAATGAAATATATGAGCTTTGAGAAAAACAATGTCTTGTGTTCGTTAAGAACTGCCAACAGTCGCAAGAACATCCCAAGAACATCCCAAGTAATTTCCAGATCCAAAAACACAGAGAAAATGCAAGACCAACAACAGATCCAGAATAGAAGATATGAAGAATAGCAGTTACCACAGATCCAGATAAGTATAAAATTTACATACTCCTCCATTAGATACCTCGTCACGTTTTGTGACGTCATGTTTTTGTGTTGGTAATTATACTTGTCCTAAACAAGTATAATTACCAACACAAAAAGATGTATCATACATAAAAATGAAGCTGGTTCCTCTGTGGATCACATACCTACTTCTCCACATAGGTGAGTAAAAAAGTAATGCCATTTTGTTTAGGACAAGTATAATTACCAATACAAAAACATGTATCATACATCAGAATGAAGCTGGTCCTCTGTGGATCACATACCTACTTCTCCACATAGGTGAGTAAAAAAAAAATACCATTTTGTTTAGGACAAGTATAATTACCAACACAAAACATGTATCATACATCAAATGAAGCTGGTCCTCTGTGGATCACATCCCTACTTCTCCACATAGTAAAAAAGTAATGCCATTTTGTTTAGGACAAGTATAATTACCAACACAAAAACATGTATCATACATAAAAATGAAGCTGGTTCCTCTGTGGATCACATACCTACTTCTCCACATAGGTGAGTAAAAAAGAAATACCATTTTGTTTAGGACAAGTATAATTACCAACACAAAAACATGTATCATACATCAAAATGAAGCTGGTTCCTCTGCGGATCACATACCTACTTCTCCACATAGGTGAGTAAAAAAGTAATACCATTTTGTTTAGGACAAGTATAATTACCAACACAAAAACATGTATCATACATCAGAATGAAGCTGGTTCCTCTGTGGATCACATATCTACTTCTCCACATAGGTGAGTAAAAAAGAAATACCATTTTGCTGAGGACAAGTATAATTACCAACACAAAAACATGTATCATATTCAATTTCATTCCTAATGACTATCAAGCTACTAGTCTGACTGTAATCAATGAGGGTATTTATTCACGTGTGCACTGATGGGACAATTGCAGCATTTTCGATGGTGACTGCACAAAATTGTATCCTAGCTAGTAGTGTATGCGCAATATTTTAGTTGCGTAGTAAGAGAAATATTGGATTAGTGAATAGTTATCCTTAGTTGCTGGACATATATTATCCGATTTAGATATTTATGAAGTTTAATAGAGATATGAATTCTATAAATGTGTCTCCGAAATGATTCAGCTCGAGGAAAAATGCTTGAATTTCAAATCAGTATATGAATATCGCCATCTTCATCTTATATCCTCTTCAAATTATCACATAAGAAAGCAATCTCCCACTATAAACCCGTCGTATTAATCTGTTTGCCAAAATTTGAAACTTATATTTAAATCTTATGACAGATATTTATGTCTATATATAAAAAGAAAGATGTTATATGACTGTCTATACAGGGTGTCTACAAAGTCTATGCGCCCTTTAAAATCAGCTCAGCTCACAATAGCTTGCCTTCTAAATCACCACTGCCGAATGTCAAACAATTCGGCTTATTTATGACTCCACTCCACCCCACCAAACCCCTCATTTCTGGTCTGCACTCTTATAAAAAGAAATTAAATTTCGGGCGCCATTTTTTCACAGCCCAAGGTAAGACGAGTTTCATTTTTTTATCTTAAATTACAGATTATGTAAAAGAATTTTC
>CM042157.1:86348266-86357705 GCA_023376005.1 Doryteuthis pealeii | reverse complement strand
CGACCGCGTTAGCCCAGATAGGGGCCAAAGTGGAGTATTGCATATCTGAACTCTCATCACCTGGGGGGCCCCCTTTTTTCTTTATCCTTAAGCATTCCACGAGCTTTCACAAAAAACCCACGGCCAACAAGTGGCCCCATTGGGGAGTCTTACCCTCTGCAGGGTGCAGTCGGGCATTCTAACGCCCCAGCGACAGGGCGGAGAGTAGATATGAATAGATTGATTTGTTGGTTGGATTATTACGGCATATCAACCCTTATTGGGTTACTTTATGTCGAATTACGATTTGTGTGCTAATCCTCTTGATGGTGCTCAATTCTTTTTTTTTAAACCCAATTTTTTTTAAAAGGTTTTTAATCATGTTTTCTATTTAACCCATAGATGGGACCCTAACAAGATACTACCTTCTGAGTCATATCGAATCTTAGGAGTAATGTAATGTAGGGGTAACTCACATTCCCCAGAGCTCCAGAAAGTAGAACTCACTATCTGATAAAGTTTTAAACATCATACCCAGGACCACTAACCCTCAGTCACCAACCTTCTAGCACATATATATGATAAAAAAGGGTTGAGCTTGTCATAAGGGCCAATTAGGGTTGTGGCAATCATATAAGGTTGCTAGGGCTTTGACGTGGCCAAGCCGATTGACGGAGGAACTGCTGACCGCCATCTAGCCTAAGAGCAAGAAGGTGTTTGCATGTGCCATGGACTGCTCAGCCACTAGGTTCCCTCCTTAAGCATGCGGGTCACCCATCCCACGGCCAAGGGTGGCCAGACATGAAATTGAGTGAAGTGATAGGATAGATAGAAAATAATAATGGATTTTCAAGTTCGAGGGGTTGGAATGAAGTGTGTGCTTACGCATTGCCGGTGTATAAAAAATACTCCGTGTTATTACTAAACAATGCCTAATATATATATATAAATTATATATATTATATATATATATTTATACTATATATATATATTGGAGTCAAATGGATTAATTAGACTTAAATAATGAAAGCTGCACTGTAGATTAATTGTAATGATGAATAAAAATGTACACCGGTATGTAGCGAGATCAATGGAAACTTAGTTTACGAGTTCGTCCCTGCTTCTCAAGCAGTGTTAGCATTTATTATATATATTATATGCTCACCATCCTTTAATAGGATTGAGCACTCATATTCCCGTATATAAGGGATGAGCACTCTATACGGCTTGTGATAGATTTTATGATATAAGGCATGGGGCAAATGGTCACTCTTAAATATAGAACTTGTTGACTACCACTGTGACCACCGAAGGCATTCTATTGTCCAATCACTGGCATGCTGCTGCTGCTTCTGCTGATTAATAGAGGCACCATTCTAAACTTATTTCATTGACATTGGATTCTCTTTTGGACGTAGGACTTACAAAGAATACTCTAAAAACCGGATTCTTATGGCTTGCTTACTACGTATTTACATCGGAACAAAGGAAGCGACCAGATATTAACAGGCATTTACATACCAACCGATGTGTGTTATCAAACAGTTAAAAAATCCCCTTCTGTAGGTGGTGACAGCTAGCGGTTAAGGTGTCTTACTGACACTGAACCGATTCGGATTTTAAATCCAAGGCTGGAACGTAGCTTACACATTCTAGCCACACTGAAGAGACATGATAGTCGAAAACACGTGTTCTGTGGATGACTATATATATGTATGTGCTTGTAGATAGAGGAAAGTGCGTCAAGAAATGAACAAACTCAAACAAGTCACAGGGTATACGTTCGTCGTATTCACAGAACGTCCTCAGTCATTTGTGACTTCCATTAAAGCAAAGCATACTTTAAATACACGGGCGCGGTGGCGCCGGGGGGAGTTCAAGGGGTGAATGTGTAGGGATGTGAGATAAGGAGGAGCGGGGAATTTTTGGGTAGGATGGAGGTCGCTGGGTCAGTTGAGTGGAGGTTAGAGGATGTTTGTTGAAGTGCTGGCGGTGACAGTGGTTGATGGTTCAATTTGGGTGTGGGCATATATTAGTTTATGTGATAAATGTTCCATGTGTAGGCTAAAGTAATTTGTTAGAGGCGAAATGTGAGTAAATTTTCAATGTTGTGGCTAATTATGTTAGAGGCGAAATGTGAGTATATTATATATATATATATAATATATTATATATATATATATATATATATATATTGCAAGGCTATCTGTAAACGATAGAGCTCTTTATAGCCTTTTAGCATATGCATGTATTTATAGTAACAATTTCTTTTCTATAGTGGGTGTGTTTAAGCCCAGTGGTTAGAGGCTCTGGATGATGTAAATTGTCGAGTTTCGATACCCCGGGTTGAAGCAGCCTACATTCTGGCCGCCACCGATGAGACGTGATAACATTGAAACAGGGACGTATGTGGATATTTATATATATATATATATATAAAATGTGTGTGTTTGTGTGTTGTGTGTGTGTGTGTGTATATTGGGCAGCATTCTTTCATTTATACATGTAGAATTAAACCCAAAAGGACACATCTCCTTGTTTAACAATTTTTTTTTTGATCTTTTCGAGTTTTCTGGTAACTTTTAATGTTTGGGTGGAATTCGGGGATAAGTCAAAGTTCAGGTCCGAGTACTTTCGGCACTTCAAAGTGCCATTCATCAGGGGTGATGTGTTCCAATTTTTTTAAAAATTAAATTAATGTGGAGGCTGGAAGAAGAATTTGATAACACCTTTCTCATCAAATTCTTCTCCTTCCAGCCTCACATTAATTTAAATTTTTTAAAACTGGAACACCTCACCCCTGATGATGGCCACTCCGAAGTGCCGAAAAGTACTCGGGGACCTGAACTTTGGTGGACTTATCCACGAATTCCACCCAAACATAAAAAGGTTGGCCAGAAATTCGAAAAATTCAAAAATCAAATTGTTAAACAGGAGATGTGTCTTTTGTTTAATTCTACACACACACCACACACAAACACGCACAACACACACACACACATAATATATATATTATATATATGAAATTCTGTGCGTCTGTTTATATTTCTTCAATTTTATCCTTCATTGTCACACATAAATTGGCTTTTCAAACTAAAAGTACTAATTAAGATAATTAATTAAATCTTGCAAATTCAAAAGGAAGAAAATAATGAATAAAAATCATAAGATACAAATAATGTCTAAATGATATTTTGATCAAAAAATATTCGATCAGCATACCCCCCCCCCCCACAAAAAAAAAAAAACGAAACTGAACGATCTTTTTTTTCTCTTTGTCTAAGTGCGAATATGAAACCAAAACATCTTCAAATTTACCACCTGACTCGTTTGAATAATCTAGAATAATTTTAAGATCCACAGTGGGAAATAAAAAACTAGTCTTTCGCATGACTACTTTTAGTCACATGTCATATTTAAACTGGCGAGAAGTGTTTTGAAATATACGTGTCGCGGTGACTGCTTACTTCATATGATAAACATTTAATAAAAAAATAATTAGTTAGTTAATATTCATTTCTTCTCTCTCTCTCTCTCTTTTCTCCTCTCTCTCTTTGTCCTTTGTCTCAGTCTCTGTCTGTCTATCTGTCCTCTCTATATAAGGGTATTATTGTGTAACATAAAAGGGAGAAAAGAGAAGGGAAAAGCCAGGAATGCACTGTTACGTGTATGTAACATGGAAAGTTTGAAGATGTGTCAGCACAACGTTACATATCGACTTCTTACTGGTCAAGAGGGTCACGTGGTAAAGTGTGAAGAGTGGCAGTGAGAGCAGAGAATGTAGGGTCAGTTTGATTGGAATGAAGCGGTGGCTGGATGTGACGTAAGTCTGCCACCTAAGACATCTTGACTTGGGATAAAAATGAAAATATCTCACGAGAAAAGAAAAAAAGATCACCTTGTCTTATTATTAAAAACTATAAATGGCACTGACAAGATATGCTCCAACAATCCCAAGCTGTTACCAACTCAAACAACAAAATGCCAGCCAACCCAACATCTAGCCCAACAACCAGATTCCAGCCTCTCAAAAAATAACTTTGGTCCTATCTCTGGGCTAGACGGGGTCTGAGAGGCCCCCTCCGATCAATCGGCTGGTCACGTCAAGCCCTAGCACCTATTATGATTTTTCCCACCCTATTGCCCTTATGGCAAGCTGTGGTGTGCGCGGGTCTACATGTCCTGGGAATGACGTTAAACTCTATCTGATGGTGAGGTTCCAGTTTTGGAGGTTTGGGGAATGTGGAGCACCCCTTCATCACCATTGCTCCCTGGTCCACTCTTGACACGGAGTGGTAGTACCTGTTAGGTCCCATCTATGGGTTTTAATAGAAAAATGTATTTATAAAAAATTGTATTAATCCATTAAGAATTGATTTATTTCAAACCTTTATCGGCATTAATTGACCCACTGAGGTTGATATGCCGTAAAACAAAACAAACCAAAACCAAATCAAAAAAATCAGGAATTAGGAAAAGAATTGTACGATTGTTATTATTACTAGCAAATATATGCACCCTCCGGGTGCAAGTATTTAAGTTTTAATATAATAAAAATATCATTAAATTAGAAGCTAATGAAACTGAATAAGAATGTAGAAAAAGATTTGAACAGAGGGGTAAGATTGAAAAATAGAACAGCTTTGAAACTACTCTTCCATCATTTCCATCTCCCGTCTACTTCATTGTTTAAATTTTCCGAATTTAACTGTTTTAGTTAAAATAGGAAGTAAAGTTAATATTAGTTATTTCCTCTTGTTAAGGGATTCTTTTAAGATTTATTGAAGAGTTTTACTCATATTCATTAAGATAAAACCCAAACAATTAGAAATCAATAATACTAAGCACATATTTATTAAAATCAAATTTTTAATATCATATGCAAATTAAACTTTCCTTCACACTACAAACCCGCTATTTTTGTATATATAAATACAACTGCATATTGTTATACGTAATATGGTCAACAGTATTTAATAATCTAAAACAATTTTATTAATAATTGAGGTTTTAAATGAAAATAAAATCATGGATATTGTGACGTAAATAACAAAGGGAATTGTTACTTGAGTAGTAATATAGTTTCGGTTACAGACAGAAAAACACACAATCTCCATTATATTAATAGATTGTCACGTATTCACTCCCTTCCAAATGACAACTGCTACGCTATTGTTAGCAAATGATAGCAGGGTGCGAATAGGTTAGTATTTATAAAAATCAGAAAAACGTCCGGTAGGCTACGTATAACAAATAAGCGGACTGAAATCTGTAATTAACTAGGATTCACAGGTTCACCAGACTCTATCTACCAGCTAAGTGGTGACGGTTCAGGTCGGTAGATGTCACCTACTGAGACAAAATTTGGGGTTTGGTGTCCTGTTGACCCAATAAAAAAACAGTGTTTCTCGATTAGCTCTCTCTCTCTCTCTCCCTCCTCGCTCTCTCTCTCTTTTGGTGACTGGGGTTCGAGGAGACAATCGTTTGTGGGTTCGGTTAGCGAATAAACGTTTAAAAATTTCGGGAAGATTTGATTCCTACTAGAACGGAGAATCTACCCAACATTTGTTGTTTGTTATTCATTTCCATCTTTATTCCAAGGCTCAGAAACTGAACTGAAGTCACAACACAGGAGGCAAACTTGTCTAATCTTTATAATTCAACAAATGTCCATTCACCTGTCCAGCAAAAGACTCGAATTCTATTTCTTTAAGATTTCAACAAACTTTAAGGAATTGTTACTTCATGCCTTAAAAAGGTTTTAACTACTGCAAGATCCGGTTTAGACTTTTTTTAGATTGTTTCACCGAGCCGGATTGGTAGTACCTGTTAGGATCCCATCTATGGATCAAATACTTATGTTTGAAAATATTGTATTAGATAGGGAATAATTTATACCCATATACTTAATCTTTCTCTATCTCTCCATCAATGTTCTTTACGGCCTCTTGTTGAAGGTATTAGTCTCAAACACTTCTTCACTCTTGGTAACTTTATGAAAGATATTTTAGCCCTCAACCCATCTGTTAATTAAAACTTTTGTCATAGCTAAGTGTTGAACTGCAAAGCGGGAATCCATTTTATCTGGTTCAAGCCTGTAAAAGGGCTTTAGAACCCATTTATACCTATATACACACAACTGCCTTTATATATGTCCGGATGAAACTATGAAAAATAAATTTGATGACAAAGTATCTATCTATCACACACACGCACGCACATTATATATTACACACACACACACTAAATATCACCGGTCTTGGTTTTTGTAAAAAAAGCATGAAGATTTGATTTATATTCAAAGATTTTATGTGTTCTCAACCCCATCTAACAATAGCCATTCCTAACATTTTAACTACTCTTACTAACATACATTTACGGAGTGTGTACTTATCAGTTTAATGTTCGCCGCAGACAGTTGCAGACGGCCAAGAGGTAAGGAGTCGAACGATGAAAAAGTAGCACAGGGATCTGTGCGGTAAAGTAAGCAGCTGATGGTAGGTGTGGCGCTATCCACCCCAGACGCAAAAACAATCTCCTTGGTCTAGCGTAGTGAAAGGGGTAGGGTTAATAGTCGTCATGGTGGCCTAAAGTCGGTAAAAGCCAATTAGCGAGGGAGTCTACCCCCTTTCACTAGCGCTAGACCAAGGAGATTGTTTTTGCGTCTGGGGTGGAGCGCCACACCTACCATCAGCTGCTTACTTTACCGCACAGATCCCTGTGCTACTTTTTCATCGGTTCGACTCCTTACCTCTTGGCCGTCTGCAACTGTCTGCGGCGAACATTTAACTGATAAGTACACACATCCGTAAATGTATGTTAGTAGAGTAGTTAAAATGTTAGGAATGGCTATTTGTTAGATGGGGTTGAGAAACATAAAATCTTTGAATATAAATCAAATCTTCATGCTTTTTGTACAAAAACCAAGAACCGGTGATATTTAGTGTGTGTGTGTGTAATATATATGTGCGTGCGTGTGTGTGGATAGATAGATACTTTGTCATCAATTGTTTTATTTTCATAGTTTCATCCGGACATATATAAAAGGCAGTTGTGTGTATATAGGTATAAATGGGTTTCTAAAGCCCTTTTACAGGCTTGACCAGATAAAATGGATTCCCGCTTTGCAGTTCAACACTTAGCTATGACAAAAGTTTTAATTACAGATGGGTGGGGACTAAAAATATCTTTCATAAAGATTACCAAGAGTGAAGAAGTGTTGTGAGACTAATACCCTTCAACAAGGGAGGCCGTAAGACATTGATGGAGAGATAGAGAAAAGATTAAGTATATGGTATAAATTATTCCTATCTAATACATATTTTCAAACATAAGTATTTGATCCATAGATGGGATCCTAACAGGTACTACCACTCCGGCTCGGTGAAACAATCTAAAAAAGTCTAAACCGGATCTTGCAGTAGTTTAAAACCTTTTTAAGGCATGACTGTAACAATTCCTTAAAGTTTGGTTGAAATCTTAAAGAAATAGAATGTCGAGTCTTTTGCTGGACAGGTGAATGGACATTTGTTGAATTATAAGATTAGACAAGTTTGCCTCCTGTGTTGTGACTTCAGTTCAGTTTCTGAAGCCTTGGAAGTAAGATGGAAATGAATAACAAACACAAAATGTTGGGTAGATTCTCCGTTCTAGTAGGAATCAAATCTTCCCGAAATTTTTAAACGTTTATTCGCTAACCGAACCCACAAACGATTGTCTCCTCGAACCCCAGTCACCAAAAGAGAGAGAGAGAGCGAGGGAGGGAGAGAGAGAGAGAGAGCTAATCGAGAAACACTGTTTTTTTTTTATTGGGGTCAACAGGACACCAAACCCCAAATTTTGTCTCATGTAGGTGACATCTACCGACCTGAACCCGTCACCACTTAGCTGGTAGATAGAGTCTGGTGAACCTGATGAATCCTAGTTAATTACAGATTTCAGTCCGCTTATTTTGTTATACGTAGCCTACCGGACGTTTTTCTGATTTTTATAAATACTAACCTATTCGCACCCTGCTATCATTTGCTAACAATAGCGTAGCAGTTGTCATTTGGAAGGGAGTGATAACGTGACAATCTTATTATAATGGAGATTGTGTGTTTTTCTGTCTGTAACCGAAACTATATTACTACTCAAGTAACAATTCCCTTTGTTATTTACGTCACAATATCCATGATTTTATTTTCATTTAAACCTCAATTATTAATAAAATTGTTTTTAGATTATTAATACTGTTGACCATATCTACGTACTAACAATATGCAGTTGTATTTATATATACAACAAAATAGCGGTTTGTAGTGTGAATGGGAAAGTTAATTTGCATATTGATATTAAAAATTTGATTTTAATAAATATGTGCTTAGTATTATTGATTTCTAATTGTTGGGTTTTATCTTAATGAATATGAGTAAAAATCTCTTCAATAAATCTTAAAAGAAATCCCTTAACAAGAGGAAATAACTAATATTATTCTTTACTTCCTATTTTAACTAAACAGTTAAATTAGGAAAATTTAACAATGAAAGACGGGAGTAATGGGAAATGATGGAAGAGTTAGTTTCAAAGCTGTTCTATTTTTCAATCTTACTCCCTCTGTTCCAAATCTTTTTATCTACATTCTTATTCAGTTTCATTAGCCTTTCTAATTTAATGATATTTTATTATATTAAAACTTAAATACTTGCACCCGGAGGGTGCATATATTTGCTAGTAATAATAACAATCGTACAATTCTTTTCTCTATTCCTGATTTATTTGATTTGGTTTGGTTTGTTTTGTTTTACGGCATATCAACCTCAGTGGGTCATTTAATGCCGATAAAGTTTTGAAATAAATCAATTCTTAATGGATAATACAATTTTTTTATAAATACATTTTTCTATTTAACCCATAGATGGGACCCTAACAGGTACTACCACTCCGTGTCAGAGTGGACCAGGGAGCAATGGTGATGAAGGGGTGCTCCACATTCCCCAAACCTCCAAAACTGGAACCTCACCATCAGATAGAGTTTAACGTCATTCCCAGGACATGTAGACCCGCAGCCACAGCCACAGCTTGCCATAAGGGCAATAGGGTTGGGAAAATCATATAGGTGCTAGGGCTTGACGTGACCAGCCGATTGATCGGAGGGGGCCTCTCAGACCGCCCGTCTAGCCCAAGATAGGACCAAAGTTGATTTATTTGAGAGGCTGGAATCTGGTTGTTGGGCTGATGTTGGGTTGGCTGGCATTCTTGTTGTTTTGAGTTTGGTAACAGCTTGGGATTGTTGGAGCATATCTTGTCATGTGCCATTTATAGTTTTTAATAATAAGACAAGGTGATCTTTTTTTCTTTTCTCGTGAGATATTTTCATTTTTATCCCCAAGTCAAGATGTCTTAGGTGGCAGACTTACGTCACATCCAGCCACCGCTTCATTCAATCAAACTGACCCTACATTCTCTGCTCTCACTGCCA
>CM042157.1:86335766-86345766 GCA_023376005.1 Doryteuthis pealeii | reverse complement strand
CATAAAATTATTCAACAATGCCGTCATAGAGTGCTCCATCCCTTATATAGGGATAGAGTGCTCAATCCCTATTAGGATGGTGAGCATATATATATATATAATAAATGCTAAACACTGCTTGAGAAGCAGGGACGAACTCGTAAACTAAGTTTTCCATTGATCTCCTACATACCGGTGTTACATTTTATTCATCATTACATTAATTCTAAGATGCAGCTTCATTATTTAAAGTCTAATTAATCCATTTGACTCCAATATATAATATATATATATAATATATATATATATATATTATATTATATATATATATTAGGCATGTGTTAGTGAATAACACGGAGTACTTTTATACCCGGGCATGCGTAAGCACACACTTCATTCCAACCCCTCGAACTGAAAATCCATTTATTATTTTCTATCTATCTATCACTTTCACTCAATTCATGTCTAGTGCCACCCGTTGGCCGTGGATGGTGACCCGTCATGCTTAAGGAGGGAACCCTAGTGGCTGAGCAGTCCATGGCACATGCAAACACTCTTCTTTTGCTCTTAGGCTAGATGGGCGGTCAGACAGGTTCCTCCGGTCAATCGGCTGGCCACGTCAAGCCCTAGCACCTATATGATTGCCACAACCCTATTGCCCTTATGACAAGCCTCAACCCTTTTTATCATATATATGTGCTAGAAGGTGGTGACTGAGGGTCTAGTGTCCTGGGTATGATGTTAAACTTTATCAGATAGTGAAGTTCTACTTCTGGAGCTCTGGGGAATGTGGAGTACCCCTACATTACCATTACTCCCAGATTCATTATGACTCAGAATGGTAGTATCTGTTAGGGTCCCATCTATGGGTTAAATAGAAAAACATGAGTTTAAAAACCTTTTAAAAAATTGGGTTTAAAAAAAGAATTGAGCACCATCAAGAGTGATTAGAACAAATCGTATTCGACATAAAGTAACCCAATAAGGGTTGATATGCCGTAAAATCCAACCAACAAATCAATCTATTCATATCTCTCTCCGCCCTGTCGGCTGGGGCGTTAGAATGCCCCGACTGCACCTCTGCAGAGGGGTAAGACTCCCCCAATGGGGCCACTTGTTGGCCGTGGGTTTTTGTGAAAGCTCGTGATGCTTAAGGATAGAGCCCAGGTGGATGAGCAGTTCATGATATGCAATACTCCACTTTGGCCCTATCTTGGGCTAGACGGGCGGTCGGAGAGGCCCCCTCCGATTAATCGGCTGGTCACGTCAAGCCCTAGCACCTATATGATTTTCCCAACCCTATTGCCCATATGGCAAGCCCGAACCCCTTTTTATCATATGGGTGCTAGAAGACGGTGGCTGCGGGTCTACATGTCCTGGGAATGACGTTAAACTCTATCTGATGGTGGGGTTCCAGTTTTGGAGGTTTGGGGAATGTGGAGCACCCCTTCATCACCTGGTCCACTCTGACCCGGAGTGGTAGTACCTGGTAGGGTCCCATCTATGGGTTAAATAGAAAAACATGAGTTTATAAACAAAATTATATTATCCATTAAGAATTGATTTATTTCAAAACTTTATCGGCATTAAATGACCCACTGAGGTTGATATGGCGTAAAACAAACCAAACCAAACCAAACCAAATCATATCTCTCTATTTATATATGCTCATATCTGTCTATTTTGTATGTGAGCGTGCTTAAATGTATGAGCACCTTTTATGCGTGATATATATATATATATATATATATATATATATTATATATATATATATATATAATATACCCATAAAGACTACGACTACTTAATTGATCCTTGACATAAACGCTGATGATGATAAGAAATGATACCAGAATTTATTTAGAAATCCCCAGAAAATATATATATGAGCACATATTAATTCTCTTTACTATTTCAATAAAGTTTGCGGTCTGATAAAATTTATTGGCCTATACAGATACTTATGTGTAGAAATATTTCTATTACTGATAAAATAACCGATTTTTAAGCTTTTTACTTTAACATATATATATGTGTGTGTGTATGTATATTATATATATAGATAGACTAGATATGTATATATATATATATATATATGTATATATATATATGTATATATATATATATATATATGTATATGTATATATATGTATATATATATATATATATGTATATAATAATATATATATCGTATATATATGTATATATATATGGTATATATGCTATATATATAGTATATGTATATATATGTATATATACATATTGTATATATATATATGTGTGTATATTATATATGTATATATATAATATATATGTATATATAATTATATATATATGTATATATATATATATGTATAATATGTATATATGTATATATATATATGTATATATATGTATATATGTATATGTATATAATAATATATATATTATATATATAATGTATATAATATATAATATATTATAATGTATATATGTATATTATAATATGTATATATATGTATGTATATATATGTATATATATATGTTATATACTGTATATATTATTATATATGTATATGTATAATATATGTATATATTATATATGATATATATATATGTATATATATATATATATATATGTATATATATATGTATATATATGATATATATATATATATATGTATAATATGTATATATGTATATATATATATATGTTATATATATATGTATAATATATATATATGTATATACATAATATGTTATATATATGTATATATTATTATATATATATATTGTATAATATATGTATATATATATATGTTATATATATATATATATATATTATATGTATATATATGCATATATATATAATATTATATGTATATATATATGCATATATATATATATATATATATATGTATGATATATATGTATGTATATATATTATATATGTATATATATACATGTAATTATATATGTATATGTATATATATATGATATATATACATGTATTATATATATGTATATGTATATATATTGCATATAATTATTATATATATGTATATACTATATATTATATATATATGTATATATATACAATATATATATCATTTATATATATTAATATATATTATGATATATAATATGTCTGCGTGTGTTGTGTGTGTGTGTGTGTGTGTTTAAGAGATGGTGTTGGTGTGCGCCGTTGGTTCCAGTGGTGTTTAATTCATTACCATTTCTTTGCGTTAAAGACGCAATTTTTTTCCGAAGTAATTCTGAAAACTTTGCTCTACATACTACAGGCTGATGTTGACTTTTTATCTCATTTCACACACACACACACACACACACACACACATAAACACACACACACATATATACACAAATACATATATATATATACATACATATATATACCCACATATATACACACACATACGCACACGCACATATATACACATATATATACACACACATATATATATACAGATGCACACACACATATATTACACACACGCAAATGTACATATATATATATATATATATATATTACACAAACACATATATATACACTCACATCACACATATACACACACATACACACACAAATACATATATATATACACACACACATATATATACCCATATATATACACACACACACGCACACACACATATATACATATATATATAGAGAGAGAGATGCACACATATATTACACACACGCAAATGTACATATATATATATCACAAACACATATATATACACTCACATCACACATATATAAACACACGCGCACACACACACATACACACACACACACACACAAATATATATATATATATATATATATATATATATAATATATATATACTACTGCTGAAAAATTATGTAATTAACTTCACTTAGAGGATGTTCCCCTAGTGTTGATTTTTTTATCTTTAGCAGTAAATAAACAAATAACACATAAGACACAAGAATGACATGTTCACTTTATTAGTTGAATATATCTTCACGAAACATAATCTAATTGATCCATTTCTTTAAGCAATATCTTACCAAGTCAGAATGTTCACCTTTGAAAAAATGTTTTGCGTTTTATCTTTGTCAGTGACACTAAATCTACAATTATAAAGAAAAAGAAATATATATATATTGATACTCTTGTTCTTCAATCGCACAACCGTAATCACCTTGCAACACGATCTGGTTTAAAATGAGACCCTCCAAATCGTCCAATATGAAATGCAAAAAATGTAAATTCTTATTATCCGTGTTGCCTATCCGCCTAATACTTATTCTATTCTAAGAAGAAGTAATATTATCCAGACTAAGAATAGGACACTCATACATTACCATTCAAGGAATAAGGAAAGGAAGAAAAAAGAAGGAAAAGAAGAAAAAGGAAAAGAAAGGAGAAGAAAGGAAGGAAATTAAGAAAAAAGGAAAGAAAGAAGGAAAATAAATGAAGGCAGGAAAGGAGAAAAGAAAAGGAAAAGAGAAAAGAAAGAAAAAGGAAAAGGAAAGGAGAAAAGAAGAAGGAAGGAGGAAAGAAAGAAAAAAGGAAGAAGGAAAGGAGGAAAAGAAGAAGGAAAAGAAAAGAAAGAAAGAAAAAGGAAGAAGGAAAGGAAGAAAAGAAGAAGGAAATGAGAAAAGAAAGAAAGAAAAAGGAAGAAGAAAAAAAAGAAGAAAAGGAAAGGAGAAAGAAAGAAAAAGGAGAAGGAAAGGAGAAAAGGAAGAAGGAAATGAAGAAAAGAAAGAAAAGGAAGAAGGAAAGGAGAAAAGGAAGGAAGGAAAGGAGAAAAGAAAGAAAAAGAAGAAGGAAAGGAAAGGGGAAAAGAGAAGGAAATGAGAAAAAGAAAGAAAAAGGAAGAAGGAGAAGGGAGAGAAAGGAAGAAGGAAAGGGAGAAAAGAAAGAAAAAAAGGAAGAAGGGAAAGGAGAAAAGAAAGAAAAGGAAGAAGGAAGAAAAAGGAAGAGAAAGAAGAAAGAAAAAAGGAAAAAGGAAAGAAGGAAAAGGAGGAAGAAAGAAAAAGAAGAAGGAAAGGAGGAAAAGAAAGAAAAAGGAAAAAGAGAAAGGAGAAAAGAAAAAGAAAAAAGAAGAAAAGGAAGAAAGGAAAGGAGAAAAGAAAGAAAATGAAGAAGGAAAGGAGAGAAAAGAAGAGAAAAAGGAAGAAGGGAAATGGAAGAAAAAGAACGAAAAAGGAAGAAAGGAAAGGAAGAAAAGGAAGAAGGGAAAAGGAGAAGAGAAAAGAAAGAAAAAGAGAAGAAAGGAGCGAGAAAGAAAGAAAAAGAAGAAGGAAAAGAAAAGGAGAAGAAATAGAAAGAAGCGAGGAAAAAGAAAAAAAAGGAGCAAAAGAAGAAAGAGGAAAGAAAAGAAAGAAAAGAAAGCAGAGAAAGAAAGAAAAAAGAAGCAGCCCCATATTGCATACCATGCCAAAAACCCTACACAAATCAAACACATACTAACAGAATGTAGCAACCTAAAACAAATACAAAAAGAATACTACCAAACAAACAATCTAAACAATATATTCTACCAAATAAAACCCAGAAAAACTACTTGGATACATAAAAGAAGCACACATCTACAACAAAATCTAAAAATCTTCCAAAAAATGAACACAAAAATATATGTTAACAAAAACATCTAAAAGTTTCATTCACAAAAGAAAATATGTCAAAAAAAAAAACCTTTAGAAAATTAAACATTATCACCAATTCATTTCAAAAACGTAGTTGGCATTAAATGACCCATTGAGGTTGATATGCCGTAAAACAAGAACAAATCAAATCAAATCACTTATTCTATTTGGTCTGTCTTATTTTTAACCGTAGGGTGTTGCAAGATAATAACGCTTGTACAATTAAGTAACACAAGTGTTGAGATATTTGCCTCATACCCCACTTGTATGGGCAGGGCACAAGGCCTCGTTTTAATGTGGGCCCACCCACAAGCCGAAGCTCATGGGTGGGAAAGAACAAAAATTGCGTCGATCCCTTCGGCATTCCCCCTCAAGGGGGGGCGCCTCAGGCACTGGGCAATAAACCCAGCCCTGCCAAGTAACACAAGTGTTGATATATATAATAAAAAAGGGTTTACCTGGCAGTGTAGAGTTCATTTGATTATCATAGTAAATAATGATTGGTTGAGTGGCCTGCTGTTCGTATCAACCGACAACGAGTGAGTCTATCCGTCTTTTCACTAGCGCTTCACTAGGGAGATTACGTTTTTGTTGAGGTGGAGTGACACAACTACCGTCATCTCTCCACTTTACCGAACATATCAGATTACGTAAGCTGTGCTACATCATGCGCTTTGTTAGTGAGGACTAAATTGAACACGGGACCTTGCGATTCTCTAGGTGAATACTCTAGCGACTGAGAACTGACGGAAATCAAACATAATCCTAAAGTTACTTCCGATTCACATTCGTCGTGGCGCAGTGGCTAACGTTCTGGACTATGACATTTTAGTAATCGAGTTCGAACTCCAGTCGCGCTCTTACGTTCACTTTCGAACAAATACCCTTGGGAAAGGTATGAACCTCCTCACGGAACCATGGGTTAAATAATACCACTACTGTTCTCCAGCAAAGCTGTTTTGGCATTAGATAACCCATGAAGGTTGATATGCCATTAAACAAAGAAAACAAATCATATTACCTCTTCCACAAGACATAATCTCCCGCTTTTTTTCATCAAGCTGTCGTCCCTGGCAAGGAGTACAAACGAGATTATTGAAGGATTTTACCGGACTTGCTGTCTCTTGATCCCCAACCACAACTGCCAGTGTCCTGGGCATGACATGAAACTGCATCAAATAAGGAAATTCAAATCTGGAGCTCTGGTGAGAGCGGAGTAACCCTTCATCACCATTACTCCCTGGTCCACTCTGACCCGGAGCGGTCGTGGTAGTGTTCGGGTCCCATCTATGGGTTGAATAGATTTTTTTAAAAATGAGTTTTAAAAGATTGTTTAAAAGAATTGAATTTAAATTTTAAAAATTATGAACACCGATCAAGAATGACTTAAAACAAAACGTCTTCGGCATTAAATAACCCAACAAAGGTTGACATGCCGTAAAAATAACCAACCAACCAACCAACACAACTACTACAACTACTATATGCAAAATAAAAACATATGGCTACAATCTTGCAACATTGACCGGATGTCAAACAGACAATATTGGATACATTCGCTCTCAACAAACATTTAAAAAAAAAATAGTACAGTTATTCACCTATTTCATTCATAACACGAGGAAAAAAGAAAGGAGGAGAAGAAGAAAGAAAAAAAAGGAGAGGAAAAAGAAATAAGAAGAGAAATTATAAACACACAAATAAAAACGTAAGCACGTCCATTTCTGATACGAAACTCTGATGATGAAGTTCATGCTTCGAAATCGATAAGACAAAAATAACATCTTTTTGTTTTTATTTATTATTTTTCATACGCATTGTATTTGCCTTCAAATTACTAATATATCCTATTCATTTGAACTCGCTTAAACGAATAAAGATGAAAAGTAGAAAATTGCCATAACCTTTTCAGGAAAAGTCAACGTCAAAGTGAATTTGAATAATGTCCCTGGGGTAACTAATCTAGAGAGCTTGTTTAAACATGGTAAAGCCTGGAGCTATGGGAAGCTTCAGAATTCTCATTTAGCAGCCCTACACCCAGCACTGGTACAGGAACCTCTTGAAAATGTGAAACCTTAAGCTATATTTTGCTTAATAATTTTGATTTTTCAGACTGATGTCAATAAATTTCGGACGCTGTATCCTCGGGCCTTCCTCGTGTGTTCCCTGTGTATTCGAGTATTGTAATAATCCAGCCAAGGAAATCATTTTTGCTAGTTTGACTGTTGATCAAACGGGCGTCGAATAACTTGAAGATATCATTCAAATAATAAAATAGAATTTTTTCTACGCCTTTTGATTAACTGTCAAAGTATCAAAATTGATTTCGTATGTTGGATCATTCCAATTCATCATTGGCATTGCAGTCTCGGAAGACTATAATAAACTTTTTGTGCCGCTGAAGTTACAGCGCCTCCTGTGACTGTGAAATCCAATGTTCGAAAAACATTTCTCGACAACGATGTCGCTTTAGAATGCAACCACTGCACCTCGCACAGATAAGACTCCCCCTATTAAGGCCACCTTTGGGCCGTGGGTGGGACCTGTAATGCTTAAGCGATTGAATCCTGATGGCTGAATAGTCCATGACATCTACACTCCACGTTGGTCCTATTTAGGGGGGGGTTTTAAACGGGACCCGGAAGGCCCCCTTCTTTTCCGAATTCAATTTCGGGGGGGCTTGGTATTGTCAAGCCTAGCCACCTATATCGGATGTCCTATTCTATTGCCCTTATGGCAAACCCAACACTTTTTTCATATATCTATTTACCAAACCTCCGCACGAGCAGGATGTGACACAATGGTCAATTTCTAAGCAGGTTCAACAGGTTTGAATTCAGAGGTTTCCCTACTCCTAGACTCGTTACCTAGCCTTATAGTGAAAGAACCCAGTCTGCCCTGCTAATTTACCCTGCTGGAGGGAGAGTAGGATTTCATTATTCTTTCCCAAGCGGTATTAGTGCTAAGTGAACTTTTTGAACTTTTTATCATATATGTTAGGATCCCGAATTCCCATTTCTAATGGGCCAGAGTTGCTCAGTCGTAGAGCCGTTCGGCTAGAACCACAAGGTTCCTAGTTCGATACCGGTCCTCGCCAACTCAGCGTAGAAGTAGCACAGGGAATCTGTGCGGTAAGTAGGGAGCTGACGGTAGGTGTGGCGCTCCACCTCAGACGCTAAAACAATCTCCTTGGTCTAGCGCTATTGAAAAGGGGATAGACTGCATGGCTGATACCGACATTAGGCCGCCCAAACGACTTTACTTTCCATCTATGGGTTAAATAGATTTTTTTTTAAATTGATATTAAAAAGATGTTTAAAAATTTTGACAAAAATGAAACCCAAGATGAATATTCAAAAAGTTTCGGGAATAAAATTAACCACAACAAAAGGTGACATGTACCGTAAAATTCCAAACCAACCAAAACTTTCTTTTTGAAGTAAAAAAGCAATTCTAATCTTGGTCAAGACGCTAGTTGAAAGGGGGTATACTCCCTCATTTTCCAGTTGATACGGACAATAGACCACTCTGTCAACTTTACTTTTACTTATTATGACGAAATTACAGGCGCTCGTCGCGTAACGATTATCGCCGTAGGAAGTAGACTCGGCTACCCGATGTTCAAATCCGCTGCCAAGGTGGTTTGTATTTCACACTATGTGAAAGGCCATCCTGTCGGCTGGGTCGATAGAATGCACCCTCTGCAGAGGGGTAAGCTGTTAGCCGTGGGTGCGTGACCCGTGATGCTTAAGGATAGAACCAGGGTCGGGATGAGCAGTTCATGACTCGCAAACCCACTTTGGCCCTATCTTTGGGCTAGACGGGCGGTCGGAGACGCCGCCCTCCGATCAATCGGCTGGGTCACGGCCAAGCCTAGCACCTATATGGTTTCCCAAGCCTATGCCATATTTGCAGCCCCTCCTTTTATATTATGGGTGCTAGAAGGCGGTGACAGAGGGTCTACAGTCCATGGGAATGAGTTAAACTCTATTTCAACCCTAGATAGAACCCTAACATACTACCATCTTGGTCGGTGGACCAGGGAGCAATGTGATGAAGGCGTGTGCTCCACATTCCTTCAACCTCCAGAACTGTAAACCTCACCATCAGATTAGTTTTAACGTCGATTCCCGGGACATTGTAGACCCTCACCCCACCGCTTCTAGCACCATATGATAAAAAGGTTGGGCTTCTATAAGTGCAATAGGGTTGGGCAATCATATAGGCTTATGGGCTTGACTTTACCAGCCGATTGTCGGAGGGACTCTCCCGACTGATCGCAAACTAAGTAAGGTTTTAGTGAGTGCTGTCGGTCATGGACTTGCTCATCCACCAAGACACCGTCCTAAGCATCACGGTCCCCACCCACGTCTCCACAGTTGCCCCATTGGGATCCTCT
>CM042157.1:86329796-86335666 GCA_023376005.1 Doryteuthis pealeii | reverse complement strand
GGAAAGGAGAGATGAGTTTGAACTCATTTACTCTGATATCGCACTCCAACACGGTACTCATTACACCACGGGGACTACCGCCATAAGATAAAGAAAGCGAAAAAAGAAATATAAGCAAAATAGATAAATATAATGGAAAGTTGTGGTTGTTGCTGTGGTTGTTGTACGGTATCTCAATCCTTTTCGAGTCATTTAATGCAAGATCAAGTGATTTTGATATTCGGTTTCATACAGTACCTGCTGTTTCTTAAATGGTTAACCATCTAAGTACTGAACAGGCTTGTAATTTATGAGTAAAGTGCGTCCCGGTCTCAAAAATTGCTACCCGGTGACTATTAAAATAACGACCCAGCTCAGTCTATTCAAAACTATCCATCTTCATATCTATCTATCTATCTATCTTAATTTGTTCATATTTATCTATATTACTTTAAATACTAAGATTTTTTTATACATGTTTGTTTAATGTCTTGTTTTTAGTTTAAATAAACAAGAATTACGAACAAAAAAATGATGCGAACCCCTCCCCCCCCCAAATACATTTACTTGTCGAAAATATCTATCTCCATTTGTTCATATCTATCTATATTATTTTGTTTGTTTATCTATCTATCTATCTATCTCAATCTATTCCAAACTATATATCCATCTTCATATCTAAACAAGAATTACGACAAATTACGATAAAAAAAACAAGAATTACGACGAACTGGAGTTGTTATTTTGATAGTCACAGGGTAGCAATTTTTAAGACAGGAGACCGGGATGCAGTTCCTTATAAATTTCCGAAAAGAGTAAGTAAGATAGAAACGATAAAAGCGGGAAAAGTTTTTAAGGATGTTTTTATGAAAAAGAAAGAAATACTGAAGAAGAAGAAACGAAAGAAATAAAAAGGTAAAATTAAAAGAAGTTAAACGAATAAAGAAGATTATAATGAAATAAAAACATTTCAATAAAGAAGAATGAATTTAACAAATTAATAATACAATCATAAAAAAAATGAATTAAAAGAAAGCAATGAAGAAATGAATAAGACTAACAGAAGAATGGGGGGGGGGGAAAATGAAAGACGTAGAAAGAAAGAAAGAAAGAAAGAAAGAAAGAAAGAAAGAACTGAAAATGAAAAGTAAAAACGAAGAAAAGGAGAAAGAATAAGAAAGAAAAAATACTAAAGCGAGAAAGAAAGAAAGAAAGAAAGAAAAAGAAAAGAAAGAAAAAAGAAAGAAGAAAGAAAAGAAAGAAAGAAAGAAAGAAAGAACTGAAAATGAAAAGTAAAGACGAAGAAAGGAAAAATAAGAAAGAAGAAAATACAAAAACCAGAAGAAAGAAGAAAGAAAGAAAGAAAGAAAGAAAGAAAGAAAGAAAGAAAAAGAAAAAAAGAAAAGACGAATGAAACAAGAGAAATACACTTGATTGAAGAAACAAATTCTAATAAAAAAAAGTTTGAAGAAAGTAAGGAAATAAAATGAATGGATAAAAAGAAGCAAATCGATAAAGAAGAAAAAAGGAAAAAGAAGAAGAAAGAAAGAAAGAAAGAAAGAAAGAACTGAAAAGGAAAAGTAAAAACGAAGAAAGGAGAAAGAATAAGAAAGAATAAAATACTAAAGCGAGAAAAAGAAGAAAGAAAGAAAGAAAGAAAGAACTGAAAATGAAAATGAAAATGAAAAGTAAAAATGAAGAAAGGAGAAAGAATAAGAAAGAAGAAAATACTAAAGCGAGAAAGAAAAAAGAAAAAAAAGAAAGAAAAAGAAAGAAAAGACAGAAAAAAAGAAAGAAAGAACGAACTGAAAATGAAAAGTAATGACGAAGAAAGGAAAAATAATAAGAAAAAAGAAAATATAAAAGCGAGAAAGAAAGAAAGAAAGGAAGGAAGACGTATGAAACAAGAGAAATACAGTTGATTGAAGAAAACAGATTCTAATTAAAAAAAAGTTTGAAGAAAGGAAGGAAATAAAATGAATGAAAAAAAGAAGCAAAACTAATAAAGAGAAAAGGAAAAGAAGAAGAAAGAAAGAAAGAAGGATTGTATGTGTGGAAAAGGAGTAGACTAACGAAAGGTCTTGTACATTTCGCACACTGCCTGACGTCAAAATACCACTACTAAATTGTCGCGTGTCCTTTCCATTCACCGTTACTTGTTCCTATAATTTTTCATAGCTCTATCGTCCGATAAGAAATCTCCGTGGAAAAAACCAAAACAAAGCCCAGGTATAAAAATAAATAAATAAATAAATAAATTTTTAAAAAAAACATACTAAAAAAAAAGAAAAAAAAGGAATATAGAAAACCACCATATTTGTTGACAACAAAAACACTTAATACCTTTTTTTTTTATCTTTTCTTTCTTTTTCTTTTTTTTTTTTTTTTTTTTTTTTTCTTTACAAACTCCATGGAGACGCCGCCGATAGAGCGCGCTTTCGTTCCTCCGTTAAAACTTAAAGACAAACGTAAATTCGCTCGTCGGGGTTACTCTTCTTATTCGAATGTGGGTTTGGTTCGTTGGCCGCAGTATATTGTAACCACTCTATTAAGTTCCATGGTCGGCTCTTCCTACCGTCAGTAAGTCTACGGGTTAGATGATCAGACAGACAGACTGTGACGATCTCCCCCAAACTGGTGAGATATTTTTCTTCTTCTCAGCACAGCCGCCTCCGCCTCCGCCGCCACGGCAGTCGTAGTAGTTGTTGTTGTTGTTGTTCTCAGCAACGTCGGCAGCTAGCCAACCCGGACTGCATAAAATCTAGCAGCTCTCCCTCTCTCACTTTCGCGGCTCGTTTGCGAATACGCTCAACAAACACACATACACATACACTCACGCGCGAGCATACGCACACATAATAATAAGACATGTGGCTAAACAGTTACGAATATTACGAAAACTAAACCTCTCCTTCCATCTGAATATCAGGATTTACCGGTATATCTTTGAGATATCACATCTTCGTTACGATCGCAATAGAAAGGTATTCATCAAGTACAGAGCAAAGATAATACTTATATGAAACAATTAAATTCAACAAAAATATCTAAGAAAAGTTATTTAAATCAATGTTTGTCAAGTGCCCGATTAATGACTTCTATGAAAGGTACATGTCGATATTTTCATTAACGTATATATCTTATTAATATATATATATATATATATATATATATATATATATATGTAGTCTAACTGATTTTTGTATCCTTTTTTTTACATACACGTAACTACTTACCTGTGGATCAAAAGCGTTTCGTTTTTAACATCTTCTTTTCCATCTTATTTACATACAGATATTTATTAGCTCTCTCTCACCCCCTTTCTCTCTCTCTCTCTCTCTCTCTCTCTCTCTCTCTCTACTCTGTCTCTCTCTCTCTATCTATCTATCTATCTGTCTTTATCTATTTACTATCTCTCGTCTAAAGTTATTTCTGTAACTCTTTAGAGTATACTTTAACTTGTAAATCCCCCTTCTCTCTCTAACTTTCATTCTTTCTCCCTCTCTGTCTGTCTGTCTCTGTCTCTGTCTCTATCTCTGTCTCCGTCTCTCCCTCTCTCCCTCTCCCACTATCTGTCTGTCTGTCTGTCTGTCTGTCTGTCTGTCTGTCTCTCTCTCTCTCTCTCTCTCCCGTACACAGTTATTTGTGTAACTCTTTATACTTGAACATATAAATCTCCTCCTATCTCCCCCTCTCTCTCACTCACTCACTCACTCACTCTCTCTCTCCCTCTCTCTCTCTCTCTCTCTCTCTCTCTCTCTCTCTCTCTCTCTGTTAGTGTCTCTCCTTCCTCTCTCCCTCTTTCCTGTTCTTCTTTCCAAAAGTACACGCGTGTACCTCTCCAAACACACTCACGCGAACACACAAACACACCCAACAGAAACGTGTACACGCTGCACGCCGTAGACATACACACAGGCGCTCGCTCGCGCGCACGCACGCACGCACTCACTCACTCACACACGGGAAGGTAACGCATACCGTATGCATTTACCTCCGAAAGACATTGTCTCACATCGTCACGACGTCAGCTGAGAGCCTTACTCGTTACAACGGCCGCCCCCCAACTGCGGAAATTTTTTTTTTTTTACCGTGATTTCTTCAACGTACTTTTTGTAGTGTGTTTGTTTTTTTGTTTGTTTTTTCTTCCCATCTATCCGACCAAAAGAAGACAACAAACGCATCTGTAAAGACGCAATGGACGTTGTTCTTTAGTACCACAACAAAGTTTGGGTCATTTATACACTGGCCGCAACACTGACCAGTGCTCGACAAGCCGGCCTACTAATTCCATGTCTTCTCCAGAAAGGTAGGTGCCTTTTAAAACTTCTCTTTCTTTCTTTTCGCTCGAATTTATTTCATTACATTGAATATGCAATCGGGATACGATCTAGCAGAGAGGCATAGCCAAATAAACTTGGCCTGAATATTTTTGGTATGCCGGACTGTTGTCCTCGTCTTTATTGTGTATAAACACACCGTTAAGGCCACAGTAACCTCCGGTTTGTTCAGGAGTTAAACTTCTTTTTATTTCTTTTCGCTCGAATTTGTTTCATTACATTGAATGTACAATCGGGATACAAATCTAGCAGAGAGACATAGCCAAACTTATCCTGAATATTTTTTATATGTCGGACTGTTGTCCTCGTCTTTATTGTGTATAAACACAAAGTTCAGACCATTGTTACCTCGGGTTCTGTTCAGGTGTTTTGGGTTTTTTTTCTCCAATTACCTTAAAATAAGTTGTGTTTATACACAATAAAGATGAGGGCAACAGTCCGAAATACCAAAATTATTCATATCAAGCCTCATCTCATAAACACATATAAGTATACAAAGCGCGTGGTGTAATGGCTAAAGTCATGGGAAATGGACTCGTCGCCCCGAGTTCAAATCCTGGATGTGGTAATTGCATTTCACTTTGCGCTAATACCCTTGGGAAAGGTATGAATCTTACCCTCCCTCCAACTATGGATAAATAGTAGGGCAGACTGGGATCTTTAACCTTGGTTAGGCAACCGGTCTAGGAGAAGGAAAACTCTGAATTCAAACCTGTTGAACTCCGCTTAAGAAATTGACCTTGTGTCACATCCTGCTCGTGTGGAGGGGTTGGTAAATATATATATAAGTACACAAACTTAGCCTGTTTGTGATTCTGAATTTTAACTCTTTTAACTCTTGTTTACAAAACTCGACACATGTATTTTAAAACAAAACTGTAAACTTTATTAAGAGATTTGAATATCTTTCGTTTTTATTTTATTGAGAAAAGTTTTTCATAAATCTTAAAAAATTAATGCCAGGGATGATTAATTAAAACTTTCAAAAATATTTTTTTTTTAATCTAAGACAAAATTATTTTAGTAACAGGTTAGTAGATTCGTGGAATAAGCTACCATCTTCAGTAGTGAATACTCCCGTCTCTCTGAACTCTTTTAAGGCAAAGTTGGATGAATTTTGGGAAAAATATAAATATTCAATGGAAATAAGATAAATGATTTAAATCTTAGGACAGATGACAGGTTTCAGAAATAATATATCTAGCTGAAAATTATTATTATTATTAATTATTATTATTATTATTATTATTATGAATTTTTCACACCTGCCGTAGCTGGAGGTTCACTGGAGGCTGAGTGACAGCAAGTCTCCTCAGGTCTCCAGGACTCTTCTGAGTATTCTAGCCGATCCCAACAGGGCTGTAGTTTGGATGGTCTTCTAATTTCCAGTTCACTATTATTATTATTATTATTATTATTTACTCCTTTTGAGTTTTCACATCAGCATTAGCTGATGGTCTTTCACTGGAGACTGAGTGACAGCAAGTCTCCTCAGCTCTCCAGGACTCTTCTGAGTATTCTGGCAGATTGCAGCAGTGCAGTGTTCTGAAT
>CM042157.1:86264796-86319796 GCA_023376005.1 Doryteuthis pealeii | reverse complement strand
CCATTGTTATTTAGTGCTATTTGAAATACAAATAGCCTCGTCCAGAATTTGAACTCGGCCGACCAGTCCGTTTTCTACGACTCTAATCATTACACCACACACCTCCAAAATTTCAATGTATGTAAGGATCATTATCATCAAATCTTGCTAATAGCACATATTCCATTGACCCTCTTTCTCGCTATCCGTCCCTATCATCTATCGTTCTTAGCAAGTCCTATAGACGGCATCCAATGTCCGTACAGAACTGATATACACTAATCTGATGTAACTAAAGAGGAACATATAGTGCCTATTTGCCGGTTTACATAACTTTCAGTTAAAATTTCAGACTCTTCCCAACATGTTATAATGCAATGATTTTTAGGCACCATGTGTGGTGTAATGGTTAACAAGCTAGATTAGCAGACCACTAGTTGAGTGTTCGATTCTAACTTAGGTGTCCCATAATCCTGGCATTTGTGCCAAGCTTAGTAAATCTTATTATGATGGAGATTATGTAACAGTCTGTCTGTAACCAAAACTATGTCACCACTGACGTCACTATTTCCTTAGTAAAGTTGTATTTTAAACGATTATTAAATAGTCATTATTTGATCTTAATTAGCATCTTATTTATTAACGGTGTCTCTATTAACTATCGCTGGGCCGGTTTAGCTCAGTCGGTAGAGTGTTCGGCTAGAAACCACAAGGTTCCTAGTTCGATATCGGCCCCCGCCAACTCCGCGTATGAGTAGCACAGGAATCTATGTGGTAAAGTAAGGAGCTGATGGTAGGTGTGGTGCTCCAACTCAGCGTATGAGTAGCACAGGAATCTGTGCGGTAAAGTAAGGAGCTGATGGTAGGTGTGGTGCGCCAACTCAGATGCTAAAATAATCTCCTTGGTCTAGCGCTAGTGAAAATGGGATAGACTCCCTCGGTGTCTGGCTGATACCGACATTAGGCCGCCCCAACGACTTTACTTTACTTTTACTTACTATTAACTATTAGCTGAGTTAGATTTGCCGCAAAACTGCCCATATTATTAATGCATTTAAAATCCTGAAATATGTGTTATATCTCTCCAAGAAATAAAGATTGACATAGTATATCTACAAAGTTTGATGCAAATATGACATTGAAAAGACTTCTTCCCCGTTGAATGAGATGATTCAGATGAATCAGATGAGCCAGATGATAAAATTTGATGCTTATGCACCACCATATGTCTCTTAAGACCAGAAGCCGACTTACAGACCTTGCCACATATAGTACAAGACACATTATTTATTCCTGGAATCTGCATGGATTGACCCAGGTGAGATTTCCTATGATTGACATAGCCAGCCCTCGAAAGCAAAACTCGACCACATGTCAGACACTTCCAACCCTCCATGTTCTCTCCAATATGACAGGTGTAACCCTTTCGAAAGTTGACGCTTTAGGTTTCATGCACGATTCTTCACTCTCATAAACTGGTACAGCCATCATCCACATACACATATACACACATACAAGCGCAATATATATATATATATAATATATATATATATATATATATATATACTAGCGGGACCCGTGGAGTTTCCAAGAAACGAAACTTCTGCTTACGAAGACCAGATCTAAGGGAAGTGATAATTAATATTATCTTTAATTTGTTTCCATTCGAAAGAAAAAGCATTATACAAACTCCTGATGATTTAAAAAAAAGTTTTTTCCGGTAAGTAAAATGGGCTTTTCATTGCTAAATATATCCCATCGTGGTATAATGGCAGATCTATTACAACTGAATAGCGTGTTCGATCCCGACTGGATGCCCCATAATTACGACATTTTCTCCCATCCATCAAATGGCGAACAGGTTGGACAAAAAAAGGCGTGTTTTCATGGGAAAATGGCTAACAATCTAGTCCCACCAATCCATTTCTTATAGATTTCATTACTATTAGTCACGATTCTGACCAAGAGTATTAGTGATTTTTAGGTAACCATCAATGCGTCAAATATACCTATTAAAAAAAATCTTATTTGATAGGACTGTGTGAGGAAAGAAAACCCGCTTAAAAAAAGAACTACACTAAAAGTGTAAATATGAGCGTACAAAGAACGTGATACCCTAACCCCTAGGCATAAGATAACCTTAGACTGGTTGACATGCACTTAAAAACAACCAACCAATCAATCAGTACATATATATATATATATCTTGTTATAATGGAGATTGTGGGTTTGTCTGTCTGTAACCGAAACTATATTACTATACAAGTTACAATTCCCTTTGTTATTAGACATCACAATATCAATGATTTTATTTTTATTTAAACCTCAATTATAAATAAAATTGTTTTACATTATTAACACTGTTGACCATATCTACATACTAATAACATGCAATTGTATTTATATATACAACAAAATAGCGGTTTACAGTGTGAATGGGAAGGCTAATTTGCATATTGATATTAAAAATTTGATTTTAATAAATATGTGTTTAGTACTATTGATTTATAATTGTTTGGTTTTATTTTAATGAATATAAGCAAACATCTCTTCAATAAATCTTAAATGAAATCCATTAACAAGAAGAAATAACTGTAATATTATTCTTTACTTCCTATTATAACTAAATAGTTAAATTAGGAAAATTTACCAATGAAAGACGGGAGTAATGGAAATTGATAGAAGAGTTAGTTTCAAAGTTGTTCTAGTTTTCAATCATACCCCCTCTGTTCCAAATCTTTTTATCTGCAGTCTTAGTCAGTTTCATTAGCCTTTCTAATTTAATATGATATTTTATTATATCAAAACTTAAATACTTGCACCCGGAGGGTGCATATATTTGCTAGTACATGTAAATAGAGAGAGTGATATATGCATCACCTAAGTACGATTTTACCTATATCAGCAATACACACACACACACACTCAAATATATATTAATGGTGTAGTACTCAGTAATGGTGAGAGAGCATATGTAGATCTAAGTTAGAATAGTGTAGACAAAAACTTAACGACGCTTAACTGGTATTTGCTCGCCTAAGCGACCACCAAACCATATATATATATATATATATATTAATAAGTCATCCACAGACACGTGTTTCGGCATATCATGCCTCTTCAGTTTGGCTAGACACAACTATCCTTGGGTAGGGTTCGAACTCAGACTGACCGCATGGTAGTCCGATATCTTATCCCCTCGCCCACTGACAGCTGATGAGGGGACTGGTGTTTTTAAACTATTAAATACATACGAATGTATGTATCATTCGGTCACTGAGAGATCAAATTTCCGGAGAAATGATCATTGCTTATTTGCTTAGTAGTGAGAGTTAATTCAAATTACCAATTAGAGAGCTCATTACCAAATTTATGGGAGCATATATTAATAAGTCATATATATATATATATATATATATATATATATAGAGAGAGAGAGAGAGAGAGAGAGAGGAATATACAGGAAGTTTAAAGGTTTTCTACAACAGTTTTTGAGGGTTTTTCGGGGGTTTTTTGTTACTTGCGCAAAAATATAGAGAAAACAGGCAGATTTTGATGTTTTTATTAAATGTTGAGGTATACGATTGTTTTTCAAATCTATCCAAAATTTTAAATGTTTCCACCTATCAGGTAAATGTTGCCACTTATCAGGTATTATTGGAGACTTAAGATGCTTGCTAAAAATAACAGTTTCGTCGAGGATTTGAACTTGGGTCGAAAATTCCATTTCATAAGACTCTAACCATTACACCATGCACCTACTTTGCTTAGCATAGCAAATGTATCGATATAAGTATTTATAAAAACTAGCAAAATAAAAAACACCCTCCGGGCGATGTAAAAATAGATTTTTGAAACATATTGCCTGAGGGGTGGGAGTTAAAAATTCAATGTCCGCGAGTTTGTACCCTAAGTAAGTAAAATCATCAAATTCATTAAAGGATTAAAAAATAAAACAATTTGAATGTAAACTTTAAATATGTATTAAAATAAAACAAACTATATATAGATATATAATACCAGTCATGTATTTATTAAAACTTGTTTTAAAAAAACAATGAGGACTGTCTAACGTTGCATGTTCAAATTTTGAGTGTATTTATTCTATGTTATGACGATTTTGGGTAATGCGACGTAAGCAGTAACGTAGTTTTTGTTACAGACAAAAACCGGAAGCGAATCTCCATTATTAATAGATATTCATAGAATCTTCACAGTGGAGTCAGAAAAGGAATTGAGAAAAGTTATTAGTAATTGGAACATGTGAATTCGATCTTTAGAATCTCACACTTTCTGGCTGGAATTCCACTCAGCAAAGTCTACAAGTGCATTTATACTGACACATTTTTATAAATAATTATCGTAAACTAGCGTAGCAGCATAGGACCGCGTTAGCTCAGTCGGTAGAGCGTTCGGCTAGAAACCACAAGGTTCCTAGTTCGATACCGGTCCTCGCCGACTCAGCGTATGAGTAGCACAGGGATCTGTGCGGTAAAGTAAGGAGCTGATGGTAGGTGTGGCGCTCCACCTCAGACGCTAAGATAATCTTCTTGGTCTAGCACTAGTGAAAAGGGGATAGACTCCCTCGCTGATTGGCTGATACCGACATTAGGCCGCCCTGACGACTTTACTTACCGTAGCAGCTCTGTCGACTGGGATTGTAGTAAACACCGACTGCACCTCTGTAGAAAGGTAAGACCTCCTCTTATTGGGGCCACCTGTTGGCTGTAGGTGGTGATCCGTGTTGCTTAAGGACCACTGGATTTCTGGGCAGTCCATGACATATAACACTCCATTTCGGCCCTTAGATAGGTTAGACGAGTGCCCTCTAATCAATCAACTGGTCACGACAAGCCCTAGCACCTATATGATTGTCCCTTACGGTAAGGCCCAACCAATTTTATCATATCTGTACTAGAAGTATATGTGCTGGGAATGACGTTAAACTCTATCTGATCGTGAAGTTCTAATTCTGAAGCTCTGTGGAATGTGGAGTACCCCTTCATCACCATTACTCCCAGGTTCACTTTGGTAGTACCTGTTAGAGTCCCATCTATGGGTCAAATAGAATAAAAAATGAGAATAAAAATATGTTTTTAAAATTTAAGTTTTAAAAAAAATGAGTACCCGTCAAGAATGAATATAACAAAAGCGTCTTCGGCATAAAATAACCCAAGTGTTGACATGCCGTAAAATCCAACCAACTAACCAACATACCGTAGAGTTCGATAGGAAGCACCTCATTCGGTAGAGTGTCCGACTAGGAGACACAAGGTTCCTGGTTCGATACCTTACGGTAAGGCCCAACCAATTTTATCATATCTGTACTAGAAGTGTATGTGCTAGGAGTGACGTTAAACTCTATCTGATCGTGAAATTCCATATCTGAAGCTCTGTGGAATGTGGAGTACCCCTTCATCACCATTACTCCCAGGTTCACTTTGGTAGTACCTGTTAGAGTCCCATCTATGGGTCAAATAGAATAAAAAAAATTAGAGTAAAAATGTGTTTTAAAAATTTGAGTTTTAAAAAAATTGAGTACCCGTCAAGAATGAATATAACAAAAACGTCTTCGGCATAAAATAACCCAAGTGTTGACATGCCGTAAAATCCAACCAACTAACCAACCTACCGTAGAGTTCGATAGGAAGCACCTCATTCGGTAGAGTGTCCGACTAGGAGACACAAGGTTCCTGGTTCGATACCAGCCCTTGGCAACGCAGCGTATGAAAAACACAGGGATTTGTGCGGTAAAGTAAGGAGCTGATGGTAGCTGTGGCGCTCTACCTCAGATGCAAAATCAACCTCATTTGTCTAGCGCTACCGAAAAGGGAATATACTCCTTCGTTTTCTGGCTGATCCTGACTTTACTTTACTTACTAATTCAATAGATTACTAAGTTCGATCCCTATTAATGTCTTGGCCTTGTGCCAGTTTTTAAACCGTCGTAAGTAAGAACTTTTACTTGGCTCATAAATAGATTGATAAAAATGCCTGAGCTTTTAGCTCATCAGATAGATAAGCCTGTTCGTTATTATTATGTAAGCAGTTAAATCGATTTCAACCAGCTGTGTTTTTCAGCGGCCCTTAAGCAAGATTCTTGTAGCTCACATGACACAAAATTCTCTTCTGTGTCTACACTTCGAATCATAAAAGTCCCATCTATGGGTTAAATAGGAAAATAAGTTTTTTTAAAAAAACTGAAAAGAAAAAATTGAATACCCATAAAAAATGAATAAAACAAAACTTCTTCGGCATAAAATAACCCAACAAGGTTTGACTTGCCGTAAAATCCAACCAACTAATCATAAAAATAATATGGGCTCAGAATCATCCACGAGCTGTTTTATGTGTCAATCTCGGCATCCAGTGTTTGTATGTATCTATTTACCGGCCCGTCTACACGAGTAGGATGTGACACAATGTCAGTTTTTTTCAAGCAGGTTTGAATTCAGAGTTATTCCTTCTCCTAGACTGGTTGCCATACTAAAGTTAAAGAGCCCACTCCACACTACAATTTACCCATAGGTGGAAGGAGAATAGTTGAATACTTTACCATAGATATTAGTGCTACGTGAAATGCAAAGAGCCTCGTACATGATTTGAACTAGGTTCACCGAGTCCATTTTCTACGATGGTAATTGATGAAGATGGAAAGTTTCAGGAATCTGTAATGTTGACAAATTCGTAGTGTCGGGATCCTTATTATATTCAAAATGTTAGCCCCGGTGATATATTCTAAACAATTCCAATGTTTTTTTTCTGTAGACAGTATGAAAAATAAGTTACATTATCATTACATTGTATACAACTACACACGTTACTAACTCCATGCTGATATGGATTAATACGCGAACATCCCTTCATGGGCTTTGAGGTTTTCTGAAGATGGGATATTAATTTCGAAATATTAAGGACGTAAAAAATACAGGTAAATAAACAACATACTCGTTACCTTTTATTCCTTCGTATTGTGATAAGCCTTCAAAAATATACACCCAATGCTTCAAGGAAACTATAAAACTCTTAAATAATTTACAATTTTATGGTGGGGATACTGGGGGTCATTCTCCCCCTACAGGAGATGCAGTCGGTGTATTCTAAATCCACGCCGACATGTCAAATTATAATATCTATATCATACTAGCAGGACCTCTAGATATATCACAGTATAATAATTTAATTTTAATTTTATTATAAGAGATATTGCAAAACAGTTCAAAATGTAAAAAAGTAAAATAATCTTGATTCATTCTTTTTTCTTTCTTTCCTTCTTTTCATCTTCTCATTATGTTCGATTGAAACAGATTAGCGTTATCGCTTCCGTGCGCACACCCACTCTTTTTATCTTTCCCCTACTATCTTTTTTCTTTCTTTCATTCTTTCTTATTATATTTTTCTGTGTAGCATGCCCTATTTATTCCCTTTCTTTCTTTATAATAAAAAAGGTATATTTCGTTATTTAACTGAGGTGACAACATTCACAATAAATAAGAATTCGGCGAATAAACAACACCAGATAATCAGGATTTACATTTTTGCATTTCATATTGGACGATTTGTATGGTTTCGTTTTTAACCAGAAGGTGTTGCAAGATGATAACGGTCAGAAGATTAAAGAACACTCAATTGTCCAATTGGACACATGGCCGAGTGGATAAGGCAGTTAGGTTAAGACAGTTCTAAGTGACAGTTATCTCTGGAACCCGAGTTCAATCCTGAGTGAAAGCAGTTAGAAAAATAATTAATTAACACAACTCCTACCCCAGCTATGGTTAGCGGAATGAGAACAGGATACCCCCGTGGAATAAATAAAGGGTTAGGTTCAAAGTTCCGTGATGGCTCCCGAATACGACAAGAAAGTTCCCGAGTTCGAAAAGAAGGTTCCCGAGTCCGAGAAGGTTCCCGAGTCCGACAAGAAATACCTGAAGAAGGCCGGCGGGTATATCGGCCGAAACGTTGTACAAATAACAATGAAGATGGGGACAATAGTCCGAATAACGCAGATAATACTAAAGAACAAGAGTATTGATTTATAGATTTTTAGGTTTGAAAATTACATTTTTTGTTGCGTTTTTTGTTCTTAAGTCGAGTAGCGATTAAATTTATCAAACTATTTTGTCCATCGCACTGGATCACTTAATTATAAACTACTAATCACCTGAAAACGTTTTGTTCGAAGTGTTTGAATCGATCTGTGATTTACAATAAAATCGATCAATCTTTTTTTTTATTTTTTTTATTGAGAACTTTTTATCGAAATCATTTCTAAATCGATCGATCAAATAATTCTAGCTGATCAATAGTTCAATACTGTCATGAAATATTTGCATAATCCCATGAATTATTTAGTGCAGTAATCATCATTGCAGTTGTTTTGATCTCTGACATTTTGACCTGTCTTCTCTCCAACCTTCCTCCGTTGTATTGTGCAATGTTCTAACCTAAACTCTCGTGATTACTGAATAAATCATTTGCTATACAACATGGCCCTTCACCTTTCCAGCACAATTTGGACTTCCTGATAAAGTTGGTATTTACCCAACCCTTCCACCACGGGTAGGTTGGTTGGTTGGTTGCATTTTACGGCATGTCAACCCTTGTTGGGTTATTTTATGCCGACGATATTTTGTTCTATTTACTCTTTATGGGTGCTCAATCTTTTTAAAACTCAATTTTTTAAACACATTTTTAAAACTAATTTTTATTTAACACATAGATGGGACTATAACAGGTACTCCCACTCCAGCTCAGGTTGGACCTGGTAGTAATACTGGTGAAGGGGTACTCCACATTCCCCAGACCTCCGGATTCGGAACTTCAACATCATATTCAGTTTAATGTGATCCCCAGAACATTTGTTGCATAGCGCCTTCTTCACTGGCACTAAATAATTATAATGTTGCATACCTCTTCTTCACTTACTTGGACATCTATTCTTCTGCTGGCCGTCTTGGTATGCTTCTGATCGTCTTTGGTATATCTTCATCTTGACTTGGTCTGGTGTAGCGTCTGGAGTTGACTTGGGGGATTTCGGGTCTGGTTTTCTGTTAGGGATTTCTCTCTATCAGAAGCCCTGTGTCATTGTTAGTTTTTAGATAATAAACACAAGACTTCGATTTATTTTGATGTTACTTTATTTTCAATCCCCAACCCAGAATCTGCTAACTAACATAGCGCGCGTGAGTTTCAGTTTTAGGCAGGACCTAAAATGGCCGACTGCTCTGCCTGACGTCTAACTGCAAACTGGGAACTCAAAAAAAGGTCCCATCTGACTTCACATCTTTTTGGCGGGCTTCTGTAATTTTCCATGGAAGACCCGGCCATGATATGAAAAGGGTCATCCCCTCAGAATTACAGGGGATTAACAATAATCTTATGCAACCGCATAGACTTTGTAACATTAAGATCCTCAGTTACTACCTTCTAGTATATATATGATAAAAAGGTTTGCAGGTTTGCTATAAGGACAAAAGGATCGGGACAATCATATAGGTGCTAGTGATTGACGTGACCAGTCGATTGATTGGAGGGTGCCTTACGTCCGTCTAGCCTAAGTAAGGACCAACGTGGAGTGTTGCATGTCATGGACCTCTCAGTCACCAGAATTTCGTACTTAAGTATTCTTTCTTTCTTTCTTTCTTCTTTCTTTTCTTACTTCGTTCTTTCTATTTTTCATTTTTATCTCTCTTTTTCTTTCTTCCATCTTTTATGATTTTTCTTTTGTGTCTTTTTCTTAAAAATTCCCACGTCCTTTTTTCGTATTCTTCTTCCTTTTCCTTGACCTTTTTATCTTCCTTAGCCTTCTTTATGTTCCTTAGCCTTCTTTATGTTCCTTAACTTCTTGATTTTCTTAGGTCTTTTCCTTCTTTTTCTGGTCATTCATTTTTTCTGATTATTATATTACCATTTCGTCTTGTTTTTTCTCTTCCTTAGCCTTCTTTAACTCCCTTAGCCTTCTTTTTCCTTCTAAGCATTCTTTTCAAATCCTGAAAGAGACTGTGATTTACTTTGCGCTATCTTTAAGTAAGACATCTCTCTCTCTCTCTCTAATTCACGTATGTATTTACATCGCAAGTCAATTTTTAAGCAGAGTACTACTGCTTTCTCTAGACGGGTTAAACTTTAAGCTTTTTCTTCATTCATTATTGTCTCCTTTCAGATTTTCTTACTCTTTCATTTCTTATTCATTTCTGATCCTTCTGACCTCTTATTTTCTCTGGATTCATTATGTGTATTTCTTTTTCTGGTCATTCATTAAAGAGCCTTCATTATGTTCCTTAACTTTCTCTTAGCTCGGTCATTCATTTTTTCTGATTATTTTATTACCATTTCGAGCAGCCTTCTTTTTCCTCCTAAGCATTCTTTTTCTTCCTAAGCCTTCTTTTCGTTCTTAGCCTCTTTCTTTTCTTTTACTTACCATTCTTTTTCTTTGCTCTTTCTATATTTTCCCTGACACTTCTTATTTTTCTGTAGAGGTGCAATCAGTGTATTCTAAAGAACCCAGTCGAAAAGGCTGTCTACACCACGGTGACTCCACCTGCGGGAGAAAGTCGTGTACTAAAATGAAAAAGAAAAGAAAATAAAAGAAAAGAAGTTAAAACATATTTTTACTATTTGTTTACTGACATATTTCAATCGGGCAGCGGCGGTTTCCTAAATAAAAATCGCGGGTTCACCAACTGAAATATTTCGAGAAAAAAATGTTTGTTTTTTTCGTCCTTTTTAAAAAATTTTCGATCTTTGCTTTTTTTTTTTTTTTTTCGACCGCAGAAAAAAAAATTGCCCCCCCCCCCACACACACACATACTCCCAGTCAGTTTGGTACTTATCCGATTTGACCCGAAGACGAATCCGTACGGACAAATAAGCTCATATGCGATAAAGGTTATCTGGTATTGCCCGGGATAGAATTTCTTTCAATCACGATGAAAGCGTGTGGTATTTTAGCCAAGCCCTCTACCGTGAACAGTTATCGTCGATTGAAATAGAATCGCTAACCGAGTTCAAATCCTGAAAGAGACTGTGATTCACTTGGCGCTATCTTTAAGTAAGGCATCTCTTCTCTCTCTCTCTCTCTCTCTCTCTCTCTCTCTCTCTCTCTCTCTCTCTCTCTCTCTCTCTCTCTCTCTCGTCTCTTCTCTCTCACGTATGTATTTACCCAACTCCTCCGCTATGAGTAGGAAGTAACGCAAGGTCAATTTTTAAGCAGAGTACTACTGGTTTCCTTCTCCTAGACCGGTTGCCCCGAGGGAGGGAGAAGAGATAGAGTCGTGCCTTTAGCAAGGGCATTAGCGTGAAGGTGAAACGCCATCAGCCTTGTCCAGGATTTTAACTCTTCACCGTGTCCATTTCCTAAGAATCAAAGTGTAACAGTGAGAAAATAGAAAGTAAAAAAAAAAAATTTCTTTATTGATCAGAATAAAATTCAGTTTATATTTTTACATCCATTAGTCGGTAGAGCACCACCAAGGGATCGCAAGGCTTCGGGTTCTATACCGGTCCCCACCAACTCTGCGTATGAGTAGCACATATTGGGTCATTAAAATCACTCCAATTAATCATTTTATATAGAAACAATTAAAATATAATTAAAGTAAGTGTAATATTTTTATATGCGTTTTATTTAATTTCGTTGGTCTTTCTAATTTAATATATTTAATTACATTAAAATTTAGGTACTTACGCCCGGCGAAGGGGGCATATTCTTGCTAGTATTGTCTAAAATTCTAAAATAAAGCATTGTTATTATACTATGATTTTTTCTGAGTTGAAAAATTAGAGTAGACCCATTAACATTGTCTGGTTGTGACAGTTATTGCTGCGGCCAGCACAGTTTTGCTGATTAGCCAATGTATCTCCCCCACCCCCATTTATGATTGTCTCCAAAATAAATGTTAAAATTCTGGTCGTTCATTTTAGGCATTAGTTCTTCTGTTGGTAAATCCAAGTCGGTATTGAGTTTGGTTCAATTAGGTAATATTTGTAGTGTTACTTGAAATTCTAGCAGAAAGCAATGTACTCTGAGTAGATCCTCTTTGTGGGAGAACGTCTGTATTATTCCTTGACATCCAAGGTAGAAAGGAGTATACTTTCTGTAAATACTCCTTGGGATATAAAGTCTGTAGGTCCTGATCACAAAACGTTCAATTTACAATTGATTTCAGGACAATTACCAACGATCTTAAATGCGTTTTGTATCGTTTCCCATTGGCCAATTTTTACTGGAAGTGCCTGCTCCTGATGCTGGAAAAGTCTCTACCGATGGTAATCTTTTTCAGTCTTGGTCGGTGGGGCGTGTGTGTGACGGTGGGCGCTGGTCTCTCACAATCGTGATATGGACAACAGACGAAGACAATTATGTCTAAATACTTTCGCCAGGAGGATAGGCGCATATTCTTGGTAGTATTGTTTAATTCTTAAATAAAATTTTGTGGCAGAAAGTCTGTATTATTCCTTTTATTGTATCATGTATGGTAAATTCCAAGTCGCCATTTTAGGTGTTTAGTTCTTCTGTTGGTAAATCCAAGTCGGTATTGAGTTTGGGTTCACTTGGTAAATCTTTGTAGTGTTACTTGAAATTCTAGACAGAAAAGGAAAGTACTCTGAGTAGATCCCTTTGAGACAGAACGTCTGTATTATTCCTTGAAATCCTAGGTAGAAGGAATTTAGTTTCAGTAAATACTCCTTGAGACAGAAAGTCTGTAGGTCCTGATCACAAAACGTTCAATTTGCAATTGATTCAGTACAATTACCAACGATCTTAAATGTGTTCAGTATCGTTTCCTATTGACCAATTTTTACTGGAAATGTCTGCTGCTGATGTTGGGAAAGTGTATAAATATGAGAGGGAGTTTGGCGTAAATCATATACTTCTGTTGACAAATCCAGGTCGGTATTGAGTTTGAATTCAGTTGATTAATTTTTGTATGGTTACTTAAAATCCTAGACAGAAAAGGAGGTAGTCTGACTTGATCTTCTTTGTGGCAGAAATTCTATATTATTCCTTTTATTGTATCATGTATGTTAAAATCCAAGTCACTATTTTCGGGGTTTAGTTTTCTGTTGGTAAATCCAAGTTGGTATTGAGTTTGGGTTCCGTTAGTTAATCTTAGTAATTTTACTTAAAATCCTAAGTCTTGATCGTAGAAAGTTCAATTTGCAATTGATTTCAGGACAATTACCAACGATCTTAAATGCATTTTGTATCGTTTCCCATTGGCCATTTTTTACTGGAAGTGCCTCCTCCTGATACTGGAAAAGTCTATACAGATGACAATCTTTTTCTGGTTGGAAGTCTTGGTCGTTGGGGCGTGTGTATGACGCTGGGCGCTAGTCTCTCACAATTGTGATATCGACAAAGACGAAGACCTGGTCATCCTATTATGTCTAAATACTTACGCCAGGAGGAGAGGCGCATATTCTTGGTAGTATTGTCTAAAGTAAAGTAAGTCGTCGGGTGGCCTAAAGTCAGTATCAGCCAATCAGCGAGGGAGTCTATCCCCTTTTCACTAGCGCTAACCAAGGAGATTGTTTTAGCATCTGAGGTGGAGCGCCACACCTACCATCAGCTCCTTAAAGCATTTTATAATACTATGAATAATCCTTAGATTTGAAAAATTGGAGCAGACCCATTAACATTGTCTGGTTGGGACAGTTTTCGCTGCGGCCTACAAAGTTTTTCTAGTTAGCCAATAGAGTTGTAAGGTTCAAAGTCATAATTGAACATACAACGCCGACACATTTCTGAGACAAAACATTTTATATAATACAGCACATGAATAAACAAGATACACAAACAATAGAATTGTACAATAGTGTACATAAACATACATACATAAAAGTCACTGACAAGATAATATAAAAGTACACATAATATAAAGGTACAGACATGAGACTAAGAATAGTCCATGCTGTATAAATCACTTATAGTGACCAGTAGCCGGCGTTGAGGGCCGAAGCCCCAACGGAAGGGAATGACAATTGTCTAACTCATGTGGGTACCTACGAGGAGAGGTAGAAAAGATCAAGAGAAGTTTGAAATAGCCGATTAAGTACCAGAGGTCCCCTAGTGGGAACAAACGACAACCAGCGGCATATAACTCCTCAGGCAAATGGGAAAATAACCCCTACAGAGTAAATATTCTTGTTAGTATTCTTAAAGGAAGGGTAACGAAAATCAAGAAAGACGATCAGATTGAATTGAATACTCTAAAAGTTCATTAAAATTCACCACACACAAAACTCGGGAAAAGCAATAACCAAATTATAGAGATCAAAATAACAATAATTATTACGAATTGGGGCCATATTACCTTTAGGCACCCCTTTTTGATCTCGATTAAGAAAGGACATCGTCAAAATCCATTTGTTTGTTAGGGGTTAGGGTATTAAGAAACTAGACGCGAACGACAGTACTCCAAGGTTTGAAGTATCGAGTTAACCACGAGTGTGGCAGACAGGTTGAGAGTTAAAGAAATAACCAAACAACTAGAAATATGAATAAAAGACGTGTATTACAGAATAACAATAAGGTTGCAAACTTTAGTTCGTCTGCACAAATATAATTTGTAATAGACTTATCTGAGTCCTGAGATAGGGTATTATCGGAGCCCTTGCTACGGCCTTCTGATTGTTCGGATATGATAGACTTTCTGTTTGATGTCCGACTCCGATTCTGGTTGTTGAGGAAGAGATGGAGCGACCCTGTTTTAGGTCTGTCCCCAGTGAGAGCTGGATCAGAAGAGGCATGAGTTTGCTTATTCGGTTTTGCCGCCAAAGTATACTGGCTCGTGATTGGTTGGTTTGAAACAGAGGCTCGAAGACAAAGGACGATAACCCCCATACCCCAGAATTCTCAATAAGGGTTAGGTTTAGGGGTTAGTTTTATAATTTAAAAAAGAATCTAAAATCGTCTGTTAAAACAACCGGATATTGACGGTGTAAATGAAGAACATGTCCTTTCTTAATCGAGATCAAAAAGGGGTGCCTAAAGGTCATATGGTCCACGAATTGTGCAATGAGGGTAAATCGTCTGAGAAGTTGAGCCAAACTGACAAAGCATTATACATTTTTAAAGAGGTTCATTGTATGAGGTGTCAAATATTGTTTAGAGCCCGGAGCTATTTTGAAAAGGAACATATTAAACATGTTCACCGGAATCAAATAACAAAGATCCCAAAAGATGACAGCTGGAATTGTTGATAACTAAACAAACGTAACGATTTCAAAGTAAATGCAGTTTGTGTTTTGCATAAGAAAGTAGTCACACCTGCTTCGTCTCTCAGGTTTTGTGTGTGTGTGTGTGTGTGTGTGTGTGTGTGTGTGTGTGTGTAACTCTGCATGTATACAAAAGTGACACTTGATGTATACAAATAGTTTATGAATAGAGTAACAATAAAGAAAAATACATAAAAACTTTCAGAGAAAGAGACGGAGAGATAAACAGAATGAGATAGATAGATAGATAGACCGATATATATATATATATATATATATATATATATATATATATATATAGAGAGAGAGAGAGAGAGAGAGAGAGAGAGAGAGAGAGAGTAAGAGTCAGACAGACAGACAGACAAAGATTAACTGAGATAGATAGATAGATAGACAGAGAGAGAGAGGGGGTAAGAGTCAGTCAGACAGACAGACAGACAGAAGATGAACTGAGATAGATAGATAGAGAGAGAGAGAGAGAGAGAGAGAGGGTAAGAGAGAAAGACAGAGAGACAGACAAAGATAAACTGAGATAGATAGATAGATAGATAAATAGATAGATAGATAGAGAGAGAGAGAGAGAGAGAGAGAAGGAAGAGTCAGACAGACAGACAGACAAAGATGAACTGAGATAGATAGATAGATAGATAGATAGACGAGAGAGGGGGAAGAGTCAGTCAGTCAGACAGACAGACAGACAAAGATGAACTGAGATAGATAGATAGATAGATAGATAGATAGACCGAGAGAGACAGGGTAAGAGTCAGACAGACAGGCAGAAAAAGATGAACTAAGATAGATAGATAGATAGATAGATAGAAGGTTCGTTCAAAAGATTTAAGCCTTATCCTCCGTTTGGTCCATTTTTTAATTTGTCATCTTCCTCTCACCTTTGTATGTAAATTAAGACATAAATATGAATAAGTTCTTCTAAATTGTATTATTTGTATTATTCGGTCTATTGTCCTTATATCTATTGCTATCAACTGAACGTTTCGGCCGATGTGCACTCCGGCCTTCTTCAGGTATTTCTTGTCGGACTCAGGAACCTTCTCGAACTCGGGAGCCTTCATGTCGTAATCGGGAGATTTCTCGTAACTTCGAACCGAACCCTTTATTCAATCCACCTGGGTAGACCGTTCTCATTCTGTTAACCATGACCGGGTTCAAGTGTTAAGCTATGTTAAGCATTCTATGTTATCATTAAATCTGTCCGGGATTGAACCTGCACCCGAGAGCTGATTGTTACACAATTTCTTGCTTGTTTTTGGGGGGTTTTTTGTACCAACTTTTATTTTAAGAAAATTTTAAGTTTATTGCTCTAATAACAATCTCTCTATGATGTGCCGTTTTTTGATAGATTATGATTACAAATGGGCCAGCTTAGCTCAGTCGGTAGAGCGTTCGGCTAGAAACCACAAGGTTACTAGTTCAATACCGGTCCTCGCCAAATCAGGGTATGAGTAGCACAGGGATCTGTGCGGTAAAGTAAGGAGCTGATGGTAGGTGTGGCGCTCCACCTCAGATGCTAAAATAATCTCTTTGGTCTAGCGCTATTGAAAAGGGGATATACTCCCTCGCTGACTGGCTGATACCGACTTTAGGTATGGAGCGCATCGACTTTACTCGAATTATGATTACAAACATTTTTGTAATATAAAGATTTCTAGAAAGTATTAGTCGTAAATAAATTATTTTGTATTATTGGACTATTGTCCTCATCTTTGTTATATACACAAAGTTTAGGCTAATGTGCCTTCTTCAGGTATTTCTTGTTGGACTCGAGAACTTTGAACCTAACCCTTTATTCAATCCACGGGGGTAGACAGTTCTCATTCCATTAACCATGACCAGTACAAGTGTTAAGCTGTGTTAATCATTCTATGCTACTATCGTTGTGTAGATAACAATAAAGATGAGGTCAATAGTCCGAATAATCCAAATGATACAAATTACCACAATACTCCACTTTGGCCCTATCTTGGGCTAGACGGGCGGTCGGAGAGGCCCCCTCCGATCAATCGGCTGGTCACGTCAAGCCCTAGCACCTATATGATTTTCCCAACCCTATTGCCCTTATGGCAAGCCCCAACCCCTTTTTATCATATGGGTGCTAGAAGGCGGTGGCTGCGGGTCTACATGTCCTGGGAATGACGTTAAACTCTATCTGATGGTGAGGTTCCAGTTTTGGAGGTTTGGGGAATGTGGAGCACCCCTTCATCACCATTGCTCCATGGTCCACTCTGACCCGGAGTGGTAGTACCTGTTAGGGTCCCATCTATGGTTAAATAGAAAATTGTATTTATAAAAAATTGTATTATCCATTAAGAATTGATTTATTTCAAAACTTTATCGGCATTAAATGACCCACTGAGGTTGATATGCCGTAAAACAAAACAAACCAAACAAATTATCAGCCCTCATCTAAAAGAATTCAGAGAAAAAAGTTCTAGTTTTATAAGAAGTGACTTTTCTTTCTAATTCAAGCTTAGACATTTTTTGAACGAACCTCGTAGATAGATATGAACGGACTGTGATAAATATATATGTGTAGATAACAATAAAGATGGTCAATAGTCCGAATAATCCAAAGGATACGAATTACCAGCCCTCATCTAAAAGAATTCAGAGAAAAAGTTCTAGTTTTATAAGAAGTGACTTTTCTTTCTAATTCAAGCTTAGAACTTTTTTGAACGAACCCCGTAGATAGATATGAACGGACTGTGATAGATATATAGATATGGACAAACTAAGAGATTATGTACAATAAGTTGCCAACGCAGGCAGCACTAATTTCGCACACCTGGCGACTGGGATAACGTTCAACTTGATATTCAATAAATACGGTAGACGTTATTAGTTCGTTGAGTAGATATATCGGGAAATGTCTAATGCTAATAAGTAGTTAGACAGGTAAGTGGTAGGTTACGAGGTAAGACTATCTCATCAAATTGGACGCTTTGAAAAATATCTTGACACTTTCAATAGACTGTTTTAATCTCTGTCATCGTATGGAATATTCTATCACTTCTCAGCTATTCTTTTGCTTTTAAAAAAAAAACTGTTATCGAGCATGCGTAATGATTATATGTTTTAGACCACAGATTTGAAGCGACTGGTATCCGCCCTATACCAGTTCGACAGAATGACACTTAGATGAGACCATAAGAAGAATATCAAAAGTCTTATACGGCCGAAATTATATAAACTTGCAAAGATATGAAGATTCTAGGCACAAGTATTTAAGTTTTTAATATGATTAGTCTAGAAATGGGTCTATGCAATCTCAAATGACTGACAGATCCTCATTTAGAAAGACTCTCCCATACATTTTGCACCTAAGATCTACTGTATTATGACTTTCAAGTTTGTTTCTTTGCCTTTAAGAGCTACAGGTTTCAGTTTTTGGTGTTCTACTTGATTCTTTTCAAACTTTGACAGATTTAGATAAAATATTCCTCAGGGTGGGTGATATGCTAGTTCTTTACAGTTATCCACTGACATATCAGTTATGTGGAGGTGCATGGTGTAATGGTTATCATCTTAGAAAATGGATATACTAGATGAGTTAAAATTCCTGGGTGAGGTTGTTTGCATTGTACATAGAGCTAATACCCTTGGGAAAGGTATGTATCCAACTATTTTCCCTCCAACTATGGGTAAATAGTAGTGTAGCATGAGCTCTTTAAACTTGGTATGAGACCAGTCTAGGAAAAGGAAAACTCTGAATTCAAACTTGTTAAACTCTGCTTAGAAATTGACCTTGTGTCACATCCTGCTTGTGCAGAAGGGTTGGTAAATACATATATCAGTTTCATTAAGTGAGTTTTTCAGACAATCCTTTCCAATCCGAGCCAATTCCTAAGAGAAATTTCGCTATAAGATAATTGCTATAAAAAAGAAAAAGAAAGGCTAGTGAAATTAAATAAGAAAAAATTAAATAAGAAAAATGAAATTAAATAAGAAAACAAAAAAGATTACACTTATTTTTTATTTTATTCTAATCGATTTCAATATATGTTTGAAATACGCCAGACTTAGCACAGGGTGGCGTCGTCAGTTATGTTATTGGCTGACTTCATAGGGGGGTTTCGGGTCTTCCAACATAATACCCCCCTCAGCCAGCCAGACCCCGTTGGAGACGATCAAACTCCAACACGCTACCCTTGTGCAACGCCAACAGAAAAGTGTTTAAATACGTCAACGCGATCCTTGATCTATTTATATCTGATTGGCCAATTCCACAGCCAATCATCGATAAGGGTAGTATTTATAAACAGGATCACGCGACACAGACATTTTCTTTTTACTAAATGCATTGGCATGGCTGGGATGTTACTATGAAGAAAAAACGCGTTGGATATGTGAGACTGAAAGGAATGTAAGTCGTAACAATTGAGAAGTCTGTTTATTTATTTTTTTTTTTTATTTAATTTGGTCGAGGTTGAATATGGATTTTAATCTTTTAAAACGTTTTTTTAAGCGCAAGTAATGATTAAAACTATATACATGTAGTTAAGGGGTTAACAAAATAAAAAAGGTGTAAAATTGCGAAAAATATATGTACATTCTAATTTATTGTCTATAAATATCTATTTTAACCGTATATATATCTATATACGGTTGAAAACTAGTTTTATAAATTTGATCGGTTTAAAATAATTAACGTTGCTAACTGTTTATTTATCTACTCGGTAAAGAGGGTAAAAGAATAAGCGAGGTTGACAAGTGTTTGCGACGCATGATGTGATTGTGAAGAATCCTTTTTTTTCGTCTGTCTGCTGCTCTCTACTAGGGCTTATTTTAAGGGGAAAGCTTATATCAAAATCATCCTGAAAAATTCCGCTAGGTCTGATTTTGCATGTGGGTCTTATTTTCGAGCCAACTAATCCGGCCTAGAAGATCAGACTAAGTGTTATTTACCAAGAAAAATGAACTTTTTATCTAGTGCATTTTGCCGTTCAAGCTGACTTTTGAGCGAAAATTTTAAAAATTCAAAAGATAAATAAATACCTTGACCTTACTAGAGAGCTAAAAAAAAGTGTGAAACATAGGGGGGATAACAATTGTAGTCGGTGCCCTTAGAACGGCCCACTTGGCAAAAACACTGGAGGAACTGGAAATCAGAGAAAGAATTGAAACCATGCAAAAATATTAAGATGGGCTGGAATACTCACTAGAGTCTTGGAGAAATTGAATATATATATGTGTGTATGTGTATGTGAGTCTGTGTGTGTATGTGTTAGTGTGTAAGTGTGTGTGGGCACGTGCGTGTGTGTGTGTGTGTATGTGTTCAAAATGTTTTGTGACAGGAGCTTTATTTGTTAGATTTTAAAATGAAATACACACAGGGTAAATGAAAAAGCAATTTCATGCCTTTGACGAAGCCTAAAACAAAATTTAAACTTGGCTTATCGATTCTATTATCTGTGCCCATAACCTTCACGCCACATCCATATGCAAGAAACACTAAAAATACAACTACATGCTTTAACACAAAAATATCATAAAATGTGTTCTTAATAACAATTAAGTTCATTTCAGATAATGCGCACGCACAATTTTATGCTAGGAATTTTAACAAATAAAGGTGAAAATTACCGATTAAATGACCTTTCACAAATATGCATTCTAACATAATCCATATAAATTCATACAATGCCCAACTTAAAGTCATTTCATTTACCTGTCGGCATTAAATACCCCTAGACGGGTTGACATACCATTAAAACCAATCATTCAATCTAAAACATTATACTAACATAACTTATGACAGATGTTCATGGGCACGCCATCGTGGGCCATCCTGAAAAGATCGACCAACTCTGCACGGATACTGGATGCTGCGCAGTGGACCTCCCAAGAGTGATGAATGATAGGGAAGATCGGCGAGAGATTATCATGGATATCCGTGCTGCTGGCGTGACATGGATGAGATGATGATGATGATGATGATGATGATGATGATTATAATAGATTTTAAAGATTGTTTTGAGAGCCGGATTTTCCCGCTTGAGTTCAGTCTTTTATTTCATTTTATTTTTGGAGTAAAAACAGAAAAAAAAACTTTCACTGGTTGATAAAGCAAATCTGTGGTGATTCCAATTTACATTCTTTAACACCAAATAACAGACATATTCTAAGAATTTGGTTGTTTCAAAGAATCTTTGGGCGAATCTTGTAAATTGAAGTCGTACCTAAAATCCCGCCAACTTACTTACATTGACGCTTATGAAACTTCGAAATAATTGCCACCGATTGCGACGACCACCAAAAATATTTTCAAGTTGTTTCTATACGGAAAAAGAAAATAAGTTTATCTGTTTCTATTTGATTTTTTTAGCTGAGCCCAACAAAGGAAAAAGATCAATTTACACGGAAATATGACTGAAAAAGAGAATAACTGTTATTATGAGCCGAGATCATTTTTTTAATGACTGCTTACTTTCACTTTCCGCCCTGTCGGCTGGGGCGTTAGAATGCACCGACTGCACCTCTGCAGAGGGGTAAGACTACCCCAATGCGGCCACCTGTTGGCCGTGGGTGGCGACCTGTGATGCTTAAGGATAGAGCCCAGGTGGATGAGCAGTTCATGACATGCAATACTCCACTTTGGCCCTATCTTGGGCTAGACGGGCGGTCGGAGAGGCCCCCTCCGATCAATCGGCTGGTCAGGTCAAGCCCTAGCACCTATATGATTTTCCCAACCCTATTGCCCTTATGGCAAGCCCCAATCTCTTTTTATCATATGGGTGCTAGAAGGCGGTGACTGCGGGTCTACATGTCCTGGGAATGACGTTAAACTCTATCTGATGGTGAGGTTCCAGTTTTGGAGGTTTGGGGAATGTGGAGCACCCCTTCATCACCATTGCTCCCTGGTCCACTCTGACCCGGAGTGGTAGTACCTGTTAGGGTCCCATCTATGGGTTATATAGAAAAATGTATTTATAAAAAAAATTGTATTATCCATTAAGAATTGATTTATTTCCAAACTTTATCGGCATTGAATGACCCCCTGAGGTTGATATGCCGTAAAACAAAACAAAACAAACCAAACAAGCAGAGAGTCTAAATAATGAAATATTCTGACGTTATTTTACTCTTTATCTCAAACAATATTCATCAAATGATGGGGATGCATTTCTTGATGGAAACATTAAAAATCCGGTTTTTTTTTAAATCCCGCCAACTTACTTACATTGACGCTTATGGACTTTGAAATAATTGCCACCGATTGCGACAACCACAAAAAATATTTTCAAGTTGTTTCTATACTGAAAAAGAAAATAAGTTTATCTCTTTCTATTTGATTTTCTTAGCTGAGCCCAACAAAGGAAAAAGATCAATTTACACTGAAAAAGAGAATAACTGTTATTATGAGCCGAGATCATTTTTTTAAAATGACTGTTGACTTTCACTTTCACTTTCGACAGCCAGTAAAAAATGGAGAGCCTCTTTTTCCATCTACTGAATACATCTGAAAAAGACCGATTAAATGACCGAAGAAAAAAAATGAAACGGTTAATGATTTCTCAAAGGCTGTAACCCCTGTCTGCAGAAGAAACCAAATACAGACTCTGAATTAAATATATATTTTTTGTTTGTTTGTTTGTTTGTTTGTTTTGGTTTGTTTTACGGCATATCAACCTCAGTTGGTCATTTAATGCCGATAAAGTTTTGAAAGAAATCAATTCTTAATGGATAATACAATTTTTTTATAAACACATTTTTCTATTTAACCCATAGATGGGACCCTAACAGGTACTACCACTCCGGGTCAGAGTGGACCAGGGAGCAATGGTGATGAAGGGGTGTTCCACACTCCCCTGACCTCCAGAACTGGAACCTCACCAAATAACCTCACCAAAGAAACCAAATACAGACTCTGAATTAAATATATATATTTACCAACCACTTATAAGAGGTTCACAGAGTATTAACTCTGGTTCTTATAAAACATTGGGTTACTGTTAGGAGAACGACAAACACGTTAGTTACGTTTATAAGACTTTATTACAACATGTATAGGGGACCGAAGTTCCCCAGACTATAGAATGTCACAAGTGTCCAAACATACACAGTAGTATTCATAGACAAAATAGGTGGAAACCACTTACTGTAAGCAGTGTCATGTCTGTGGCGTCTGGCATGCACCATAGGTGTCTGCTGGAGAGAGGTGACAAGCACGTCCAGGCTTGTTCAGTGGCATCAGAAGAAGAGGGTTCCCTCCTTGGGTTCCTGTGTCACGTGACCAAAATAGGGTCTCCAGACACAGGAGATTTACCAAAACCCTCAGACAAGGGAGACTGCCCTTACACCTTCAACATGAGGAGGATGAGACAGGCCCAAGTTCAATTTCTTAACGGAGTCTAACAGGTCTGAGTTAGTAGTTTTCCTTCTCATAGACTGGTTACCTAGGCAAGGTTAAAGAGCCCAGTCTATCCTACTATTTACCTATGGCTGGAGGGAGAATAGTTGGATGCATACTTTTCCCAAGGGTATTACTTCTATGTGAAATGCAAACAGCGTCGTCCAGGATTTGAACTCGGGTCGACGAGTTCAGTCACATTAGGTATATGGCAAAAATGCAGAATGTTTTTTAAGGTGAAGTCCTTGTAGTGTAGTAGCTATCGTGCTGAACTGCGGCATCGTAGTAAGCGAGTTCGGATTCCACTCGTGCTATTACGTTCACTTTCAGACTAACAATACCCGCGGGAAACGTAAGAACCTCTTCATTCCCCAGCTATGACTTAAATAGTATCCCTCCTGTTCTTCTACAAGGATAACTTTGGTATAAATTAACCCACGAAGGTTGATATGCCATTAAACAAAGAAGGAAAAGAAAAGAAAGGTTTTAAATTATTTCTCCTGGAAATTGTCAACGTGTTCCTTTTTTATAACTTTATAAACATTTATAAAGATTCCAAATTGTGTATGCCCTATCGGTGGGGCTTAGAATATGCTGATTGATTCTGTCTCCTGTAGAGGGGTAAGAATCCCCCAAAAGTTGTTTTCTGGATATGAAACTAAACTGGGTGTGGATTAACTCTTCATTGTTATTACTCCCAGTTCCACTCTGACCTATACTGGTAGTTCCTGTAAATGTCTCATCTATTTGTCAAATATGTTTGCTTAAAAGTTATTTGTATTCGATTGAACCGTGTGCAAAAAAAGAAATGCGTACAGAAAAATGTAGATAGATCGCGATTCCCTAACCCCGAGGCATAGAATAACCCCAGACGGGTCCAGATGCCGTTAGAATCAATCACTCAACCAAATCTTGATCAGATTAAAGAACTCCTTTGTTACTGCAAGATTTATCAAGTGATGAAATAGAACGATTTCTTTTTTTTTCCAACAAAAATGCTGCAACTAAACATACGGAACCAGTTCATTTAAGCACCGTGATATAAACAAACGCTACTGTTCACCACCACCCATGTCGGTTAGCTCAGTCGGTAGAGCGTTCGGCTAGAAACCACAAGGTTCCTAGTTCGATATCCGCCCTCGCCAACCCAGCGTATGAGTAGCACAGGGATCTGTTTGGTAATGTAAGGAGCTGGTGGTAGGTGTGGCGCTCCACCCCAGACGCAAAACCAATCTCCTTGGTCTAACGCTAGTGAATGGTTCGCAATTTTATTTTGTTATATTTTTCAGTGTCTTGGGGATTTTTTGTTTTGTTACCCCAACCCCTCCATCTCCTTTTCATACGAAGCTTGTGCTTAAAAAAATTTCAAATCATTCGAAAGGGGTAATTTTAAGTGGGATAAAGCCATAGAGCGAAAGAGGCATTTTGGTGTAAGTAGGCTGCGCAAGGAGAGAATGCCAGGTTTATTTTTGAATGGATCGGTCAGCGAGTAAACCTAGCTAAATAGATCCATGTAGTGGTATGACCAGCTTTGTTACCCTCCCCACCCCCAACTAAACTTTCCGGTTTATATGCTGAGTTGTGATGACACACTCATGTACTTCACTTATTATTTTTTGAATAAAGAATTTGAAGTGAGTACATGAGTGTGCTCACTTCAAATATTGGTCTAGCGCTAGTGAAAAGGGGATATACTCCCTCGCTGCATGGCTGATACCGACATTAGGCCGCCCGACGACTTACACTATCAGCAGGATACGAGACGAGGTCAGATTTTTTAAATGGGTATTGCTGGTTTGAATTCGACGATTTCCTTTTTCTATACCAGTTGGCCAAAGAGACCACTGTGTCCAACTTTTTACCCATAACTCGACAAGGAATCACAGAAGAATCAATTGAAATCGGGTTACTCATTCTATTCCCTGCGATTACGGTCAAGTCATGTTGGAAATACCGGGACCCGCTAGATCACCAAAATTAACTCAGCAATGGGCCCGTTCGCTACTTAATTGGGTGACCACCTAAGCAATCACAGGTACTGTCTGCAACCGGAGTTCTTTGGTAATCAAAGAGATTTTATTTGGCACTAGATTTTCGCTTTGTAACTCTGCTTAGTAAACCTTTTTTCCTATCCTTAATACTCGTGTTTGTTCCTATTATTTCTCTATCAACTCTGGGACTTTTTGTACTCACTTATGAAGAACTTGTTAATTGCTGGTGATAATGACAAAACCAGTAGTGGTGACTAAGTGTCAGTTTGGCAGAATGGCATTTCACATGAAAGCAGAGGTGTGTCAGAATAAAAGAAAAAAACAATGAAGGTGTATGAAAGCCAAACATTTGATGTGATCAAAGTTCAATGGTGGGTAAATAATTAATTGGGTGACCACTTAAACAATGGCAGGTACTGCAAGCCACATGAGTTCTTTGTTAATCAAAATGGTTGATTCGGCATTAACTTACCCGAAAAGGGTTGATATGCCGTAAAACAAAAGAACCAGCCAACCTGAGTTCTTTGTTTATCAAAATGACTTGATTGGGCATTAAATGACCCGAAAAGAGTTGATATGCCGTAAAACAAAACAGGCAACCAACCACAACCTACAACGGTGACTGTTTTACAAGCACGTAAGTTATTCATTAGTTTCAAACCCCACTTCCTTGTTAAGCAAAGAAACCTCTGCACCCTACACTGAAATCGATATTGGTCTGACTTTCCAACTAGAAAAACACAATGTATGGTGATTTTGTCTCCATTTTTTTGTTTTTTTTACTGTCCAGCGGTGTTCATTTTTGTTCACCGTTTTTTCTTTCGTAAATTCTTCCTTTTTTTACGAATTATACACTTAAAGAATTGGAATCGTGCCAATTGGAGATTTCGAAATTTGAGGAACAACCGTGACTATCCAAATTAAAAGGAAGGTGCTAGAGATTGAAGAATAGTGCTCACTCAATATCCATCAATAACTACAAGGCATTTAATTATTAATCTTATTATAATGGAGATTGTGTGTTTTTCTGTCTGTAACCGAAACTATATTACTAATCGAGTCACAATTAACATAGTTATTGACATCACATTCTTCATGATTTTATTTACATTTAAACCTCAATTATTAATAAAATTGCTTCACCTTTTTATTAGTGTTGTCCATATCTACATACTAATAACATGCTATTGTATGTATATATACAGAAAATAGCGGTTTGCTGTGTGAACGGGAAGGCTAATTTGCATATTGATATTAAAAGTGTGATTTTATTAAATATGCGCTTAGTATTATTGATTTCTAACTGTTTGGTTTTATTTTAATTAATATAAGCAAAAATCTCTCCAATGAATCTTAAATTAAATCCATTAACAATCCAATTTTATTCTTTATTTCCTAATTTAACTAAATAGTTAGATAAGTAAAATTCAGCAATGAAAGACGGCAGTGATGGAAGAGTAAGTTTCATTTCTATTTTTCTATTATACCCCCACTCTGTTTCAAATCTTTTTATCTGCATTCTTATTAGACTTTCTAATTTAATACGATATTTCATTACATTAAAACTTAAATACTTGCACCCGGAGGGTGTATATATTTGCTAATAATAATAATAATAATAATAATAATAATAATAATAATCCCAGTCAGGAGACCATACCTTGTGTTGATTAACAAAAAAAAAAGAGAACATGTCAACTGGTGGACTTTGAGGTCCGAGCAGATCACAGTGTGAAGCTGAAGGAAAATGAAAAGATGGATAAATACCAGGACCTTGCTAGAGAATTGAAAAAGCTGTGGAATATGAGAGGGAAAGTGAGAGAGAAACTTTATTATCTATCTCTATCGTCTCTAGTGTGTAGGGCCTTGTGCATGGCCATTAATTTTCTAGTCCTTTGGTCAATCTGTCTGAGTCTTTTTTTGTCCATTTTAAAAATGGTCCAGAGTATCTATAATGGGGACAGCCCAGGTATTAATTCCTTTGATCAGATTTCTGCTGTTGAGTTTGGTTTCTAGGAGTTTTCTTGTTCTCCTGAGATATTCTTTTTTAACTTTTTCTTTCATTTCTGCTTGCTTGATATTGTCCGCTTCTAAAATTCCTAAGTATTTGTAACTTTCATTTTATTAAGTGATTTTATAGTGTCCTGATTTGGCAGTTGTATTCCGTCCATTAATTTTCTTTCACCCCGTTTTATTACAAGCATAGCACATTTTTTAACTTTTTCTTTCATTTCTGCTTGCTTGAATTCCTATTATTATTATTGTTTTCACTCCTTTTGAGTTTTTCACATCAGCGTTAGCTGATGGTATTTCACTGGAGTCTGAGAGACAACAAGTCTCCTCAGGTCTCCAGGACTCTTCTGAGTATCCTAGCCGATTGCAGCAGTGCTGTATTCTGGATTATTATTTCACTCCTTGTGAGTTTTTCACACCAGCGTAAGTTGATAGTTTTTAACTGGTGTCTCCTCAGCTATGAAAGAAAAGTAATAACTTCCTTTATTATTTCTCCCCTAAACTCTTTTTCATCTGTAATTTTCTTTCATTTTTTTTCTTTCGTAAAACTTTTTCTTCTCTAATTTTTAGGTTTCTTTCTTTCTTTCACTCCTTAAAAGTTTTCTTTCATTTTGTTCTTTTTCTCTTTTTTTATTTCCTGTTGTCTTTTATTAACCCTTTTCTTTTCTTTCTTTCTTTCTTTCTTTCTTTCTTATCCTTTTGCTAACTTGTCTTTTTCTTTCTTTTTTCTTTTTTTCTTTCTTTTTCTTTCTTTCTTTCTTCTTTCTTTCTTCCTTTCTTTCTTTCCTTTTCTTTTTCTTCTTTCTTATCCTTTTGCTAACTTGTCTTTTTCTTTCTTTTTTCTTTCTTTCTTCTTTCTTTAGTCTCTTTCTTCTTTCTTTCTTTCTTTCTGTTTCCCTTTCTTTCTGTCCTACCTTTTCTTTCTTCTTTCTTTCTTTCTTTCTTTCTTATCCTTTTGCTAACTTTCTTTTTCTTTCTTTTTTTCTTTCTTTCTTTCTTTTTTGTCTCTTTCTTTCTTTCTTTCTTTCTTTCTTTCCTACCTTTTCTTTCTTTCTTTCTTTCTTTCTTTCTTATCCTTTTGCTAACTTGTCTTTTTTCTTTCTTTTTTCTTTCTTCTTTCTTTCTTTAACATTTCATTCACATTTGTCTCTTTCTTTCTTTCTCACATTGTTAATTTATTTTCTTCTTCTTTTCTTCCATTAGCCTTTCTCTTACTCTCACTACTGTATCTATCTCTCAATCTCTCAATCTCTCAATTTATCTATCTGTCTATCAATTTCTTTATTTAATTATCATATATCTTCGGTATTTTTCTTTCCATATAAAGGTGATGTCTCGTCGATTCCATCAAATCTAATTTAACCAATAAATGCTTGAACTAATTAGTCAATTATATTGTCGATATAAAAACCAAAACATTGAATTAAAAGGTGAATAAATATCACCGTTGACATTTAAAAAGAAAAAAAAGAATACGAAACAAGAGTCTATTTAAAATATCTTTTTTCCTCAATTTGAATACCGCCCTGTTGTCTGGGGCATTAGAATGCATCGACTGCACCTCTGCAGAGGGGTAAGACTCCCCCAATGGGGCCACCTGTTGGCCGTGGGTGGTGACCCGTGATGCTTAAGGATGGAGCCCAGGTGAATGAGCAGTTCATGACATGCAATACTCCACTTTGGCCCTATCTTGGGCTAGACGGGCGGTCGGAGAGGGCCTCCTCCGATCAATCGGCTGGTCACGTCAAGCCCTAGCACCTATATGATTTCCCCAACCCTATTGCCCTTATGGCAAGCCCCAACCCCTTTTTATTATATGGGTACTAGAAGGCGGTGACTAAGGGTCTACATGTCCTGGGAATGACGTTAAACTCTATCTGATGGTGAGGTTCCAGTTTTGGAGGTTTGGGGAATGTGGAGCACCCCTTCATCACCATTGCTTCCTGTTCCACTCTAACCCGGAGTGGTAGTACCTGTTAGGGTCCCATCTATGGGTTAAATAGAAAAATGTATTTATAAAAAAATTGTATTATCCATTAAGAATTGATTTATTTCAAAACTTTATCGGCATTAAATGACCCACTGAGGTTGATATGCCGTAAAACAAAACAAACTAAAACCAAACCAAAACATTGAATTAAAAGGTGAATAAATATCACCGTTGACATTTAAAAAGAAAAAAAAAAGAAATACGAAACAAAATGTCTATTTCAAACATCTTTTTTCCCCAATTTGAATAAAACTTTTTTTTTTTTTTTTTTTTTTTGATAAACTGAGACAGATTGATTTGCCGGTTGTTTAACAACTCGAGAGTTGCGATAAAAAGCAAGAGAAATAAGATGTACAAATATCAGCAGAAAAAAAAATGATAGACATCTTATCTGGCAATCAAGTGGAAGATGTTACGTAAAACCGAGACGTCCATTTAGTTGCTAACCCAAGTGTTTCATCAAATCTAAAAAGAAAATAAACTTTCCATTGGGTATTGACATCCTTCCGTCTGCTAAAAACGATGGCGTAGTGTTGCATAGCCCTTCTTTACCGGCACTAAATAGGTATATCTTATATACTTCTCTTACTTCTTACTCTGTCGTCTATTCTTCCGGCCGTCTTTGCTTGTGACCGTCTATCATCTATCTTGGTCTGGTATATCTTCTAAGGTCTCGTCTGGTCTTCTATTGAGGATTCCGGGTCTGGTTTCTGTTGCTAGGGATTTCTTGTTATCAGAAGCCTGTGTCATTGTTAGCTTTTAGTAATAACACAAGACTTCGATTTACGATGATGTTACTTTATTCGTAGATCCCCAGACCAGACAATGCGCGCGGATCCTTACATCTTGCTAGCTTGGCTTCTAACTTCCAACTCTAACTAACTGAGTTACTTACTCCTTAACCGGAAGGGGTTTTCTATTGCCTTCCGGTTCTCACGTTCCATCCCCAGAACGCAAGGTGAGATCGAGGTCAAGCGCCGTCACTCACTCTCAAGGCCATCAGCTGTACTGATCGCCATAATGATTTCTACACTACCTTAAAAAGATATTAGGAATCCATAATTATGTAACAGTAGTGTCCAAATTTATTTCATCTGCATCTGCGCAGGTGGCAGAGCAAGCCAATTTTTGAATGGCAGTCTCTGGTGCACTGACTTGCACAGAAACAGTGGTGCCTGCAGGGGCTGCTGTTGTTTCTCCTTCCTTCTGGCTCTCTTTGCTGTGGCGGTTACTTTCCTAGTGGGTCTGATTACCCAGCTATCCCCTTTCTATTGAGTTGCAGTACGGTAATCGAAGACTGAAGTTATATTTCAGGCTGTACTGAATCATCCGAATAATGATAATAGTATATCGTCTGTTGTCTGCAGACTGGATCTCTCTGGTGATCGTAAAATATATAAACAAATGTATGTATTTGATAGTTTAAACACCGCTCCTTAATGGCAGCTGTCAAATGGCCGAGAGATTAAAGAATCGAGCTGATGAAAAGTCAGTCGGGTTTCGCTCCTGGTCGGAGGTAGTTGCGAAATCTAGCCACACTGAAAAGATGTGAAACGTTGAGTGAATAACAACAACTAGATCCACTCAACGTCCGCGTACCTGATATGGTAGAGGCGTGCTATTATCATTGACAGGTTAATTTCGCAGGGATTGTACGATGCGGACCGTTGGCCGAGCGGTAAAGTCACAGACTTTGGCTGCTGGACTACCGGTTTCAATTTCTCTCGGAGGGAAAACGTTAGTATACATCACTGATGAGACTTAATAAAGTTGAAACATACTGTACGATGTTCTAGCATCGGATAATTTTCTTGTCATGGTTATTTTCTACAATTATCGAATTTTATGCGATATACGCATTGTAATTGCCTTCAAGCAAAAATATAAATAATAACATATAATTTTTCCAACAATGCTTCTAAAAACAAAAAATCTTATATATATATATATATATATATATATATATATATATATATATATATGAATGACCGTGTGTGGTGGTACATTGTCATTATACACAATTAGTAATTCTTAAATGGATTTGTAGTGGATTTATACTGGATTAAACTAGCATATAAATAAGGTAGCCTAGGTAATCCATAACTTTTGGGGTTAACTACCAGTGCAACGTTTAGGAATTTGCACACACACATACACACACACACACACACACATAGACAGACACATACATGCATATACATATATTATTTCTTATATATAATGTAGATATGTAGTTAACATTCAATTGCATCATCTTCAAGATAAACTAATCCCCCCCATATATCTCCTCAATCGTCGATATGGATCGTGTGATGAATTCGTTCAAGAGTTTTCATCATTTCAAAGAGTTTGAATTCCATCAACTCTGATAATCAAGAGTGATGGGAAAACGGGAATACCTACCACTCGTTAATTTGAAGTTTATCACATGAGCCATCGTGAAAATAAGTAAACACCAGAAAAATCAACAAGAAATATGTCGGTTTGTCCAAAATCACCATACTCAGCTGACAGTCCCAGAATATGATTGAATACTAACACCTAGAGATGCAATATGCAACAACGTCCAGTTCATGTGCCTCATTCAAATTCTGGTTTTATTTGTAAAGATAGCTCCTCCTACACACACACACACACACACACACACACACACACACACATATATATATAATATATATATATATATATAGAGAGAGAGAGAGAGAGAGAGAGAGAGAGAGAGCGAGAGAGAGAGTGAGAATGAATAGAGAATGAATGAGAAAAGTATTGGCATATAAAGGTGCTCACTGCTATGATAGCAGAGCAGATTTACAATATATATATATATATTATATATATATATATATATATATATATATATATATGTGTGTGTGTGTGTGTGTGTGTGTGTGTGTGTGTGTGAATAAAAAGGCCGTAAATACCATGGGTATCATGGTTATGGACCATTTCCACTCGTGGGTATCTAGGGCACACGAGCTTCTTCAGACCACGTATATCTTTTATTTTAGAATAAAAGATATACGTAGTCTGAAGAAGCTCGTGGGCCCTAGATACCCACGAGTGGAAATGGTCCATAACCACGATGCCCATGGTATTTAAGGCCTTTTTATTCACAAATAACTTTGCTCTGTTTACAATAATTAAACATTGAGCTCTCATACGGAACCTGAACTCTACCACAAACTACTGGTAGAGAATAGGACCAGCCTAGAATCACCTTGTACCAAGAAACTTTTTACCACACCAAAGTATATATATATATATATATATATGAATTTAACATATTGAAAAAACAATTAGTAATTATATGCTGACAGAAATCTGTTTCGACGCCTTATAGAAGGGTCATCTTCAACGAGCAAAAAAATATATGAAAAAGAGACGGGATAAAACCGTTTGAAGAAAATAGGGGGTACAAACACACGCTGGAATGCTTGAATTTTTTCAAATGCGCATACTGTTTCAAAAATAAAATAAATTTTATTTTTAAAATCAGAAACATTTTTAATTCAAAAATAAACTCAAAAAGAGTTTGGTGTAAATATATAAAAAAATCCCACCGTGCAAGCAGGATGTGACACAGAGTCAATTTATTAAACGGGATTCAACAGGTTTAAATTCAGATTTATTTTCCTTCTTCTATACTGATTCCCAATGCTAAAGAGCCCAGTCTGCCCTGCTATTTACACATACCTAGAGTGAGAATATTGAGATTCATACCTTTTTCGTTAAGATTTTAAATGTATTTTTTTATTTTGTCGTTTTCATGGTTTTATTCTGATCATTTCCTTTGACTAATCCATACGTCTTGTTCTTGATAAGTTTTTTTTTCCGTTCGAGACCCAAATCTCCAACTTGGATGAAATGAAATAAAGAACTCTAAAAAACAAAACTAAACAAGAACGTCTTGTGTTCTTCACTAAAAAATATCAACGGCACAAGACAACACATACCCAGAGAACCCAACTTTTTCCAGACTCGAAAAACGGAGAGAAGCCAGCTACCAAGCTACGCCAATCCAGAATAGCAGATATGGAGATTAGGTGATACCATCGATCCAAATAAGTATAGAACTTATACAAGTCCAGAATTAGACGCCACGCCATATTTGATTGCCATATAACCCTTAAAACCTGCTACTTATTCCAAATCGATCCTATAACGTCACACTTAGAGATCTACTTACTAATCCTTTACATAAGTCACATAAAACAGAGGCGACCGTGGTGTGACGGTTATCGTCGTAAGAAGTAGACTCGGCGACACGAGTTGAAATTCTGGACGAGGCGGTTTGCATTTCAGTGCAAATACCCTTGAGGAAGGTATGCATCCAATGCTTCTATTATTGATAAATAGTGTGTCAGACTGGTATCTTTACCCTTTTTATGATTAAGTGACAGCTCGTAACTCGAAAAATTCATAAGTTGGGTCACTCGTAAGTCAATTGATAATGTCGAAAACGTTAGAACTTATCATTTATGGTTGGTTTATTGGTTCGATTTTACGTCATGTTAACCCTTGTTGGGTTATTTTATGCCGAAAACGTTTTGTTTTATTCATTCTTTATGGTTATTCAAGATCTTTAAACTCGTTTTTTTTTAAATCAATTATTTTTCTATTTAACCACTAGATGTGATCCTAATAGGTACTACCACTTCGGTTCAGAGTCAACCTGGGAGTAATGGTGATGAAGGATTGATCCACATTCCCTAGAGCTCGATATTTGGAACTTCACCATCAGATAAATGTTAACGCCATACCTAAGACATTATGACTCTCCGCCACCCCCTTCTAACCCAGCGGTCCCCAACCTTTTTTTGTGCCACCGACCGGTTTTTTAATCTAAGACAATATTTTCACGGACCGGCCTTCATATGCTCCGGCCTACATTAGCTCGATAATCGTTAATGACGTAATCTAATAATAAATCATCCACAGTGGTCTTATGTCAAATGCAAACATCAACAGACAATAAACAACCTTTTGTTCATAAATTAATAATCAACAACATCTTTGTAAACGAAAATATCTATTTTAGAACGAAAATCCTTTCTAATAAGAAATAATTATGATTATAAAAAACTCGATTCAAGTGACAATACTGATCATTTCTATATAAAAGAGTAACGGCTGGTGACCTATCACGTAACCAAGACCTGTCAAGAGGCACAGAAGTCACTTTTCAAAATAAAACATCAACATTTAGACTGATAATCAATAAAAAAATAAATAAAAATTCAAACGTTCTGTGCGGCTCGGTAGCTAATGACCCACGGCCCGGTGCTGGGTCGCGACCCGGTGGTTGGAGACCACTGTTCTAGCACATATATGATAAAATGGGTTGGGGCTTGTCATAAGGGCAATCGGGTTGGGACAATTATAAAGGTGCTAGGGTTTGACGTGACCAGCCAAATAATTAGAGGGGGCCCTTTAACCGCTCGTCTAGCCTAAGTAAGGGCCAAAGTAGTGCTGCATGTCATTGACTTCTCAGACACCAGCGTTCCATCCTTAAACATCACTGGTTGCCATCCACGGTAAACAGGTGTCCCCATTACGCCACTGTATTGGTGTATTGTAAAGCCCCATCCGACGGAGCTATTAAATTTATGAACAATGAATACATTGACACGAACGACACATGTAACCAAAAAAAAAAGAACTTATATTTAAAAAATAATTCAGCATTTTTTGCCCATTGTATTTAATAAAATGTGTTTAATAAAAATAGAAGAATAGCAACCAAAATGTATGATATTTACTTTTCTTGATGCTAAAGTTAAGGAAGAAAATATGTAGAAAATATCCGGCGAAAATTTGGTAAATGATCTCAGCTTATAAGAAATCAACTTCTAAAATCGATCAAGTTGAGGAAATCTTGAAATCAACCATCAGTTCTGAAAAAAAAAAACTGTAACCAAAACAAAATATAAATTGAATTAAATTACCCACAATTATTATCTTGAACAAAATTACCCAATTATCAGCTGAAACAAAATTCCGACGAAATCATTTTGATAATTTTCTCAGCTTTTTCCGACAATCAATCTACTAATAAAAAAATGGATAGAACTTGTTCAACTTTGGTACCTAACGGCCACAGACATCTTGCAAATTGGACCAAAAACCAGAAAGTGAGATAATCGGCTAAAACTATTGGTTAAAGAGAAAAATATGAAATCACATCTGACTCTATGACTTAAAGTCGAGGAAATTAAAAGTAAATGCTCTTTCAATATACATAATCATCTAAAACATTAAACAAATGTCAGAAAAAAACTGCTGATATAAAGATATTAGAAAATAGCCACTCTTATTTAAGATTTATTCAAATACTCGAAAAATGACTCCCTATCGGCTGGAGCGTTAGAATGCACCGACTGCACCTCTGCAGAAGAGTAAGACTCCCCCAACCCTATTATACATTAATACATACATCTTCTCTGTGATTGTTTCTCAAAAGTTCAGTCTCCCTCTCACACTCTCCAATCTCTCTCTTTATAATCACAAAGAAAACTAACACATATAAGGAATATTTACTCTAGATATATATATATATATTGTGAGGCGGAAAGTGACAGCCAGAATGTGGGTAAAAGATGGGTCAGTTTTTTTTACTTAATTGCAAATTTTAGCAAAATGATTTTCATGTTTTTCTTTTTTAATTTAGCAAGAATTTGAAGTAAGAGATGGGCTTTGTATACCGGAATTTTATGTAAGGCTTTGTGTATGGGGCTTTTTACACTGTTATACTGCTTTGTATATTTGATTTTGTACACTCAGCTTTATATACTGGGATTTGTATCTATGGATTTGAAATAAGCAAGGTTATTTGAGACATTAATATTGAATGTTTTCTATTTTTTTATTGTAGATAATTCATCTCATATGCTTATTAAGATCATCAGGGTCTATAGAGAATTCTGCTATTAATCTTATTTAAAATCAGTTTTATTCGTTCCTTGAAAATATAATATGGAAACTAATGAGTCTGTTTGATATTCCATAATTCTTTATCAAATAAGTTATGAAAGTAAAAGATCAGTTGAATGAAATATATAAACCTTTTAACACATTTATTTTATATTCGTTATTATAATTAAGGAGGCAATAACTTAAATTTATGTTTTTGTTATAATATAACCATTTGCAGAGATGCAGTCAGGGTTAGGGTTAGGGTTAGGGTCGGGGTTTAGGGTTAGTTTAACGGGAAAATAAATAAATAATTTGGGTTCTGTCTTTTCTGGGTCACACTGTAATATCATGTGACTCAACTAGGAAATAACCGAGCTTTGTGTACTGTGATATGTGTACTGGTATTTGTATAAGGTATTTTATACTCAGCTTTTATAGGCTTTTTGTACGTTTTTTTTTAAATACTGGGCATTATACAGCCCCAGTCGACAGGGTGGCCTATTCATGAGTAAGGTTGGAATTTCAGCATAATGGTAACGATTGGATTGATTGATTGGTTTTAACTTCATTCTAATATGAATCTGTGAGTTTTTATATATCTAATATATAAAGGAGAGATTTTGGCATGTACGCGTCGACGTATGACTCTAAAACGGGAGGTCACTCAGATTTAAAATCTTGCATACACATTGATATCGTTCTAACTAAGAAACACTCCAAATTTGGTTATTGATTTTTACTGATTAAGGTATATAATTAATTAATTAAACCAAAATCAAACTATTTTTTAACGAAATCTATGAAATAGCTGCTACTGCTGATATTCCAGCTACAATCAGCAGGCACCACCCCACCCTGCTGCTCGTCCGTGTGTACGCTCTATTTTCACTGCGTTGTTGAAAGCATTTGTTTATGTAAAAAAGAAAAATGAAAACTTTTCATCAATATTTTTACGAATACTTTCATATTTCTTAGAATAAAATATATCCATTTTTAATCAGCGAATCAAATTTGAATTAATATGCGAATTAGCAATTACAGATTTTGAAAAAAATCCTTCAAGCGATTAAAAAAGGGGAATTCTTAGAATAATATGATTAAATATATCCAGTGAAACTCAAAACGTTTTTGAAAGAAGAATAACGGTCCATCTTTTTTCTCACCTATTTACGGTTCAATCTTCTTTAAGATATCTATATGGTTCGAAAGAGAATTAAATAATCTCTCTAAATATGTAATTTGATTGAGTTTTTAATCAATGGAATTATTTTTTACAGCGAGTTAAAAAATATATTTTGCTTCAGTCAGCCTAGAATTCGTAGGATAGTTTTTTCATACTAAAATTTTAACATAGAATCAAATCTTATTCATCACATATTTCTGTTTCTATCTTAAAAATATTTATTTGGTTAGAAAAAAATCTTTCTAAATATGTAGTTAGTATGTCTTTTCATGCATTGAATTTTTTTACAGCGAATTAAATAATAAATCAAACGAAAACATTTAATGACAAATCAACTCTGTTTTATAAATTCACATCGTTCGTCAATTGTAAACAAAAACTTTTTTTATTTTTCATAATCGCGTTAATTTATCTTAATATTAGAAATACCAATAAAATCATGATACTAATGTAGAATAGTGCGCAAGAGATAATACCATTAGATTACCTAATACATTTCACGGAAATACCTGAAATCTCAAATTGTTATATCATGTTATTCAACAAGGAAATAACTTAAAGCTCAATATACAAAGCTGAGTATACAAAATCTAATATAAAAATCCCAGTCTATAAAACCAAGAATAAAAAGCCCAGTATAAAAAGCACAGTATTTCTTTTAAAAAACAATATACAAAACCTAGTATAAAAGTTCCGTATTCAAAGCCCAATATACAAAGCCCAGCATAAGATTCCCGTATAAAAAGCCCAGTATAAAAAGCACAGTATTTCTTTTAAAAAACAATATACAAAACCTAGTATAAAAGTTCCGTATTCAAAGCCCAATATACGAAGCCCAGCATAAGATTCCTGTATAAAAAGACCAGTATAAAATCCCTTATACAAAACCCATTATAAAAAGCCCAATATACAAAGTTATGTTTTATGAACTCTTATGGCCAAAATTATTTTTCCTGTTTTTATGGCAGACTATTTGGTTGATTCTACGGCAAATCAACTGTTATAGCTGGAGAGATAATTGGATCCATATATTTCTCAAGAGTATTAGCTCTATTTGAATTGCAAACAGCTTCGACCAGAATTTGAACTGTTTGCCATGTTCATTTCCTACAATGATAACCATTACACTACAAACTAGTTTTTCTTTAGATCTTATCTTTATTGCATTTTAATACTGAGTACTTGCAATAGATGTAATAGTTTTAGGTTGTTTAATTTCTAAGCCGAATCATTAATTCTGGACTATTTTTTTTTTCATCTTCCTTTTTAAAAAAAACTATCCCACCTCTCGATATCAAAAGACAATAAAACTGTTCTGGTTTCTTAGATGAATCATTATCAAATTTTGACTGTTTTTTTCTTATGTTTTTTTCATTTTTTTGGTTGCTTTATACACTTAGTAGTAAGAGATTTAATCATAAAGTTGTCTGAATTCTGTGCTGAATTTATTCTGTGCAGGTTTGAATTTAGAGGTTTCCTTTCCCTAGACCTGTTATATAACCAAAACTAAAGAGCCCAGTCTATCCTACTATTTACCCATAACTAGAGGAAGAGTAATCGGATACATACCTTTCTTGAGGTATTAGCGCTATGGGAAATGCAAACAGCCCTGTCCAGTATTTGAACTGTGGTCAACGAGTCCATTTTCTACGATGGTAACCATTACACCACGCGCCTCTAAAATTTTCCGTATATGTGATCGAAAATAGAGCATCATCTTTTAAAAAGTATAGATGACAAATTTTTACGACATGTCCACCCGGTTGAGATTATTTTAACCCTAGGTGAAATGGAATTGTGTTCATTGTATATTTATATTTATATTTTATTGTGTCGCGTTTCCTTAAGAGTTGTTTGCATATTAATAATCAGTGTCTATGATTAAATACACTGCCAAAATGTATTTTCACGATCATTTTAATCAGGTAAATACTTTTGTTTGTTTGTTTGGTTTGTTTTACGGCATATCAACCTCGGTGGGTCATTTAATACAAATAAAGTTTTGAAATAAATCAATTCTTAATGGATAATACAATTTTTTTATAAATACATTTTTCTATTTAACCCATAGTTGGGACCCTAACAGGTACTACCAATTTTGTTTATCAACTCATGTTTTTCGATTCAACCCATAGATAGAACCCTAATAGGTACTACCACTCCGGGTCAGAGTGGACCAGGGACCAATGGTGATGAAGGGGTGCTCCACATTCTCCAAACCTCAAAAACTGGGACCTCACCATCAGATAGAATTTAACGTCATTCCCAGGACATGTAGACCCTCAGTCACTACCTTCTAGCGCCCATATGATAAAAAGGATTGGGGCTTGCTATAAGAGCAATACGGTTGGGGCAATCATATAGGTGCTAGAGCTTGACGTGACCAGCCGATTGATCGGGAGGGGGGGGCTCTCCGACCGCCCGTCTAGCCTAAGTAAGGACCAAAGTGGAGTGTTGCAGATAATGGACTGCTCATCCACCAATACTCTGTCCTTAAGTATCATAGGTCGCCACCAACGGCCAACAGGTGGCCCCATTTGGGGGAGTCTTACCCCTCTGCAGAGGTGCAGTCGTTGCATTCTAACGCCACAGCCGACAGGGCGCCAGGTAAACACTTCATGATTAGTTAATGTATCAATGTTTTACGTACAAACGTATGAACTTAGTTTTAAACGATTTTAAACATGATATCAAGCATATGTATTCGATTCAATGATGGGGACTCTAAAAATTCCATCTATCTATTTAAGTCTGTTCACATCTGTCTATCTATCTATCTATCTATCTATCTCAGTCTGTTCATATCCCTCCATCTATCTATTTAAGTCTGTTCACATCTATCTATCTATCTATCTATCTATCTAAGTCTGTTCACATCTATCTCTCTCTCTCTCTCTCTCTCTCTATATATATATATATATATATATATATATATATATATATATATATCAGTCTGTTCATATCCCTCCATCTATCTATTTAAGTCTGTTCACATCTGTCTATCTATCTATCTATCTATCTATCTCAGTCTGTTCATATCTATCTATCTTTCTGTCTCAGTCTGTTCATATCTCTCCATATATCTATCTAAGTCTGTTCACATCTATCTATCTGTCTGTCTGTCTGTCTGTCTGTCTAAGTTTTTTTCTGTAATACCTAATTAGATTCCTGAAACACTTTTTAGCCTTATTAATGAACCCACGGATGAAAAGTGGCTCAGAAATGCAAACCCACGTTCAATTCTTGAATTATTTTTTAATGGGAGGGTTGTGTGTTGATGGGAGATCACGAAACTTAGGTTGCAGATCTCTGATGCTCATAAAGGTTTAACGATGTCAGTAACAGATCATCTGTTGATGGCCTGTATATTTTACACACACACACACTCACACACACACACACACACTCACACACACACACACACACAACACACACTCTCTCTCTCACACACACACACACACACATTCTATGTATATATTTTAAAAAGATCACGTTTTTCCTTCTAAAAGAAAACAGTCTACAGGTAAGAATAACATTCGTGATTTATTCAACATGAATTGCAGACAAAGACTCTAGATATCTGAGGATTTCATTACAAAAAAAAAACTTAAATAAAACCTGCTTTAAATGACATTTCATTCAGCTTGGAAAACCATGTTTTAATAATAATAATGATAATCTTATTATAATGGGGATTGTGTGTTTTTCTGTCTGTAACCGAAACTATATTACTAATCGAGTCACAATTAACATAGTTATTTACATCACATTCTTCATTTATATTTAAACCTCAATTATTAATAAAATTGCTTCACCTTTTTATTAGTGTTGTCCATATCTACATAGCATTTACCGCGTACCCCACTTGTTCGGGTCAGGCACAAAGTCCCTATTAACGTGGGACCACCCACAAACCGAAGCTCATGGGGTGGCAGATGAAAAATTGCGTCGATCCCGTCGGCATTCCCCCTCAAGGGGGGCGCCTCAGGCACTGGGCAATAAACCCAGCCCTGCCCCTTTAAATCGAGGGGGCAGGTGTTGCCTGGGGAGATGGCCCCCTGGGATCGACGCTGTTAATTATATCAATGGTCCAGAGGCCGAAGCCACTGTAGACCATATCTACATGATATTTACCACGTACCCCACTTGTACGGGTCAGGCACAAAGTCCCTATTAACGTGGGACCACCCACAAGCCGAAGCTCATGGAGTGGCAGGTGAAAAATTGCGTCGATTCCGTCGGCATTCCCCTCAAGGGGGGCGCCTCAGGCACTGGGCAATAAACCCAGCCCTGCCCCTTTAAATCGAGGGGGCAGGTGTTGCCTGGGGGGATGGCCCCCTGGGATCGACGCTGTTAATTATATCAATGGTCCAGAGGCCGAAGCCACTGTAGACCATATCTACATACTAATAACATGCTATTGTATTTATATATACAAAAAATAGCGGTTTGCAGTGTGAACGGGAAGGCTAATTTGCATATTGATATTAAAAATGTGATTTTATTAAATATGTGCTTAGTATTATTGATTTCTAACTGTTTGGTTTTATTTTAATGAATATAAGCAAAAATCTCTCCAATGAATCTTAAATGAAATCCATTAACAAGAAAAAATAAGTGTAATTTTATTCTTTATTTCCTAATTTGACTAAATAGTTAAATAAGTAAAATTCAGCAATGAAAGACGGCAGTGATGGAAGAGTAAGTTTACTTTCTATTTTTCTATTATAACCCCACTCTGTTTCAAATCTTTTTATCTGCATTCTTATTAGACTTTCTAATTTAATATGATATTTCATTAAATTAAAACTTAGATACTTGCATCCGGAGGGTGCATATATTTGCTAGTAATAATAATAATAATAAAGAGAAACTGAATCACTTATAATTGCTGCACAAAATAATGCCATAAGGACAAATTATATCAAAGCGAAAATTGATAAGACCCAACAAAATAGTAAATGTAGACTTTGCGGTAATAGAGATGAGACTGTAAACCATATACTCTGCGAATGTAGCAAACTAGCACAACGAGAATACAAAACTAGACACGACTGGGTTGGGAAGGTGAGCCACCGGGAATTATGCAAAAAAATTAATTTTGACCATACAACAAAATGGTATATGCATAAACCAGAATCTGTTCTTGAGAACGAAACGCATCAAATTCTCTGGGACTTTGAAATAAAAACGGATCACCTTATCCCAACAAGAAGACCAGATCTAGTATTGATAAACAAAAAAGAAAGAACTTGTCAACTGGTGGATTTTGCAGTTCCAGCAGATCACAGAGTGAAGCTAAAGGAAAATGAAAAAAATGGACAAATATCTGGATCTTGCCAGAGAACTGAAAAAGTTATGGAATATGAAAGTGAAAGTGATACCAATTGTAGTTGGTGCACATGGAACGGTCCCAAAAGGATTGGAAAAGGGTTTGGAAAGTTTGGAAATCAGAGGAAGGATTGAAACCATTCAGAACACTGCACTGCTGCAATCTGCCAGAATACTCAGAAGAGTCCTGGAGACCTGAGGAGACTTTTCTGTCACTCAGACTCCAGTGAAAGACCATCAGCTAATGCTGATGTGAAAACTCAAAAGGAGTAAAATAATAATAATAATGGAAATTATGTACCTGTATGTGACCGAAACTACGTCACCATCGACGTCACAAATTTCTTAGTTATTTAAGCTATATTCTCAATGATTTGCCGCAAAACTGCCCATATTTTTAATGCATCTAAAATCCTGAAATATTCGCTATATATCTCTTAGAAATAAAGATTTAAGTATATTAAGGGAATAATTTGCATAACAATTTTAACAAAACAAGGTTTAATAAATAATCATTTGCTATTACTGATTTCTAATAGTATCATGTTATTCTCAAACGTATTAAAAGCAATCCTATATATAATTCTATATAGAAATCAATTGAAATAACATTAGAATAAATGTAATGTTTTTATATTCATTCTTATTTAGTTTCGTTAGTCTTTCTAATTTAATATAATAATAATATATTAATATAATATCTTATCAAATTAAAACTTAAATACTTGTTCACATGGAGTACATAATTTTGATAGTAATTCTGCTTAACTAACTTAACTAGACCAATTCTCTTTCACACACCTTTCCTTGGCGGAAGTCCAGGGGGTCAAGTAAGGGTCAATAACACCAACGGCTGACGGTAAATTTCCATTTACCTCCGTTATTTGAATTTTCAACGAACTTCAGTACAAAAATCTAACTACACTTTGAACATAATTCGTAGGGCACCTACGAACCATTTAACATGTGTATGTTTATATATATATTTACCAACCCCTCCGCACGAGCAGGATGCGGCACAAGGTCAATTTCTTACGCGGAGTTTAACTGGTTTGAATTCAGAGTTTTCCTTCTCCTAGACCGGTTGCCTAACCGAGGTTAAAGAGCCCAGTCTGCTCTACTATTTACCCATAGCTTACCCAGAGCGTTCACACACACACAATGAACACCCACACAGTGATTTGTTTATAGTGGTGAAGGCTTGTGTTGGACCATCCACACTTTTTGGCACCGTCGATAGGAAAGAATTGGTGCGTCAATGGTTGCCACAAACCCAATCAACGACCGACCTCAGGAATTTTGAATCCAGAGTTATCCCTCTCCTAGACTGGTTACCTACCCAAGGCTGAAGAGCCCAGTCTGCCCTACTATTTAACCCATAGCTGGAGGGAATTTTGAATTCAGAGTTATCCCTCTCCTAGACTGGTTACCTACCCAAGTTTGAAGGGCCCAGTCTGCCCTACTATTTAATCCATAGCTGGAGGTAATTTTGAATTCAGAGTTATCCCTCTCCTAGACTGGTTACCTACCCAAGGTTGAAGGGCCCAGTCTGCCCTACTATTTACACATAGCTGGTGGGAGAGTAGGATTCATACCTTTCCCAAGGGTATTAGCGCTAAGTGAAATGCAATTACCACGTCCAGGATTTGAACTCGGGGCAACGAGTCCATTTCCCATGACTTTAACCATTACACCACGCGCTTCCATGAGTATGTTTATATGAATATATGCGGTTGGCTGCGCGTGGATGTTTGTGCGTTCACAAGTGTATGCTGCTTTTTGTCTGTGTACGCGTGTGTATATGCGCATGTTCATGCCTGTGTGTGTGTATATATACGTACACAGTTGCGTGTACACTGTCGTCTTCGGGTGTGTACGCATGTGCGTTTATTTTTACATTTGCGTTTATATTTTCATCTGTTTTGTTTTGTTTTGTTTTTTTTGTGTTTTTTAAAAGATTCTGACTATTTTAAATTCTTCTGATTAAAGCGAATTACCATTTAATAATTTCTTGTGTCAAATAATTTCATTCATTTAATTTATCTTAAAATCTCTAAATCTTTTTGCTTCGTTATTTTATCTCATTTATTTTTCTGTAAACAAATCAAAATGGACATCTTCTCGAAAATATAACTAAAAAAAAAAATTTTTTTGATGAAATGTAAAGTGAGAAATGTCGACCAAACAGTCAATTTATCTGTCGTAATCTATATCAATCATCGGCTAAATCGATAATTTAATAGATGTTTGTGATTTGTCTTTTTCGTTTCGGTCTTTTTTCTTTTCTTTCCGTTACAAATGTCTAGTGATAGCGTTTTAAAGATTCAACAAATCAGACTCTCAGTGTTTATACTAAGAATACATGAAGGAAAATGAATACACACATATGCAGGTAATGTTTCTTCTTTTGATTGATATATATATATATATATATATATATATATATATATATATATAGAGAGAGAGAGAGAGAGAGAGAGAGAGAGAGAGAGAGAGAGATAGATATGAACAAACTAAGATAGATTGATTGATAGATAGATAGATAGATAGATAGATAGATAGATAGGTAGGTAGGTAGATAGATAGATAGATAGATAGATATGAACAAACTGAGATAGATAGTAGATAGATAAATAGATAGATATGAACAAACTAAGATAGATAGATAGATAGATAGATAGATATGAACAGAGATAGATAGATATATGGACTGTGGTGGATGGATGGATAGATAGATAGATAGATAGATAGGTAGATAGATAGATAGATATGAGCTAACTGGGATAGATAGATTGATTGATTGATTGATATGATATGATATGATATGATACGACTGAGATAGATAGATATATAGATATATATATATATATATAGATAGATAGATAGATAGATATGAATAAACTGAGATAGATAGATAGATAGATGGACTGGGATGAATGGATGTATGTATGGATGGATGGATATATAGATAAATAGATAGATATGAACAAACTGAGATAGATAGATTGATAGATTGATTGATAGATAGATATGATATGATATGATACGACTAAGATAGATAGATAGATAGATATTTAGATAGATAGATAGATAGATAGTTAGATAGATAGATAAAAAGTTATCCAGATAGCTGTTAGAACGTTTTCCCTGTACATCTACATTACAACAGCAAAACAGTTTAAATGTTTCTTTTTTCAGCATGACTTCTCCGTAATAGACTTAGATATGAATATAGATATCTATAAACATAGATAGATAGATAGATAGATAGATATAAAAAGATTGAGATAGATAGATAGATAAATATATAGATATAAACAGATAGATAATACATAGATAGATAGATAGATAGATAGATAGATAGATAGATATAAACAGATTGAGATAGATGAAATCTATGAATTTTTTTCTTATGATATCTTGTTCGTTTTACCTGGATAGTTTGTGTGATAGACATGCGGGACAGTTGGAGAAGCAAAACGAACTCATAAGTGACCTTCTTATGTGGACAATTACATATGAATATATCAGTGTATGGCGACGAGCAAAAATCTACATCAATCAGCTCTGTGCGGATTTTGGATGTCGTGAGAAAGAGCTGCCAGGAGCGATGATTGATAGGGACGATTGACAAGGGAGAGAGAGAGAGAGAGAGAGAGAGAGAGAGAGAGAGAGAGAGAGAGAGAGAGAGAGATAAACAGATTGAGATAGATAGATATATAGATATAAACAGATTGAGATAGATACATACATACATACATATATAGATATAAACAGATTGAGATAGATAGATAGATAGATAGATAGATAGATATAAACAGATTGAGATAGATAGATAGATAGATAAATATATAGATATAAGCAGATTGAGATAGATAGATAGATAGATAGATATAAACAGATTGAGATAGATAGATAGATATAAACAGATTGAGATAGATAGATACATACATACATACATATCAGACACTTGCCTGCTAATTTGACAGACAGGTTTCGAATCACACACGGGGCGGTCTTCGTATCTATAGCTCTGCTGATGAGGCCTAATAGGCCGAAATGTACATACAGAGATTGATTTTTCTCGATTTGTTTAGCCTTACATTTAAATAGTTTAATCCCGCCTATTAATTATTAATGAATTAAATTTCAAAAAATAGGTTCGACTTCATTTAAGCACATATTCTCCCAAATACATACATATATAGATATAAACAGATTGAGATAGATAGATAGATAGATATAAACAGATTGAGATAGATAGATAGATAGATAGATAAATATATAGATATAAACAGATTGAGATAGATAGATAGATAGATAGATAGATAGATATAAACAGATTGAGATAGATAGATAAATATATAGATATAAACTGATTGAGATAGATAGATAGATAGATATAAACAGATTGAGATAGATAGATAGATAGATAGATAGATAGATAGATGTCTCTCTCAACACGTAATCTCTCCCACCCAATCAGAGTAAAGTTCCCTACAAAACCGATTTGATTTCGAGATAGAGAGGGGGGAGAGGGGGGTCATTGGTATCCGTACTGTCAGTGCAACTTGATGAGGATGAAGTTATGATACCAATGCAATAAACTGATTCATCTTCGTATGTTGTTGATTTTTTGAGGAGGAGGAGCACCAAAATGAATTTCTACTAAGAATTGAGATTTTGTTTAGAGATTGGAAATGAAAGGCTGGACGAAGAATAAGGTTTCCTCTTTCAGTCAAACCAATATCCCCATCCCCCACGGATCCAAATCCAATCTGATACCTACATTTCCGCTGACATTGACACTAACCTGACACTATCGGATTCTTTCTGTTCTATAATACTATGCATTGGGCATGCATATGTGGCTGCACTGTAGGTGGATATATATATATATATATATATAATTCTAGGTAGTTATGATACATAGGTAGTAAGTCAAACCACATATATGTATAAATATGTGTGTGTGTTCTAGTGTAGATAATGTGTGAATATACATATGTATAGATAGATAGATACATATGTGCGCATGTATACATACATGTGTGTGTATGCATATATATTGTATGTGTAAGTAGGCGTAAAGTATGTGAATGGTCGGTCAAACAGGCCATAAAAGGTGAGATTAGGGTTTAGAATAGATATGAAAAGTGATAAAGGCCAGAAGCAGACAACATGTCTGGTCCTTTGGCACTTAATAGTTGACCAGTTGGTCATAAAAATCATGAGGGTGGTCTTTTAGACAAAGAACTTTTCAAAACACCCGGGGTTTTAGACCCAAATCTCGGAGGATGAGATTTCATACGAGAGTGAGATGAGATTTGGGGATTCTGGGAAATTTGAAAAGTTTTAGTCAGTTAGCTTCTGGACAGCGGTGAGGACAAATGGGCCCTGAACACTGAAGAGATAGGATGTGAGATGCCCACTAGAAGTCAACTTTAGTAGAGGTCCCCAAAAGGAACGGGGAGGTGTCCCCCATCTCGACACACCAGGGGAGATAGCAGCAGATGAATACGTATTATATATCTCCCTGCCATTTCTGAATGTTCACCTGACTGACATTGTCTTGTCTTCATTTCTCTTGTTGTTTTGTTCTTAATCCTTGTGAGCCTGTTTTCCGACTCGTGCTTTAAATTCGGCCAGTACATAATTCACAACGTTGGGATCTAGACAAGTACATCGAAAGAGCAGAGTACGGAACAGGTCGTCTCACAGTTCCGAATTTTTGTCGACAATCCAAATGGTCGAATGTCGAATCACCCTGACCAATTGATCGATGGATCATCTTTTAGATAAACTGAACCTCCTTTGATACATTCTCCTGGCCAATAATCTTACAAGGTCAAGTCCGGTTCATATACTAAAGTCACAATGATTAATAGTGTAATTTTTATGGTCTTTCCTTTTTCTTTGTTTCTTTGTTCTAAAATTCTGCTAGGATTAGAGTGTAGTATCTGCACCCGACAAAAGTTGTCATTTCCACATTTTTAGACGGTGATGTGTTCTTCCTTTCTGGAAAAATCTAATACAAATGATTTTTATACATTTGTATTATTTCAAGTATTGTTACATAATCTATGCGGTTGCATAAGATTATTGTCAATCCCCTGTAATTCTGAGGGGATGAACCCTTTCATACCATGGCCGGGTCCTTCTATGGAAAATTACAGAAGCCCGCCAAATATGTGAAGTCACGTGGGACCTTTTTCAGAGTCCCCAGTTGGCGGTTTGACGTCAGACAGAGCAGTCGGCCTGAATGCTCTGTCTAAAACTGTAACTCTGCATACGCGCGCTATGTTATGTCTGGTTGGGGATTTACAAATAAAGTAACATCAACGTAAATCGAAGTCTTGTGTTTATTACCTAAAAACTAACAATGACACAGGGCTTCTGATAAGGAGAAATCCCCAGCATGGAAAACCAGATCGAAGTCCCCACGACAACCCCAGACGCAAGATGTTAGAAGATAGAACCAAAGCCGGCCAGAAGAGAAGACGACTAGAAGTAAAGAAATAATGAAGGGTATACAACATATATGCTGATTTGGTAGTGTGAAAACCTCAGTACGTAACAGTATTCCTATCTAGTACTGATAATTTTATGGTTTCAAGTAATTAAAAATAATCATTTATTTGAACACATGGCTTCAAGTAACTAATAATAATCCTTAGTAAACAGGTATTGCTTCCCGTTACTGTTGTATACCATTTCTTTACTTCTATTATTCTTCTGCTCATCTTTGGTATCTTACGTTCTTATTCCAGCGTCTGGACCAAGTCTTGGAGACTTCGTGTCTGGTCTTCTATTTCTCTGTTCTTGCTGGTTGGTCGTCCTTGATTCCTTTCTTCTTTTAGGTCAGTCTTGTTGCCAAGACATTCATCAACCACAAAACCATATTATCTATTTAAACTTTATTTACTTAACTAACATCTTCCTCTAACTAACACAGCGTGCGTGTGCAGGTGAGTCCCTGCTAGGGCAGTTATATCTTCTCTGCCTGACGTCCAAGCTGAAGCTGAGGACCCAACCAGGTCCCACGTGACTTCACGTATTTCGCGGGCTTTCTGTAATATTCCATGGAAAGTCCCGCCTGTGATATGAAAAAGGGTCATCCCTTCAGAAATACAGGGGGTTGACAATAATCTATGCACAGATTATGTAACATTACTATCTATATATTAATACTCGTGTTCATTAATTTTACGAACGTTGTCATCTTGCAACACGTTCTGGTTAAAAATGAGACTGTCCAAATCGTCCAAGATCGAATGCAAAAATGTAAATCCTGAATATTTGATTTTGTTTATCCGTCACCTCTGGTAAATAATTGACCATTCCGTTTTTATTATAAAGAAAGAAAGGGAAGAAAAGAGACATGTTAGACAGAAAAATATAAGAAGAAAGAAGAAAAGTAAGGGAGACATATAGAGAGGGGTGAGCGTGGGGAAGCGATAATACTATTGTGTTTTAATCGAACATAATGAAAAAATGAAAAGAAGGGGAAAAAGAGTGTGTGTGTGTGAGAGAGAGAGAGAGAGAGAGAGAGAGAGAGAGTTAAAACCAGATTATTATACTTTTTACATATTGAAGTATGTAAGTAAGATGAGGAAATTAATCCAACAGTATGTGGGGAAAATTTGGAAAACAAACACAGGATGTTACGATGGATGGAAAATTTATTGTCGATACTCAAGTATTTCGGTTTTACAGTGGAAAAGAATTTGTGTGGAGAGAAGATGAGGGATGTTTTGTATGCGATGAATTAGAATACTAAACATCTTACTAAAAGTCCTTCATCTTCTATCCACGCAAATTCTTAGTCCTGAAGAATGTTTCCACTGTAAAACCGAAATACTCGAGTAGCGACAATAAATTTTCCATCCATCGTAACATCACGTGTTTGTTTTTTCTAAATGTTCTCCACATATTGAAGTATTTAGCAATATCTCTTAAGTAAATATATCAAATGTTGTAATAATTAAATTATCATACTAGGGTATATCCACAGGTCCTGCTAGTACGATATTTAATTTTATTATTATTATTTTCCAGACCTGGAAGAATTTTTTTTTCAATATCTAAAGTTTTTAATGCCGGGTAACCGCTGAATTGATGAACGGGTTGCCTGTTTTCGAAAATGCCGGACCAACTAACCTTTAGTGCTTGGGTGGGGGTCAGAGTATATATAAGGCGTGAGAGATATGTGTCACGTAATGATTACCTAGAGAGAGGGTAAATGCTATGAGACGAATACATTTTAACAGTGGGGTGTAACAGTAAGTACGTTGAGGGTGAGAGACAGATCTCATGTAAAAACCAGTCTTAGCCAAATCTGCTTGTAGAGTTTATTATCTTCCCAGATATGATTTAAACACTTCCTGAAAGGTTGCTTGAAATCGCGCCAAAAAATGGCGTAGCTTTAGCGGTTCCAGCGGGCGGATATTTGGGGAATAAGAGTAAGATTTCGTTTCTTATTGATTTTTTTTTTGGTTATTTTTTATAGTTTCTTTTTTTCTTTTCTTTTTTTTTTTTTTTTTTTTTAACATTGTTTTAACCGGAAAATATTGAAGCCGAATATTAGCCATAAATACGTCAACGAATCTTTAGAATGAATTGAGTTGGTTGGTTGGTTGGTTGGTTGGTTGGTTGGTTGGTTATTTTGTTTTACGGCATATCAACCCTTTTCGGGTCATTTAATGCCTAATCAAGTCATGTTGATAAACAAAGGACTCAGTTTGGCTGGTTGATTTGTTTTACTGTTGCATAATCTATGCGGTTGCATAAGATTATTGTCAATCCCCTGAAATTCTGAAGGGATGGCCCCTTTTCATATCACGGGTGGGACTTTCCATGGAATATTACAGAAAGCCCGCGAAATACGGGAAGTCACGTGGGACCTGGTTGGGTCTTTAGTTTCAGCTTGGACGTCAGGCAGATAAGGCCTATCTGCCTTAGCTGGGACTCATTTGCACACGCGCGCTGTGTTTAGTTAGAGGAAGATGTTAGTTAAGTAAATAAAGGTTTAAATAAATAATATGGTTTTGTGGTTGATGAATGTCTTGGCAACAAGACTAACCTGGAAGAAGAAATGAATCAAGCACGACCAACCAGCAAGAACAGAGAAATAGAAGACCAGACGTTAGAAGAAGAACGCAAAGATACCAAAGATGAGCAGAAGAATTATAGAAGTAAGGAAAGAGAGTATACAACATTACGGCATATCAACCCTTTTCGGGTCAGTTAATGCCGAATCAAGCCATGTTGATTAACAAAGAACTCAGGTTGCTTGCAGTACCTGCCATTATTTAAGTGGTCACCCAATTAATTATTTATCAGATTCATAGATACTTAACGTCGGTGATCTAGCGAGAACAGTGACTTGACTGTAATGGAAAATGTTGGTTTGGTTGGTTGTTGTTCTACGGCATATCAACCCTCTTTTGATTCATTTAATGCCGAATCAAGTCATTTTAATTAACAAAGAACTCAGACTGTTTGCAGTACCTGATGTTGCTTAAGTGGTCAACTAATTACCAGTATCCGGTGCTAACGGATACATACAAAAACACAGAACAATAAGTTACAAAACAATTAGCGAGACACCTTACAAGAAATAGAGGAGGGTCAAATGCGTTATAGCCAAACGCAGTAACATCAGTACGAATATTAATCAGCTTATTAATCCACTGTTGAAGTCATTAATTGAAGACTATTTAAGGCTATGAGCCAGGCCACCTGGCAGAGTGCTGAAGGGGTGCTAGATACCCTACAACAATATACTTTAGTATAATCCTGCTGGTCTGGTGCTAGTGAAAATGGGATAGTCTCCTTCACTGTCCAGCTGATACCTACAATAGGCCAATATACCAAGCTTACTTTTTTTTAAAAACTTTATTGTGAAACTTTGTAGAAATACTAAGATGAATCAAAAGTTTTGCAATATTTTGGTAACATGAGTCCCAATTTAGCAACTCTGAATGCTTTTGCCGAGGTCATGAAGGTAACAAACCACACTGGAGATGCTAAACTCACCTGATACTCTCAGTGCTACTCACCAGATTTGTGTCTATTCTCTGAATCCCATGGTGTCAGACCCAACTGACTTTGCCTGATTGCCAAGGTTCTTGCAACTCTATCAAAATTTCTTAAACAATCTAGTTATTGTACTTTGATCAACTGTCTTCAACTTACATGACAATAAATGTTTTTGGTTGCTTCTGCATCGTTATGGCCAAATTTAAACTTGTATAGCATAAGTTCCCAGTTCTGTGTGGCTTTCAAATCATACTCAGTGAAACAATGCACAACATATCAGTCCACCAATTACCATGATTCTACCATCCAGAGCAGGTACCCTCCACAGGTTGAACTACTTCAATCATGTGATATACATGCTATAAACTAGCATGTACCAAAATATTGCAAATATTCATCAGCATATGAGGAGACTGAAACTTCAACATTTCAAAACGTTGTCTGTGATCTAATATAAACAATTTACCTTTGACATTATATTCAACTTCCAGACCGCCTCCGTTTCTAATACAAACGGCATGACGAATCGGGATAAAAATAAGTTTAAGGTTAAACCAAACATTGAAATATACACGAATCCTACGCGCCATTACTTAACCTTTTCTTCATAACAAAGTTTAGAATTTATTTTTATAAACTATCAGGAATCCGCAGAACGACCACCATGATTAACAAATATGATATATCATCATCATCATCATCATCATCATCATCATCATCATGTCGTGCATGCAGCACGGATATCCATGACAATCTCTCGTCAACCTTCCCTATCACTCATTGCCCCTGGGAGGTCTTCTGCGCAGCAGCCAGCATCCTCACATAGTTGGTCAATGTAGGTCCTTGGTGAGCGTCCCACGTGTGCATGTCCATGTATTGGCTTCCACAGGAGAACGTCGCTTATGAGCTCGTCCTTGCTTCTCCAGCAGTGTCCTGCACGCCTAGTCCGTCTCACTCGGATATAGTTTATAAGATAGGGGGCAGGTGGCCATACAGTTGCTTCAACCAAACAAAACCAAATGAAGTCAATGAAAATTAGCACAGATATCCATGACAATCTCTCGCTAACCCTCCTTATCATTCATTGTCCCAGAAGGTCCTCCACGCAGCATCCAGTATCCTCACATAGTTGGTCAATATAGGTTTTTGGTGGGCGGCCCACGTTTGCATGTCCATGTGTTGGCTTCCATAGGAGAACGTCGCTTATGAGCTCGTCCTTGCTTCTTTAGTAGTGTCCTGCATGCCTTGTCCGTCTCACTCAGATGGTTTGTGAGATGGGGGGCAGGTGGCCGTAAAACTGCTTCCTTGTAGGGTGCTTTTTCCACGACTTGTCCTACTCCCTCTTCGTGTCACGCTTGTCCAAACACTCTTAAACTTCTCTATCAACTCATATACACTTCTATTGTATATACCCGTATTGTGTTAAGAATATCCGACCAGAAAAATTGGGCCACTTCCTTGTTCAACTTTTCAGTCTCAGAGATACCGGAAATGATTTCTCTTGTTAGTTTTCTTTAGAATTATTAAAATGTAAGATATTTTTAAAAGACAATGTTCACCGGCCAGATACTCAGACATTTTCAGAAGAAAAAGGGTTTTATAATTATTATTATTATTATTATTATTATTATTATTATTATTATTATTATTTACTCCTTTTGAGTTTTCACATCAGCATTAGCTGATGGTCTTTCACTGGAGTCTGAGTGACAGCAAGTCTCCTCAGGTCTCCAGGACACTCTTCTGAGTATTCTGGCAGAGTGCAGTGTTCTGAATGGTTTCAATCCTTCCTCTGATTTCCAAACTTTCCAAACCCTTTTCTAATTCTTTTGGGACTGTTCCAAGTGCACCAACTACAATTGGTATCACTTTCACTTTCATATTCCATAACTTTTTCAGTTCTCTGGCAAGGTCCAGATATTTGTCCATTTTTTCATTTTCCTTCAGCTTCACCCTGTGATCTGCTGGCACTG
>CM042157.1:86254796-86259796 GCA_023376005.1 Doryteuthis pealeii | reverse complement strand
CTCTCTCTCTCTCTCTTTATTTGCCAACTATTTTCTTCCCATCCTCTCTCAGAATCACAGTCTATCTGTCCGTATCATCATCATCATCATCTTGGTCATCATCATCTCTCTCTCTCTCTCTCTCTCTCTCTCTCTCTCTCTCTCTCTCTCTCTCTCTCTCTTACCATTTGCCAACTATCTTCTTCCCATCCTGTCTCATACTCACTTTCTCCCTCATCTGTCCGCATCATCATCATCATCATCATCATCATCTCTCTCTCTCTCTCTCTCTCTCTCTCTCTCTTCTCTCTCTCTCTCTCTCTCTCTCTCTCTCTCTCCATTTGCCGACTATCTTCTTCTCATCCTCTTTCATACTCACTTTCTCCCTCATTCAAGTCTATCTGTCCGCATCATCATCATCATCATCATCATCATCATCATCATCATCTCTCTCTCTCTATCTATCTATCTATCTATCTATATCTCTTTGCATTTGCCAAGTATCTTCTTTCCATCCTCTCTCATACTCACTTTCTACCTCATTCAAGTCTATCTGTCCGCATCATCATCATCATCGTCTCTCTCTCTCTCTCTTTCTCTCTCTCTCTCTCTCTCTCTCTCTCTCTCTCTCTCTCTCAATCACTCTCTCTCTCCTCCCTCTCTCTCAATCCGATTATTCTTTCACCCTCCTACATTTTGTATTCTATCTTATTCTCTAAATCACCTTCTCTGTCTCTCATGTTCTATTTTCCCTCTGTTTTTCCTTTCTAAATATACTTATATATATATCAAGAGATGACAAGATAGATAGATAGATAGATAGATAGATAGATAGAATCAGTCAGTGAGTGATTTAATTTCTTTTAGTTCTCTTTTATATATATATATATATATATATATATATATATATATATGCACATGTGCATGAGAGTGTCATACAAGAGAGAAATAAGGAGTAAATAGATTAGCGTGTAAAGTATTTACACTTCTTAGATATAATTACTCATTCGTAAAAATGATCAAAATATATATATATATATATATATATATATATATATATATCAAGAGATGACATTATAGATAGATAGATAGATAGGTGGGCAGATTGAGATAGATAGATTAGATAGATAGGGACTGAGAGAGATAGACAGGGACTGTGAGAGGTAGACAGGAACAGACTGAGATAGATAGATAGATAGAGAGAGAGAGAGAGAGAGAGAGAGAGAGAGAGGGGGAAAGACTGAGATAGTTACACAGGAACTGACTTAGATAGATGGATAGATAGATAAAAAACTAAGATAGAAACGGAATGATATATTATATATATATATATAAATATATATATATATATATATATATCAGCCTGAGAGACAGACAGACAGAGAGACAGTGAGAGAGGGGCTAGATAATATCAGTCAGGGAAAGATATACAGAAACCGAATGATATATATATATATATATATATATATATATATATATATATATATATATATATAGAGAGAGAGAGAGAGAGAGAGAGAGAGAGAGAGAGAGAGAGGGGGAAAGAGAGGATCAGTCAGGATCAGTCAGGGAAATATATATAGGAACGTACTGAGATAGATAGAAAGAAAGAAAGAAAGAAAGAAAGAAAGAAAGAAAGATAGATAGATAGGATCAGTCAGGGAAAGATACACAGGAACTGATTGCGATAGATAGATAAATAGATACATAGGGACTGAGAGAGATAGACAGGAACAGATAGATAGATAGATAGATAGATAAATAGATAGATAGATATTGTAAATGAGTGGAAAATCAAAATTACCCCAATTTGTTCATTCATCGTAAAATAAAGATTACAATAAATATAATTGTTTGGAAACATGAACAAATGTTTCGACTTAACTCTCGTCTTATTAAATTTATGAACTGCTAAATTTTTTCTTTATTTTTCTTCTTCTTCGGTTTTATAATCACTGACTCCAGCGGAAATATTTCAAAACATGTTTGCTTTTTTAAAATCTTGCCTTTCCCGGGAAGAAGACGAAGAAAAAAGAATTGTTGAAACTGTCTTTTTCTGAATCACAGGTTTTGCTTTCATAATTATTTGCCAAAAATTGAAAATGTTCACTAAATCTCACGAACAGACGAAATAAAACAAAAAATATCGTAAATCTGCCAGAATTATTCCGCGTTCAAATAAATTGCTTTTACAGTCAACTTAAACTAGGATAATTTCAGCTAATTATGTCGTAAAAGTTTGGCATTTATTTTTTTGAGAAAAACATTTAATTAGAATAAATAGAGATTTCTGAGATTAATAAAAACTAATTTTGGCACTTGTGAACATTTCGTTAAATGCCGAGTTGTGTACAGGTTAATAGCATTGTCTAGTCTATTAGAATTCTAGGGTACCAATTAAGAAGCTAACATACTACACATGTGACAAGACGCACAGAGGAACGTGCGTATTCACAAGAGGATCAATTACGTGAAACTCTGAGTCGTGAGTTTTTATCCACTTTTATTATTATTATTATAATTTATACTAGAATATATATATATTCAGCCTTGGGTAGGTAACCAGTCTAGGAGAGGGATAACTCTGAATTCAAAACTTCCTCCAGCTATGGGTTAAATAGTAGGGCAGACGGGGCCCTTCAGCCTTGGGTAGGTAACCAGTCTAGGAGAGGGATAACTCTGAATTCAAAATTCCCTCCAGCTATGGGTTAAATAGTAGGGCAGACTGGGCCCTTCAGCCTTGGGTAGGTAACCAGTCTAGGAGAGGGATAACTCTGAATTCAAAATTCCTGAGGTCGGTCGTTGATTGGGTTTGTGGCAACCCTTGATGCACCAATTTTTTCCTATTGACTGTGCCAAAAAGTGTCGATGGTCCAACACAAGCCTTCACCACAATAAACAAAATCACTGTGTGGGTGTTCATTGTGTGTGTGAACCCTCATGCGTCGAAAATCGACGGGAGAGTCCATAATATATATATATATATATATATATATATATATAATATATATATTGGTGGACTTTCCTATCGTGAACGATAGATGATGTCCAGCAGTGAGTGATTTGTTTCCTCCCATGTTGTGTATACTATCAAGAAGACATTTTGTGTTTCCTCGAGTGTGATAGCAGCTCAGCTTTGCTGCGAGCTATGAAGCCACACTGACAGATAAAATGTTTTAGATTTAGTCGGATGTTTTTGTTTTAAAGTTAGACAGAGATGATCTCGGTGTTTCAGTCTATTTTCTCCAAAGCTCTTTAATCTAGCGAAACATGTCTTACGCCATTCTGTCGATTTGATCCTAGATTTTTCCAAGCAGATTAATATTGAGGCGTTTCAAATTGTCCATCAATTTGTCTTTATAGCGTAAGTGTGGACGTCCAATAGAACGCTTAAAATTTGGTAATTGTCCGTATAACATCTTCTTTGGAAGCCTGTTCTCATTCATTCTAACAACGTGACCAGCCCACCTAAGCTTAACCTTTGCTAGTAAGGTTTCAAAGCCTCCAATTTTGTTACATTATATATATAATATATATATATATATATATATATATATATATGTGTGTGTGTGTGTGTGTGTGTGTGTGTGTGTGTGTGTGTGTAGAATTAAACAAAAAGACATATCTCTGATTAACAATTTTATTTTTGATCTTTTCGAGTTTTCTGGCAAACTTTTTAGAATTGTTAAACAGAAGATGTGTCTTTTGTTTAATTCTACATGTACAAATGAAAAAATGCTGCCCAAATACACACACACACACACATATATAATATATATATATATATATATATATATACATTTCAGTCTCGGAAGACTATAATATATATTTAGTGCCCCTGAAGTTACAGCACATCCTGTGACTGTGAAGACCGATGTTTGAAAAACATTATCGACCACAGATTTCGCATTTGAAGGCTGTCCCTGAAGATGTTGATGTGCCGGTGATTTGTTGCCGCTGCTTTCTTCTAGACCTCTTGGCTTCATGGTGTTGCGTCAGACATGAACATTCCCCTACGAAGAGCCTGCCGCCACTGAGGGCGGTCCCGAGCCAAATTTTCCCAGCTGGAAGGAGCAATGCCAAGCCCCCGAGATCATTCTTGCATACATCCTTGAAACGCAGCTGGGGGTGACCAATCTGTCTCTTACCAGACGAAAGCATAGAGGATGTCATTAGGGATTCGTCCATCATCCACCCGGCGGACATGACCCAGCCATCGGAGACGACGTTGCCTCAGTAGAGAAAACAACCTGGAGAGTTGAGCTCTCTCTAGGACTGCTGTGTTAGTGATCCTGTCCCTCCAGGTGATGCCCAGTATACGTCTACGGCAGCGAAGGTAGAAGCTATTTAGCCGCCGCTCTTAGTGGGAGTACAGGGTCCATGTTTCACTTCCATACATGAGGGTGCTGTTAACACATGTCCTATATACTAGTACTTTTGTACGGATAGTGAACTTGCTGTTGTCCCACACTCTCGCTGTGAGCTTCCCAAAAGTTGGGGTAATTTTCTCGATCCGGCAACTGAGTTCAGTATCAAGTGACAGGTTGTCGGTGATGGTGGACCCAAGGTAAGTGAAGGTGTTTACGGCTTCCAGGGTGTAGCTGTTGATGGTGATGGAGGGAGGATTTTCAGTTTCCTGGCCCATCGTCTTTATACTAATGGTTAGACGGAAGTCCTTGCAGGCTTGGGTCAACTGGTCTATGGATGTTTTCAGGTGCTCCTGTGAGTGTGCTACCACTGCTGCGGCAACAGCAAATAGCATGTCCCGAATGACAAATGGCCAGACCTTTGTTTTGGCTTTTAGACGGCTAAGATTGAACAGGTTACCATCTGTCCTTGTATGAAGGTAGACTCAATCTGATGCTTTACCAAAAGCTTGGCGCAGTAGGAAGGAAAAGAAGATCCCAATTATATATATATATATATATATATATATATATATATATATATTTGGAGGATATGTGATTAATTGAAGTCATACCTAATTGTGAAAGGCAATTAGTTAATAATTAATGAATTTA
>CM042157.1:86239796-86249796 GCA_023376005.1 Doryteuthis pealeii | reverse complement strand
TCACCTGGGAAAAAAAAGGAAAATGAAAAAAGGAAATACCAAGATAGACGTACCAACTGAAAATAATTGGTTGATTCTATATTACTTAGCCAAAAGAAAAAAAAAATATATATAAACCGACAGGATTTTCTAAAGTCAAATTTTTGCCCTGATGAGCTACTAAGCGAAACTGTTTCTAGTTATATCTGACTCATTAGGTTTAACTATATATATATATATATAGTTGGCAACTTTCCGTCTGCGAAAGACGATTGCGTAGTGCCCCCCCCCAAAAAAAAAAAATTATCCGCATCTGTGCGTGTGGTTGAACAGGCCAATTTTGGAATGGCAGTCCCTGGTGCACTGACTGCACACAAACTGTGATGCTTGCTGGGACTACTGTTGTCTCTGCTTCCTTCTGGCTCTCTTTGCTGTAGAGACTACTTTCCTTTCTGTTTCACTCCTTCTCGTGCCTTGTTTGACACTGAGACACAAGGTGCTCTGTATTCTGCACCGACCTCCCATGTGTTGGTGATAATGTGTCATATCTTCATGTCTTTCTTTCAGACGTTTTTGAAGCGTAGGCGTGGCCGGCCTACCTAATAAGCCATACAGTAGGTCTTTGGCGATGCGACCTTTGTTTATCTTCCTGACATGGCCAAGCCAACAAAGGCACCGCTCACAGAGGGTGGCGAACATTCTGTTTATGTTGGGCCCGCACGTCTGAATGGGCACTAGTGGATATGCAGGATGCGTATATATATATATATATATATATATTATATATATATATATAATATAATTATGTGTGTGTGTGTGTGTGTGTGTGTGTGTGTGTGTGTGTGTGTATACAGAGTGTTCGAAAAAGAAAAAGTGTTGGAGGACCCTCAGATGCCTACGTGGAGTTGATAAACACTGTAGTCAAGCCCTGTATAACAAGAGTAGCCAATGGTAGGCCATATGTATGGCAGCAGAATTCAGCCCCCTGCCACACCTCTGGGAATAGTCAAAAATGGTTGTCGGCGAATTTTTACGACTACACCAGTCCCAATGTTTGGCTTCCGAACTCCCCAGATCTTAACCCCATGGATTATTATGTATGTGGTGCTGTTGAGAAAGACACCAATTGCCGTGCCAGTACTACAAAAGACCACTTAATCGACAGAATTAAGGTAGTTTTTGAGACCCTTCCCAGGGAAACTGTAATATCAGTTTGCTTCAGGTTCCGGAGCAGGATTAAAGCTGTGATCGACGTTAATGGTGGTTATTCTAAGTGAAACTTGTTGACAGTAGTGTAATTTCCGTACCTGTTGAATTTATTTACAATCCATTCGATTTTCTAGTTACCAAGCACTTTTTCTTTTTCCTTATGAAACTGTAAAATTTCTCCCGAACACCCTATATATATATATATATATATAATAAATGAAGGAAAAACTACGGCATCTTCAGGTAATCACAAGAACATGACTCTTAAGAGTCATGTTCTAGTGATTACCTGAAGATGCCGTAGTATACGGTTTGAAAATAAAATTCAACAGGTACGGAAATTACAACTACTGTCAAACAGTTTCACTTAGAATGAACCACATTACGTCGATCACAGCTTTAATCCTTGGCTCCGGAACCTGAACAAACTGATATTACAGTTCCCCTGGGAAGGGTCTGGCAAAAACTACCTTAATCTGTAAGATTAGTGGTCACTTTTTGTAGTACTGGCACGGCAATTGGTGTTTCCTAACAGCACCCTCATATCCATGGGGTTAAGATCTGGGAGTTCGGAAGCCAAACATTAGGACTGGTGTAGTCGTAAAAAATTCGCCGACAACCAATTTTTTGCTATTCCCAGAGGTGTGGCAGGGGCTGAATCTGGCTGCAATACATATGGCCTAATCCATTGGGGCTACTCTTGTATACAGGGCTTGCTAACAGTGTTTATCACTCCACGTAGCATCTGAGGGTCCTCCAACACTTTTCTTTTCGAACACTCTGTATACACACACACACACACACACACACACACACACACACACACCACATATATAATATTATATATATAATATATATATATATTTATATATATTGCATCCTGCATATCCACTAGTGCCTTCGACGTGCGGGCCAACATAAACAGATGTTCGCCACCCTCTGTGAGCGGCTGCCTTTGTTTGGCTTGGCATGTCAGGAAGATAAAAGGTCGCATCGCCAAGACTACTGTATGGCTTATTAGGTAGGCCGGCACGCCTACGCTTCAAAAACGTCTGAAAGAAAGACATGAAATATGAACACATTATCCACCAACACATGGGAGGTCGGTGGCAGAATACAGAGCCTTGATGTTCAGTGTCAAACAAGGCAGCGAAAGAAGGAGTGAAACAAAGAAAAGGGAAAGTAGTCTCTACAGCAAAGGAGGAAGGAAGCAGAGACCAGTAGTCCCCAGCAAGCCCCTCCAACAGTTTTTTTTGTGTGCAGTCAGTGACAAGGGACTGGCCATTCCAAAATTGGCCTGTTCAACCAACACGCAAACAGATGCGGATAATTTTTTTTTGGGGGGGCCTACGCAATCGTCTTTCGCAGCAGTTGCCAACTATTTATATATATTATAGTTAAACCTAAATGAGTCAGATATAACTAGAAACAGTTTCGCTTTTAGTAGCTCATCATGGGGGCGGCGGGGGGGCAAAATTTGACTTTAAGAAAAATCTGTCGGTTTATATATATTTTTTTTCTTTTGGCTTAAGTAATATAGAATCAAACCCAATTATTTTCAGTTTGGTACGTTATCTGGTATTTCCTTTTTCAATTTTCCTTTTTTTTCCAGGTGATGTTTGGTAGTATATTTTTACAATCAAAACTATTTTGCCGTTTTTCTTTCTTACCGGCAAGAGTTTACCAACAAGTTTGGTAAAATATTAAATTATATATATTTATATATTATATATTATATATATATATATATATAATATATATATATGTGTATAAGCCAACGTTTTTTTTTTGTTTTTAAGTCGATTATATTGATTCTGAGCGAAATAACGTCACGTAATTCAAAAATGTGAAATCTTAAAAAGGATAAACAAAATTTCTGAAAAGGAAAAATGAAAAGATAAAGTCGAATTTAATAAAGAGGAAAACCTGAGAGAAAATTAAAATGAATGAAAGGAAAAATAATTTTTACTGAGAAAGAAAGACAAATAGAATGAAGAAGAATAAGAAAAGAAAGAAAGAAGATAGAAGATAGAATGTGAAACAATTAAAGAGAGAAGGAGGAAAGATGGAGTTTGAGAAAGTGGGAAAGGTAATCAGAGAGTAGAGTAAACCAAGAGTGAGGAAGAGAAACTGATACAAAGAAGAGAAGAAGAGGAAGAAGAAGAAGAAGAGAGAAGAAGAAGAAGAAAGAAGAAGAGAAGAAGAATGTGTGGCTGAAGAAGAAACAAAGAAGAAAAAAGGAAGAAGGGGAGAGGAAAGAAGAAGAAGAAGAAGAAGAAGAAGAAGAAGAAAGAAGAAGAAGAAGAAGAAGAAGAAAGATGATAGAAGATAAAATTCGATTAGAAGTAAAATGATGCGAAAAATAAATTAAAAGTAATAGAGATAGTCCATTAAGAAAGAGAGAAAGAAAGAAAGATTGATAAATAGATAGATAGATAGAGAGAGAGAGAGAGAGTGAGAAGGAGAGAGAAGAGAAGAAAGAGAGAGAGTAGATAGAAGAGAGAGAGAGAGAAGAAGAGAAGAGAGGCGAGGGCGATAAAGGCAACACGTTGACGGAGGAAAAGAGAATGGAGAGAGGAGAGAATTAGAATGAAATAAGCAATTAAAACAGAAAGAGAATGGGCGGCGCATGTTTGTCAGCGTGTGTGTGTGTGTGTGTGTGTGTGAGAGAGAGAGAGAGAGAGAGAGAGAGAAGAGAGAGAGAGAGAGAGAGAGAGAGAGAGAGAAGAATTAGGGACAGGCTGAGATAGATAGACAGGAACTCATATTAGAAAAGATAATAGACAGAAAGAAAGTCTAAGATAGACAGAAAGAGATAGAAAATATATATATATTATATATATAATATATATTATATATATATATATATATTGTTTGTGTGTTTGTGTGTGTGCGGGTGCGTGTGTGTGTGTGTGTGTATATATGTATATATATATATATATCAATAGAGAGGGAAATGACCGAGGAGAGAAAGAAAGAAAAGAGAAGTGATAATGAAGAGAAGAAGAGATATTGAGTAGAGAAGAAGATGAAAGAGAATAGAAGGGAAAAAAAAAAAAGAAGAAAGAGATAGTGAGAGAGAGAGAGAGAGAGAGAGGAGAGAGAGAGAGAGAGAGAAAGTAAGAAAAGAAAGAAAGAAAGAGAAGAAAGAGAAAGGAAAAACGAAAGAAGTCGAGGGTGAGATCGAACGATATGGTATAGACGGATGGGATAGGGGGTAGGTCTAGAAGTACGAGGGAGGGGTGGGAAAGGGCGGGCGTAGGGAGATACGGGGGGCTGGGTGGCATTCAAGAGAATGTGAATAGTAAAATACGTAGGTGCAGAAGGGGGCGGATGTCGAAAAGAGATCGTGCAGAAGGAAATAGACCCAAATTCAATAGTATAGAATTTGAAAATTATCCCCGCGCCCCCCAACCGAATTTAGATAAGAAAAATCTGAGAAAATAAGAAGAAAAGGGAAGAAGAAATTTGTAAAATTGAGAATTTAAAAATCTATATATACAGACGATAACGTTTTATTTATCTTTATTGAATTTAACTTATCTTAAAAAAACTAGTGAAAGATTACACACACAGAAAATAAAATTATTAGATTGTAATTTACGATTTGCTTTGATTATATAAAGAGTAAATATATGTTTTTGACAAATCGGCGAGATTAGTAAATCTGACGCGCCACACACACCCGCCGCTCACCCCCACGCAGCACAGACACACAGAACGCAACACCACACAACACCAACACACACACACAACACACATCACACACAACACACATCCAGATATAATATATATTATATATATTATATATATATATACGCACATAATGGGTACACAACGCATACAGAACGAATCCATAGTTTATATATAAATAGTCTAACTATTCGTATAAGGGTATGTTTTGTTATACAAATACGCATACAAAAAACAATACCCACATATATATGTTGTGGCATATGTAATACACACATGTATGTAAATTGTTTCGAGATACACGTTGAATATATAATAGTATATATATTATATAATTATTAATATATAACTTTTCCTAGTATGATAAGTTGGAACAAACGGTATGTTTGGAATGGCTTTTTTTTGCCGACATGTTGTGTGGCGCCCGAAGAAATGTGCTTAATTGGAGTCGTACACTAATTTTGAAAATGAGATTAATTAATAAAATCGAATTAGGTCGGCAAATGCCTATTTAAATGTATGAGCTAAACAAATCGAGATCAATCTCTGTATGTACAATTTCGGCTAATTAGGCCTATTAAGCTATAGCTCTGCTGATAGAGGCCTAAATAGGCCGAAATGTACATTCAGAGATTGATTTTTTCTCCACAGATTTGTTAGCCATACATTTAAATAGGCATTCCGCCTAATTCATTATTAATTAATTAATTTCAAAAATTAGGTACGACTCAATTAAGCACATATTCTCCCAAAAATTGTCGCAAAAATCCTTTCCAACATACCGTGTTTACAACTTATCATATCGTCGTGTAATAAAAAGTCACTGAAAGAGGAATATTAACCCTACTACTAAACAAATGTAAAATCTAGGAAGTCCGTTATGGTGTAGGGGTTGTGATTATCCGGCCTGTCAGCTTGGCAGTCCGGTTTCAAATCACGCACAGGGCGGGCCTTCCTATCTATAGCTTCTGCTGATAGAGGCTAAATAGGCCGAAAATGTGAAATACAGAGATTGATTTTTCTCGTTTGTTTAGCCATACATTTAAATAGGCATTCCCGCCTATTCATTATTTAATTAATTAATTTTCAAAATTAGGTACGCTCCATTAAGCACATATTCTCCAAAATTATATTATATATAATTATATATACTATATATATATATATATATATATATACTGAATAGAAGTTAATGGTACTGTGACATATTAGTGAAATATGAATATATATATATATATATATATATATATATATATATAATTATATATATATTAATTTTATGTCGGAGGGAAATCGTTAGTATACATCGCTGATGAGACTTAAATGTTAAAACAGTCCTTACGATGATCTACACACAAAATAATTCTTTACCGAAATTCACTTGTCATATTATCTTCTATATTATCGAAATTTTATACGATATACGCATTGTAATTGCCTTCAAAGCAAAAATATAAAATAATAATGAATATAATTATTATACACTGTAAGCGTAAACGCAACGCTCTCCTATAAAGGGATGGAGCACTTAATGGCGGCCTTTACATACATACAGATGTGTGTGTTTAAACACTTATAAAATCCCCTTCGCATTCTCTGGGTGACAATAACCGAGTGGTTAACTGTCCCGAACTGCTGCTGAATCGATCGATTTCTATTCCGGCCTGTAGTGGCTCACAGAAATTTAGCCACACTGAAGAGACTTGATAAGTCGAAGCACGGTGCTGTGGATGACTATATATATATATAAGAGAGAGAAATAGATAGATGAGAGAGAGAGAGAGAGAGAGAGAGAGAGAAGAGAGAGAAAGAAGAGAGAGAGAGAGAGAGAGAATATCGGCGTTAAAGAGCATTTATAACTAAAAGGTAGCCTGGAATGGAATCAACGGCGGCTGGTTACTGACAATTTCTCGGCCATGCGATCTTCAGAACATGCATTTGATCTGAAGATCACGGTAGAGAGAAACTGCGCTGTAACCAGACACCATTGAACACCCCCTCCATGCTACCTTAACACAGACACACACAAATATAATATATAGTATATATATAATATATATATATATATATATATATATATATATATGGTGGACTCTCCTATCGAGGTCAGCAGTGATGAATTTATTCTTCCCAATGTTGTGCATGCTGTCAAGAAAACTCTTTATGTTTCTCGAGTGTGACAGCAGCCCAGCCCTGCTGCGAGCCATGAAGCCACACGACAACGAAAGGATCCAAGGCAGGAGTTAAAATGTTTTTCTTTTAAAGTCAGGCGAGCCGATCTCTAGCTTCTGTCTCTTTTGTTCAAAGCTCTTAATTTAGCGAAACATGTCTTACGCATTCCTTCCAATCCGATGCTAGATCTTCCAAGCACTCAGGTCAATATCGAGGCGTTTCAAATTGTCCTTCAATTTGTCATTTAAGCGTAAGAGAGACGTCCAATAAGACGCTTAGCATTTGGTAGTTGCCCGTATAAAATCTTCTTTGGAAAGCCTCTTCTCATTCATTCGGACAACGTGACCACCCACCTAAGTTGATCTTGGCTAGTAGGGTTTTCGATGCAGCAATATCGCATCTTTTAAAAATTGTGCTATTTCTTACTTATCATCCCATTTATACCGCATATATATATATATATTATATATATTTATATATATGATTGATTGATTGGTTGATTAATTGATTGGTATTTAGAAAGCCTCAGGGTTCAATATAAAATAATAAATCGACCAACGATTTACACATAGCTGTACTCGAGCACTGCCTCGTGAACAAATTCCTTCCTACTCTTTGTATATAAAATAAATCTTATTCTTACTCTATTTGGGTCCTACAGTTCTAGATCCCGACCAACATAAAGAAATAAATATATATATATATATATATAATAATATATATAATTTATTATTGTATTATCGAACGCCTATATATATATATGACGTAAAGATGTAAACGAAAAAACTTACCATCCCTCTGGTGATCTAAGTATTCCACGCATCTGAACTATATAAATATATAATAAGTAAACAACAAATGTGTTTATTCTATATGGCTTAAGCCGACAATTTTGGAGATATGTGCTTAATTGAAGTCTACCTAATTTTGAAAGTTAATTAGTTAATAATTAATGAATTTAGGCGGGCATATATAGTCGAAATGTACATTCAAGGATTGACATTTTTCTTGATTTGTTTAGCCTTACATTTGAACATATATACCCGCTAAATTCATTAATTATTAACTAATTACCTTTCACAATTAGGTATGACTTCAATTAATCACATATCCTCCAATATATATATTATATATATAATATATAATATAATATATATATAATTGGGATCTTCTTTTCCTTCCTACTGCGCCAAGCTTTTGGTAAAAGCATCAAAGATTGAGTCTACCTTCATACAAGGACAGATGGTAACCTGTTCAATCTACCGTCTAAAAGCCAAAAACAAAGGTCAGGCGCCATTTGTCATTCGGGACATGCTATTGCTGTTGCCGCAGGAGCACCTCCACACTGAAAACCCATAGACCAAGTTGACCCAAGCCTGCAAGGACTTCCGTCTAACCCTTAGTATAAAGAGATGGGCCAGGAAACTGAAAATCCTCCCTCCATCACCATCAACAACTACACCTGGAAGCCGTAAACACCTTCACTTACCTTGGGTTCCACCATCACCGACAACCTGTCACTTGATACTGAACTCAGTTGCCGGATCGAGAAAGTTACCCCAACTTTTGGGAAGCTCACAGTGAGATGTGGGGACAACAGCAAGTTCACTATCCGTACAAAAGTACTAGTATATAGGACATGTGTTAACCGCACCCTCATGTATGGAAGTGAAACATGGACCCTGTACTCCCACTAAGAGCGGCGGCTAAATAGCTTCTACCTTGCCTGCCGTAGACGTATAACTGGGCATCACTGCAGGGCAGGATCACTAACACAGCAGTTCTGAGAGAGCTCAACTCTCCAGGTTGTTTTCTCTACTGAGAAGCGTCGTTCCGATGCTGGTCATGTCCGCCGGGTGGATGATGGACGAATCCCTAATGACATCCTCTATGCTTTCGTCTGGTAAAAGAGACAGATTGGTCACCCCCAGCTGCGTTTCAAAGGATGTCTGGCAAGAATGATCTCGGGGGCTTGGCATTGCTTCCTTCCAGCTGGGAAAATTTGGCCTTCGGACGCGCCCCTCAAGTGGCGGCGGCCTTCGTAGGGGGGGTTCTGTCTGCACCTAGCCAGAAGGTCTAGGAAGAAAGCAGCGGCAACAATCACTCGGCAACATAACATCTTCAGGGACGCCTTCAAATGCGAAAAATCTTGTGGTCGATAAATGTTTTTCAAACATCGGTCTTCACAGTCCACAGGATGTGCTGTAACTTCAGGGGCATAAATAATATAATTATAGTCTTCCGAGACTGAATGTATATATAGTTATTAACTACTTATATATATTTATATATGTGTGTGTGTGTGTGTATTTGGGCACATTATTTTCATTTGTACATGGTAGATTAACAAACATCTTCTGTTTACATTCTATAAAAGCTTTTGGCTGAACAACTCGGAAAGATCGTAAAATAAAATTGTTATCAGGAGATATGTCTTTTGTTTAATTCTAACACACACACACACACACACCACACCAACACACACACACACATATATATATATATATTATATTATATATAATATATTATATTATGTAACAAAATTGGAGTCTTTGAAAACCCTTACATACAAAGGTTAAGCTTAGGTGGGCTGGTCACGTGTTAATGAATGAGAACAAGGCTTCCAATGAAGATGTATACGGACAATTACCAAATTTTTAAGCGTTCTATTTGGACGTCCACTCTTACGCTATACAAGACAAATTGATGGACAATGTTGAAAACGCCTCAATATTAATTGCTGGAAAAATCTAGGATCAAAATCGACAGAATGCGTAAGACATGTTTCGCTAGATTAAGAGCTTTGAGAAATAACTGAACACCGAGATCACTTCTGTCTAACGTTACAAAACATCCGACATATCTAACATTTTATCCTGTCAGTGGTGGCTTCATAGCTCGCAGCAAAGTGAGCTGTTATCTCACACTTTCAGGAGGAATGACATAG
>CM042157.1:86232971-86239786 GCA_023376005.1 Doryteuthis pealeii | reverse complement strand
TTACAGATACACCACTTAGGTCCAGAGTTGGCCCTAGGAGTAATAGTGATGAAGGGGTATTCCACACACCCCAGAGCTTCAGATTTGGAACCTCAACAAATAGATGTAGTTTAAAAAGGTGGTACTATTTAAACAATACCTGGGGGATGAGGGGTTCATACCTTTCCCAGAGTATTTGTCTGAAGTGAACACAAATAGCACAACTGGGGTTTGAACTCACTTACTACAATGTCGCATTCCAGTACATTAGCCACTATGCCATGGGGACTCCCCCTAATAAGCAGAAATTCTTATATAATGAAGCTTGATGCAGAAGAGAGTATCTGATGATGCATCTCAAACAATATGATTTTTTTGCAAAATTCTGGCGTGTTTGTTTATTCGCATTTTCGGTCAGCATTTCTAAAACCCATCATTGTTTTATTGGCTCGTTAAAATAATTTCTCTCGTTGTAAATGGATTTCTTCCCCCACGTTAACTCAGTTGCTGTCAATTCTATTTTAACCTCGTAATTCTTGGGTCGAGTTTCTCTCGTAAAATGGAATAAAAACATATTTACTGCACCTTTAAAACAATCTTATTTCTAAAAGGGTTTTATAATTTGCTTGAAGCATTGGTTTGGTGGTTGATTTTGAAGGCAGTCAATGCAATGTAAAGAAAAATAAGGCAACTATAGTGTTTTCTGTTTAATTTTTTATTTAAAAAAATTCTTAATATTTCGAGATAAAAATCTCATCTACAGAAGATCTCCGAAACTGAAGTTGTGTTGTATATTATACAAACGGAAATAGGAATTTCCGGTTAAATTAAACAAAGAAAAGACGACAAAAATAACAAAGGACTTTTTTCACTGTAAAAGCGAACAAAGAAGTTAAAAAACAGGAAGCGCGGCTTTCCATTCAAAGAAATATATAACAAATGCCCGTTATCAGATGAAAAGATAAAGATGCGTAGGAGTACCTATCAATATAAAAGGCCTGAGGGTTCGAGCCGACAGCAGTCAGACAGCGGACGGCGAACAGAGTACAAGGAGCGAACCGACAACACGGTCCATCGCTGCCAGCGGGCAGTGAGGTTCGTCCACCCCTTCCACCTCACCAACGCTAGTCATCTCAATAGTAGTAGTCATTGTCAACCCACAGTCATTTCATTGTCAACACTCGCCACCCACCACGTTCAGCCAAGAAGAAGAAATAAAGTCGAAACTCCTACTATACCCATGTGTTGTGGTTTCCGACCACATACTTCGCCGCGTGACCATATATACCCGCAACGTATACAGATACACGATTTAGTAGCGTGAGTTTGAAGAAGCCGCTATATAACATATAGAATTTGATGCCAGTATACAACAGTTGTTGCTAATGGACAGCCACTAGCAACAACACCAGCTTCGGAGATATTCTGTAAATTACATTGTTGGGATCTCTAAATTAAATTCATACTATTTCTCTGAATGTTTGAGATAAGGCTTGAAGATTAGTATTATCTGCGTTATTCGGACTATTGTCCACATCTTCATTGTTATCTGTACAACGTTTCGGCCGATATACCCTCCGGCCTTCTTCAGGTATTTCTTGTCGGACTCGGAAACCTTCTCGGACTCGGAGTTCGAAAAGAAGGTTCCCGAGTCCGACAAGAAATACCTGGCCGATATGTTCTCCGATATGCTCTATCGGCCGATATGCTCTCCGGCCTTCTTCAGGTATTTCTTGTCGGACTCAGGAACCTTCTTTTCGGACTCTGGAACCTTCTTTTCGAACTCGGGAACTTTCTTGTCGTAGTCGAGAACCTTCTTGTCGTAATCGGGAGCCATCACGGAACTTTGAACCTAACCCTTTATTCAGTCCACGGGGGTATCCGTTCTCAATCCGCTAACCATAGCTGGGGTAGGAGTTGTGTTAAAGAAGGTTCCGAGTCCGAGAAGGTTCCGAGTCCGACAAGAAATACATGAAGAAGGCCGGAGTGCATATCGGCCGAAACGTTGTACAAATAACAATGAAGATGAGGACAATAGTCCGAATAACGCAGAAAAACTAAATTCATACTGTCTGAATTGTCAAACAATGATGTTGGCTTTCAAAAAGGCAACACTTCCCTTTCTCCAATTCTAATTCAAATAATTTAAATCAAATCAAATTTACTTCTTTCGAGAGATAATCATAATATGGCCGCAATGGATAGGAATTCTTTAAAGTTCCGAATAAATCGCTTTAAAAAGATTGCTTGCTATGAATATTAATCCGTTTTTATAGAAACCTACAAAATGTTGGATATTGTATCTCTCAAAGTTTTTAAAGTAAATTACACTTTCCAGCGACACAAAAACATTATGATCTTCAGTTGTAGACATTTAAGTCTTCTAGAAGATTTTCGTAGATCGGGATCCTGATTGTGTGGAAATTGTCCCATATTTTTAACCTAAGCGCTTTCAACCATGTTCTGTTGTCGTCTTCAGGGAATTGTTGGTTGTAGTGTTTGTCCTGTTTGATTTTATTCATTTGGATTTATTTAGTTATTTACAAAAATAAAACCAGCAGTCTAAAAAATACCACTGAATATTAGGAACCAAAATAATCAATTTAAAGAATAAATCTTGGTTTATTTTAAGTGTTAGATATTGTAGAATAATCAAACTAAGTTCCAATTACCATCGAATTGGTAAGACACAGCAACAAGCAGTCGTAACTGAATACGAATATATCTTGCTGCAATCCTGTCTGCAGCGCCATATTGAGGTCAGTCAGTCTACTGTTGGTTTGAACAACAGCAGCTGGCTAAGCAGAACTGAATCAGTGTCCTAGACAGTATTTATGGAAATCAAGAATAGTCCATTCATGTATTTGGGTGATACCATTCCTTGAGTTCTGATTGGCTGCTTGGTTTCTATGATGTTGTGCAGTTTCATAAATACCCTGTCATTCTGCAGTAGGATTGCAGCAATATAGGTTCGTATTCAGTTACGACTGCTTGTTGCCGTGTCTTACCAATTCGACGGTAATTGGAACTTAGCTTGATTATTCTACAAATATTTTTTTAAATCGTGTTCCCTCCTTCACTTCATTAACTATTTTGTATAAGATGAATATTTATTCAACGCAAAATTTCCTTCAAGATTTTCACAGTTACTGAGTTTTTCTAGGTTATCTGAATTTCTAAATCATTTCATTTTTCCAGGGGGGGGGAGATAACACTGAATGGAATAAAGTAGGGACTGGCAAAAAAAATCAGATACTACGAGTTTTAAAAGCGAATTAAGAATAATTAAATCTATTATTTAAGGTTAAACTTTGTCTAAATCGATAATAACCATCATTAAAAAAAGAAACATATAAAAAAAGAATATAATACATATGCAGTTTATTTTTAAAGATTTAAAACTATTTGTTTTGTTCAATTTCGATTTTGGCTATTTTTCAATGGTTTTAGGCGCTTGTTTACAATTTTAACGTAACATTTGGGATGGAAAAAAATTTACCAAAGATCAGGTAATTATTCGATTTTAATTAAATTTTCAGTATTGATTTAACAATTAATGAATTTTATAATGCATTAGTTATTTTATTTCAAAACTTTAATTTAGTATTTTTACTATGAAAATTTAATATATAAAATTCATTTAAAATAAAAATTTTCGGATTTTAAGTTAAAATGTTATATTTTTAGATTCTAAAAGTAAATATCTACTTAATGCAAACCTTATTTTTTCGTAAAAAGTATACGCCTTGAAGAAAAACTCGATTGAAAATGTACCCTTTCCCCATTTTAAGTAGAAAAACATCGATGTATAATTTTTTTCTTTTATAAAATAATAGCCAATTAAATAATTATCGAAATGAGTAAAAAAGAAATCTCCAAAGAATAAATTATTTATTCTTTTTTTTACATTTTATTTTTCGATTTTCGGTACTTATTTTCTCATAGAAGCGCAACCGTAATTTTTTTTTGTTTCTATTCATAAGTTCGGTCTTTTATCTCATTATTTATACTGTAATTAGTACAATATATGACCAACTTGAAAAACATTTTACGCCCCCAACATAAGGGGGATCAAAATTAAGCGACCTGAAAAAATGAGAAAGTTTTTAAATAAAATAAATAATGAATTATAAAGATCATTCATTGATAAATAAACACTGAAAATTTCATTAAAATCCGATAATTCCCTGATTTTTGGTAAATTATTTTCTGTAGGGGGGCTAAAGTCATTTTGTCAAAAACGTATTTTAGGCTCAGTTTGCCAGTACCTAGAATAAAGTTAATTGAATAGAATAGAATTCTTGATGCAATCCATCTCATCTAAGAAAAAATAACATTTCCGACTTTATATTTCCTGTGCTTGACAAGACGCTTGCTTAGAACTGAATATGTGATGAGGGCGTAAAAATGAATGTTTTCTGTAAATTGTCAAAATCTAGAGGGTCTGTCTACCCCCTCCCCCAACACACACACACACCAAAAATGTATTTAAAACATTGGCTTTTAGGTAGACTTGAACGTAAACCAATGGCGCCGATGAGAAATATACAGGAACTCCCCTTGAATATCAGACATTCTTCGGGTGCTGTTATCTAAAACCATGACTAGTTTAGATACTTCATGAATGATGTATATATATATATATATATATATATATTTAAATTTAAATCATATTGTCTGGTCGTAGTAATATGATTCAATTATATATAATATATATATATATATATATATATATATATATATATATATTCATTTATTTAATTTGTTGAGTTATAAAGATAAATGTTTATTATAGACAGCTACCCAGGTTTCTTGCTAGGTCGCAATCATCAGGCTGTCAAATTAGATCCCATGGTGTTTATTGAAGATCTTTTCTTAATGTCACATTCTGGACCGCAAATAACGTCGGTTGCGGACGCTAATGCACTTCGGATTGATTAAAAATAAAATTGATGATTGCGACCTAGCAAGAAACCTGGGTAGCTGTCTATAATAAACATTTATCTTTAAAAACTAAACAAATTAAATAAATATTAGGTCTCACAATTTGTGATTGAGCACTGTATTTTCTTTGTTTCATCACACAAAAAATGTGTTTTTATATATACCTATATATACATATATCTATATATCTATATCTATATATATATATATATATATATATATATTATATATATATATATATATATACATATATATGAGGTTAAGTAAACAAACAAATGTGTTTTATTTTTGTATGGCTTTAAGCCGACAATTTCTGAAGGATATGTGCGTAATTGAAGTCATACCTAATTTTGAAAATTAATTAGTTAATAATTAATGAATTTAGGTGGGCATATATGTTCATTTCAACATATATGCCCACCTAAATTCATTAATTATTAACTAATTTGGTTGGGCGACACGTGATCTTCCATATCAACCCGCTCAACTTACATGGCTCCACGTTTTTTTTTTTTAGTAGACGGATGGATACCAACGAATCTGAAGCTTGCTTGTACCACAAACTTTAGTTCACAATACAAAGCAAACAATCGACCGAGTGGCAGCTCGTAACTTGAAAAAAAAAACTCGTAATTTGAGCTACTCGTAAGTCAAAACGCTACAATACTGTCTTTGTTTGAGAATAGGAAAAGTGCGATGTATGTATCGGCCAATCAGCATAGCACACTGCTGATTATAAAGAGAAAATACATTTTTTGACCTGATTCAGCCGATAATGACTTTTGAAAAGACAGTAAAGAAAATCATCAAGAGGATTAGCCAATAATTGATTTGGTTTTATTTTTTTGTTGTTATTTTATTATTATTATTATTTATTTTTTTTTTTTTTTGGCCATGTGTTTCGAAATCTTTACAAATGACCAATATAATTAGGGACACTAAAGAAATTTTAACTTTTTTTTTCAAATGCCAGCTTAAATTTGCAATTTTACTCAATTGGTCCTAATTACGTATTAGTCACATAAAATGATCTTTTATTTTTTTTTCATGTTTCTTTTTTCGAGCTTCCTGCTACGCAACGCGTTCCATAAAGGACAGCACAGACAACATTAGGTCGCCTAATTTGAATCTTGTTCTGTTTATCCAACCCAACAGACCAAAATAATCTCACCTTCTGTTCAAGAGATGTGGATAACTCTTATCTTTAAAGAAGGGGGGAAGCCCCGTGGTGTAGTCTCTAACTTGATAGACTGCGATATTGTAGTAAGTGCTTTCGAACTCCAATCATGCTATAACGTCCATTTTCGAAATAATACCGACTAATTACACAACAGGGACATTTTTAAGTGGAGTCTAATGGGTTTGAATTAAGAATTTTCCTTCTCCAAGGTTAAAGCGCCCGGTCTGACCTATTTACCCATAGTTTTCCCAAGGGAACTAGTACTATGTTAAATTCAAACAGCCTCATCCTGGATTAATTTAGGTCACTGATACATTTTCTACGACGATAACCGTTACACAACGAGCAGCCGAAGCAGTAATTTCGGACCGTATTACCTTAAGGCACCCCTTTTCGATTTCGTTTCATTAGGTCATTTTTTTCATTTACACCGTCAATATCCGGTTATTTGTTAGGGGTTAGGGTTAGGGGTGCCTTAAGGTGATATGGTCCGTAATTTCTTATTTGGGATTTTTTTATTAATTGTTTCAATAAGATTGTTGTTGATTGGTTGATTTTACAGCATGTCAACCCTTGTTGGGTTAATTTATGCCGGAGACATTTGTTTTATTCATTCTTGATAGTTATTGAAAATTATTTTTAAAAACTCGGTCTTTCTTTTTAAACACATTTTTAAAACTCATTTTTTATCTATTAATCCATAGATGGGACC
>CM042157.1:86212971-86222971 GCA_023376005.1 Doryteuthis pealeii | reverse complement strand
TTTTTTTTTTTTTTTTCCCTTTTATGAGACCTAAATATTTTCAAGCTAATGCTCATCATCAGAGGATTGAAAGATTTTTTCATAATTTTCATCTGTATTTGATAAATTCAACTGTTGTTGTTGTTGTTTTTTTTTTAAACATAAATGTGCATTATTACGCCTTCAAAAAAATATATTATTACATTTTAATTAATGCTTCGAACTCACTATAAAAATGATGATATAAAAATCTTTATATATATATATATATATATATATATATATATATATATATATATATGTATCCTCGCTGGACGACTCATACATGCAATTTTGTGTCCCATTCAAACCATGACGAACGTCTTAGGTAAAAAGGGCCTCATATCGTGGTGTACCGGTTAGCAAGCTACTCTCTCTCTCTCTCTCTCTCTATATATATATATATATATATATATATATATATATATATATATAATGTCGTTTACATGTAATCGCACTAATGTTTATGTATACACGAGCGGGTATTTGTTAATGATTTGTATTGTGTTGCAAGGCAAGATCTTTATCAGCGATATTCGTAAATCTAAATATATTGTTTCCTGTCAAAGGCTCAACTTATATCTCAGTGGGCTTGACCTCTGCTAAGTCATGTATTGCACCTATGCAAATAGCAAACTAACAATGAAATCTCCGTTGTAAAGTATCCAGTCTGGCCATTGTTCCGTCTGAATAGAAATCCTCGGATTGATCACATTTATCTTGCACAGGGAAGAAGAAGAAGAAGAAGAAGAGAAGAAGAAGAAGAAGAAGAAGAAGAAGAAGAAGAAGAAAAGAGTAATGTATACAACTTTGCGACAAAGAACTCATATTTTAACATAAAGCATTTTCAGCTAATATTCATCCCCCTTCTTCCCCCCACTCCCCTCTCTCTCTCTATTTATTTATATGTATGTATATATATATGTCTGTTTGTATGTGTGTGTGTCTGTCTGTCTGTCTGTCTCTCTCTCTATATATATATATATATAGATATGTCTGTCTGTCTGTCTGTCTGTCTGTCTTTCTCTCTCTCTCTCAGACCCAATTTTCCTCTTCTATCATCTTTGCTTATAAGTTATATAGTTTCTTCTTTCTCACTCACTCACTCTCTCTCTCTCTCTCTATATATATATATATATATATATATATATATATATATATAGTTGGCAACCTTCCGTCTATTTTAGACGATGGCGTAGTGTCCATTTTTTATCTACAGCTATATATTTATATATATATATATATATATATATATGTCTGTCTGTCTGTCTCTCTCTCTCTCTCTCTCTCTCTCTCTCTCTCTCTCTCTCTCTCTCTCTCTCTCTCTCTCTCTCTCTCTTCAGACCCAATTTCCCTCTTCTATCATCTTTGCTTATAAGTTATATATTTTCCTCCTCTCTCTCTCTCCCCCTCCCTCTCTCTCTCTCTCTCTCTCTCTCTCTCTCTCTCTCTCTCTCACACACACACACACACACACACCTTCCCTCTGCTACCTTCTCCGTTTTTTTTCTTCTTCACTTGACTACCCTTTCTTCGAAGTTTTGGTTTGCTTTCTTTTTTCTTAACGGCATATCAACTCCTCATGAGTTATTTAAGGCCGAAATTTGATTAATTAATTTGGTTTGGTTTGGTTTATTTGTTTAATTACATCTCAAATCCTTATGGGTTACTTAATCCTGAAATTTAATTCACTTATTTGGTTTGGTTTGGTTTAATAGTTTAATAACATATAAACACCTTATAGATTATTTAATGACACAATTTGTTTAAACTGTATCTACTGGTGAAGTTCCAAATTTTGAGTGTGGAGTACCCCTTCATCATCATTACTCGCAAATCCACTCCGAACTGGAGTGGTAGTACCTGTTAGGGTCCCATCTATGGGTTGAATAGAACAAAAACATGGGTTTAAAAATGGGATTTTAAATAATTGAATACCCATCGGGAATGAATTAAACAAAACGTCCTCGACATAAAATAGCCCAACACGGATTGAAATGCCGTAAAGACCAACCAGCCAACCAACCAACCAACCAACTGAAATTTGATTCCTATTTTGCTTTTCTTGGTTTATATGTTTAACGGCATATCAACTCCTTATGAGTTATTTAAAGCAGAAATGTGATCTATTCTATTGGTTTGGTTTGTGTTGTATTTACCGCGTACCCCACTTGTACGGGTTAGGCACAAGGCCCTATTAACGTGGGACCACCCACAAACCGAAGCTCATGGGTGGCGGGTGAAAAATTGCGTCGATCCCGTCGGCATTCTCCCTCAAGGGGGGCGCCTCAGGCACTGGGCAATAAACCCAGCCATACATCTTTAAATCGAGGGGGCAGGTTTTGCCTGGGGGGATGGCCCCCTGGGATTGACGCTATTATTATAACATAACCTGTCCAGCGGCCGAAGCTCACCGGTCGAAACCGGGTGGGTTTGCATCTGAGGATAGGACATAACCTACGATTGCAATTCTTCTGAGTATTATCGATTTTTACTTTGATATTATTGATTTTTATGGTATTATTTTGTGCTGCTATTAAAATAAGATATCTAAAACTACTACCTAGGTTTCACCAAACAGATCTTCAGGATTATTCTGACTGACGAGATCTTGCACAAACGACATTTTTTAAAGTGGCCACAAGAAAGAATTAAAAAATTAGCATAATAAAGAAATAACAGCAAAAAAAAAAAAAGGGAAAAACAAAAGAAAACCAACTGTTAATAGTTTTACTCTACTCAGTGAATTGAGCACTTTTACATATTAACTTAGGCAACTATTTCAACTGTTTTTTCATTCATTGCGGTACTGGTTGATTATTTTTTAACTTCTTTTTAATTTCTTTTGTTTGTTGCTTGAAGTATCAATACTAGTATTAGTATTGCTTCTAAATACGAGAAAATTATTATTATTATTATTATTATTATTATTATTATTATTATTATTATTATTACTAGCAAATATATGCACCCTCCGGGTGCTAGTATTTAAGTTTAAATGTAATAAAATATTAGATTAAATCAGAAAGGCTAATGAAACTAATTAAGAATTCAAATAAAAAGATTTGAAACGGAGGGGGTATAATCGGAAAATAGAACAACTGAAACTTACTCTTTCATCACTTCCGTTTTTCAATGCTAAATTTTCCTAATTTAACTATTTAGTTAAAATAGGAAGTAAAGAATAAAATTACAGTTATTTCTTCTTGTTAATGAATTTCTTTTAGGATTTATTGAAGAGATTTTTACTCATATTCATTAAGATAAAACCAAACAATTAGAAATCAATAATACCAAGCACATTTTTATTAAAATCAGTTTTTTTAATATCAATATGCAAATTAGCTTTACGTTTACACTGAAAACTGGTATTTTCTTGTATATATAAATACAATTGCACGTTATTTGTATTTAGGAAAGGCCAACAGTATTAATAATGTCAAACAGTTTTATTATTAATTGAGGTTTAAATAGAAATAGAATCATGGAGAATGTGATGTAAATAACAAAGGGAATTGTGACTTGTATAGTAATATAGTTTCGGTTACAGACAGACAAACCCACAATCTCCATTATAATAAGATTATTATTATTATTATTTCACTCCTGGAGAGTTCTTCACACACACCTTAGCTTGTGATTCACTGGAGGCTGAGTGACAGCAAGTCTTTTTAGGTGTCCAAGATTCTTCTCATCATTTTCGCCGATTTTAGATATACTGTTGTTTGGATGGTCTCAATTTCCATTTCCTCCAGACTCTTCTCCAAACCGTTGGGGTCTGTTCCAAGGGCACCAAGTACAATTGGTACGACCTTTATCTTCATGTTCCTCTGGCAAGGTCCAAGTATTTGTCTCTCATTTTTCTCTCCTTCATTTTCACTTAGTTGTCGACCGGGACGGCAAAATTCACGAGATGACAAGTTCTCTTCTTGTTAATTAACGCTAGGTTTGGTCTCCTGGCTGGGATTAGGTAATCTATCTGTATCTCAACGTCCCATAGAATTCTATGTGTCTCATTCTTCAGGACAGATCCTGGTGTCTGAATATTCGATTTAATTGTGTTTTTTGCACAATTCCCAATGGATCACCTTTCCCACCCTGTCGTGTCTAGTCTTGTACTCTTTTTATGGTAGTTTGATTCGTTCGCTTATCTTCTTGTTAATTAACGCTAGGTTTGGTCTCCTAGCTGGGATTAGGTAATCTATCTGTATCTCAAAGTCCCATAGAATTCTATGTGTCTCATTCTTCAGGACAGATCCTGGTGTCTGCATATTCGATTTAATTGTGTGTTTTGCACAATTCCCAGTGGATCACCTTTCCCACCCTGTCGTGTCTAGTCTTGTACTCTTTTTATGGTAGTTTGATTCGTTTGCTTATCATGTGATTGACCGTTGCCTTAAATACGAGCAAAGATATTTCTTTAATAAGAAATACTAAAATTTGACTTTATCAGGACTATATAAGAGGGTATATACGTATTTGACAAGTTATTTTCGAATAGGTCAAATGTCGTAAGGTCAAATGAAAAATTAACCAAATTGCCCGAAAAATATGGAAATGTACATTTTATCTATGAGTGCACGGTATTTAATGGAGAGATGAATTTTGAATCCTCAAAAATGCGATGCATTTATAGATTTTGGAAATATTCTCATCAAATTCCCTGGAGCGACTCAGGGGAAATATCTGGAAAATACGCTTAGGTGTTTAGTCCGGGGATAAATGTGTTGCCATGAGTAGATCTTTTCGAAAACGTTCTTCCGGGGGTGGAGGGATAAAATCCAGCTTAGGACCACTCTTATATCCTCGGGTGGACAATATATAAGAACCAGGTCTACTACTCACACGCTCATTATTTTCTATTAGATATGATCGAACAAGAAATGCTGAAAACAGCATTTTAGTATATATATATATATATATATATATATATATATATATATATGAGGTAGGTAAAAGTATAGTGAACAAAAAATGATAACTCCAAACAAATCTAAGAATTGAAATATTTCGTCCTATTCATAAGGACATCATCAGTCAATTAACTTTTATTCAAAGCGAAAATTACGTACATGTGATTTAACCTGCCTACCCATCATTTCCGCTACTAACTCACTCCCTCATCAGATCATATGTACGTAATTTTTGCTTTGAATAAAAATCATTTGACTGATGATGTCCTAATGAATAGGACGAAATATTTCAATTTCGGATTCTACTCCAACCATCCTATCTTCATATATATATATATATATATATAATATATATATATATATATATATCGATTCGAGTTCAATTCCTAGACGAAGCTGTTGGCATTTCACATAGTGCTAATACCCTTGGGAAAAGTATGAATCCATATATTCTCCCTCCAGCTATGGGTTAAATAGTAGAGCAGACTGGGCTCTTCAGCCTTGGGTAGGTAACCAGTCTAGGAGAGGGATAACTCTGAATTCAAAATTCCTGAGGTCGGTCGTTGATTGGGTTTGTGGCAACCCTTGATGCACCAATTCTTTCCTATCGACTGTGCCAAAAAGTGTGGATGGTCCTACACAAGCCTTCACCACTATAAACAAATCCCTGTGTGGGAGTTCATTGTGTGTATGAACCCTCATACGGCGAAAAATCGACGGGACAGTCCATTATATATAGTCTTTTTCAACTATTTTTCTACTATTGAAGAATTGAAAATAACGTACTCGATTACGGGTGTAAGAGCTATATTCATTTAATATATATATATATAATATATATATTATATATATATATATATATATACATTTGTTTTTTCAAAAATGTTAAATTTCATACTGTCGGATTAATTTCCATCTATTTTTCATATTTGTCTAATGAAAAAACAAAATATCTGGATTTTTACACCTCTGAAGGCTTTTATCTACAACACTACAGATTTATCAACACCACAAGTGATTTGAAACTTTACATCTTTCTTCAATTATGCTGTGGACTTGTAAATTACTTTTTAATAGCTGGAATATATCACGAACAATTTTGATACTCATTATACACTTTTATATAATTTTACATCAAACTCTTTTGAGTTTTATTATGAACTATAATGTTTCTGATTTTTAAAAATCAAATTTATTTTATTTTTAACTCATAACACGCATTTTTAAAAATTCCAGCATTGAATAATAGCGTTTGTTTGTACCCTTTCTTCTAACGGTTATTTATCCCGTCTTTCTCTCATATGTTGCTCTTGATGATGACCGATCTATTGAAGTGGTCGAAACAGATTTCTGTCAGCAATTATAAACACCATTTGTTTTTTTTCAAAAATGTTAAATTTTTATATATATATATATATACATACATATATTATATATATATATATATATATATATATATATATATATATACCTCCACAAATGTAGGATGCAACGCAAGGTCAATTTTTTCAGCTGAGTTTAAGAGATTTGAATTCAGAGTTGTCCTTCTCCTAGACTGGTTGGTTAACCAAGGTTAAAGAACCCAGTCCACCGTACAATTTATCTATACACAGAGTGAAAATATTTTGATTCATACCTCTACCAAGAGTATTAACGCTATTTAGAATGAAATTTGATTAGGTTTGGTTTGGTTTGGTTTGTTTTACGGCATATCAACCTCAGTGGGTCATTTAATGCCGATAAAGTTTTGAAATAAATCAATTATTAATGGATAATACAATTTTTTATAAATACATTTTTCTATCTAACCCATAGATGGGACCCTAACAGGTACTACCATTCCGGGTAAGTGTGGACCAGGGAGCAATGGTGATGAAAGGGTGTTCCACATTCCCCAAACCTCCAGAACTGGAACCTCACCATCAGATAGAGTTTAATGTCATTCCCAGGACATGTAGACCCTCGGTCACCGCCTTGTAGCACCCATATAAAAATTGTTCGGGCTTGCTATAAGAGCAATAGGGTTGGGGCAATCATATAGGTGCTAGGGCTTGACGTGACCAGCCGATTGATCGGAGGAAGCCTCTCCGACCGTCCGTCTAGCCTAAGTAAGGTTCTAAGTGGTGTGTTGCAGGTCATGGACTGCTCATCCACCAAGACTCCGTCATTAAGCATCACGGGTCGCCACCCACGACCAACAGGTGACCCCATTTGGGGGAATCTTACCCCTCTGCAGAGGCGCAGTCGGTACATTCTAACGGTGGGCTATGTAGAATGAAATTTGGTTAGGTTTAGTATTCTCAAAAATAAGTGTTACTTTTTCCTCAGTAATTTTTTAAATATTTAATTCATTATTGTGTTGGTGTTTATACCTTTTTTTTAAATATTTATTTATAAATTTCAGAGATAGACTTTGAATGATGGTGGATTGTAATTTAGAAGTCGATGTTTTTTTCTCGTGATCCGTTCTATGCTTAATGCTCACGTTGTAAGTATCAGGACATCAGAGCACCAAAGATTAGAACATTGTCTACTTCAGATTTCTTTCCTGATTAAGACACATATATCTTTGAGTTATTTATGCTTCATGAATTGCATATCAGTTTACAACGCCAGCTACGTTTGCAAGTACACACACACACACACACACACAGAATTTTCACATTATCCAAAAAATAAAAATAAAACCTTACAACCGTTCACACTTTTTTACTTTATATATAAGAAAAACAAAAAATAAAAAATTTACAATATTAATTACAAAAATAAAAATTCTTTTTCTATAAATTTGTTGAAGACCAACCGTAAACAGGCTAATACTCATCCCGTTTTGTATAAGAGAATTCGTCTAGTGTCAAATCTTGTCATTATATCTTCTTTTTTAAAAACTGTTCCAACAAGATATACATAATCTGATGACTGAGAAACTATTGTATAACTTTTTTTTTTCTTTTTTGCAACATCAAGGTTTTTGTTTTGAACTCATATGACTTTTTGTCTCCGCTCTTAATAACACGGAGTATAAACAAGCTCTGATGATGATTTTTATAAAATCGAAATATTGTTCAATATCAGCTATGTTATAAAATGTTTTCACTTTAACAGCATTTTGTGGTGTTTTTCATATCTCAGTTTAAAAGTTTAGTCCCAACCTTTTTAAACAAAACCAATGACTGATGTATCATAAAATATCATATCAGGGGTTGGGATTTGGTTTTGTAAAATACATCTATGACGTCACAATTGTTGGTACCCAAACTAAACACATGTAAGTAAGTAAAGTCGTCGGGGTTGCCTAAAGTCGGTATCAGCCAATCAGCGAGGGAGTCTATCCCCTTTTCACTAGCGGTAGACGAAGGAGATTATTTTAGCATCTGAGGTGGAGCGCCACACCTACCATCACCTCCTTACTTTACCGCAAAGATCCCTGGGCCGGTATCGAACTAGGAACCTTGTGGTTTCTAGCCAAACGCTCTACCGACTGAGCTAACCCGGCCCTGTTGCAAAACAAGTACCAACAATTGTAAAGTCATTTATTCCATAAACTTTTTTGGAATGTATGTTTACGAATTTTACACATTTTAAATTTTCAATGCTTCTCATAATTGATTTTGCGTCTGAGGTGGAGCGCCACACCTACCAAATGCTTCTCATAATAGATTCATGTATGTTTCTAATCATCAGGTGACACTACATTTTGAATAACGGAAAGCGATATTAGAGGCTGGTTGAGAGAAATGGCCGGATATGAAACGGATTTCCATGTCCATTTACTGAAATGATTATAAACAACTGAGCAATCATCGATTTAAAATATTTTAAAATATTCAAAATTCAATCATCCAAATTTTGATAATTCAATAATTTAAGATTTAAAATTTCGCTTTAGGAAATTTCCGAAAGTCAACATGGCGGACAAATGAAACGGAAAAAAATGGTCGAACGAAAATCAACGAAACGAAACGCGGCCTCATGAAAATAAATGCATGGCCATCTGTAGTATTGCTCGCAGTCTCTCTCTCTCTCTCTCTCTCTCTCTCTCTCTCTCTCTCTTGTAGTTATCTCACAGTTTCTCACTCTCGTCTCTCTCTCTCTCTCTCTCTCTTTGTGTAGTATTTCATCACAGTTTCTCTCTCTCTCTCTCTCCTCTCTCTCTCTCTCTCTCTCTCTCTCTCTCTGTAGTTATTCATCGCAGTTTTCTCTCTCTCTCTCGCTCTCTGTAGTATTCATCAAGTTTCTCTCTCCTCTCTCGTCTCTCATCTCTCGTCTCTGTCATCACAGTTTTCTCTCTGCTCTCTCTCTCGCTCAGTCTCTCTCTCTCTCTCTCTCTCTCTCTCTCTCTGTGTTTATCATCACAGTTTCTCTCTCTCTCTCTCTTCTCTCTCGTCTAGTATTCATCGCAGTTTTCCTCTCTCTCTCGCTCTCTGTAGTTATTCATTTCAAGTTTCTCTCCTCTCTCTCTCTCTCTCTCTCTCTCTCTCTCTCTCTCTCTCTCTCTCTTCTGTAGTATTTCATAGCAGTTTCTCTCTCTCTCGCTCTTCTCTGTAGTATTCATCACAGTTCTCCTCTCTCTCTCTCTCTCTCTGTTCTCTTCTCTCTCTCTCTCTCTGTAGTATTCATCGCATTTTTTCTCTCTTCTCTGTTAGTTCTCTCTCTCTCTCTCTCTCTCTCCGTCTCTCTCATTCTCTCTGTTAGTATTCATCCGCAGTTTCTTCTCTCTTCTCTCTGTAGTATTCACACAGTTTCTCCTCTCTCTCTCTCTCTCTCTCTCTCTCTCTCTCTCTCTCTTCTCTCTGTAGTATTCATCGCAGTTTCTCCTCTCTCTCTCTCTCTGTAGTATCATCACAGTTTCTAAATCTCTTCTCTCTTTCTCTTTTCTCTCCTCTCTATCTGTGATTGATCTCTCTCTCTCTCTCTTCTCCTCTCTGTAGTATTCATCGCAGTTTCTCTCTCTCCCTCTCTCTGTAGTATTCAATCACAGTTTCCTAAAAATTCTCTTCTCGTCTTTTCTCTCTCTCTCTCTCTCCCTCTCTCTCTCTCTCTTCCCTCTCTTCCCTGGTAGTATTCAT
>CM042157.1:86201928-86212871 GCA_023376005.1 Doryteuthis pealeii | reverse complement strand
GGGCGGGAAGGTGATCCATTGGGATTGTGCAAAAAACACAATTAAATTTTTTCCCAATTATGCAGACACCAGGATCTGTCCTGAAGAATGAACACATTAGAATTCTATGGGACTGAGATACGATAGATTACCTTAATCCCAACCAGGGACCAAACCTTAGCGTTGAATTAACAAGAGAATAAGCGAACGAATAAAACTACCTAAAAAGGTACAAGACTAGACACGACAGGGTAGGAAAGGCGATCACTGGGAATTTGTGCAAAAAACCAATTAAATCGAATATGCAGACACCAGGATCTTGTCCTGGAAGAATGAGCACATAGAATTCTAGGGACTTTGGTACAGATAGATTAACCTAATCCCAGCTTAGGAGACCAAACCTTATCGTAATTAACAAGAAGAGAACTGATCATCTCGTGAATTTTGCCGTTTCCCAGGTCGACAACTAGGAAAATGAAGGAGAGAAAAATGAGAGACAAATACTGACCTACCAGTAAGGAACATGATAAATAAAGGTCGTACAATTGTACTTTGGTGCCCTGGAACAGCACCCCACGGTTGGAGAAAAGGTCTGGAGGAAATGGAATTGAGACCATCCAAACAACAGTGTTCTAAAATCGTCGAATACTGAGAAGAATCTTGGACACCTAAAAAGACTTGCTGTCACTCAGCCTCCAGTGAATCAACAAGCTAAGGCATGTATGAATTACTCTCCAGGAGTAAAATAATAATAAAAAATAATAATAATATAATAATAATAATAATAATATAATAAGTTACTCGTATTTAGAAAACAATACTAATACTAGATTGATACTCAAGCAACAACAAATAAATTAAAAAGAAGTTAAAATAATCAACCAGTACCGCATGAATAAAAACAGTTCGAAATAGTTGCCTAAGTTTAATATGTAAAGTGCTCAATTCATGAGTAGAGTTTGCTTTTGTTTTCTTTTTTTTTTCTGTATTTCTTTATTACGCTAATTTTAATTCTTTCTTGTAGCCACTAAAAAAATGTCGTTTGTGCAAGATCTCGTCAGTCAGAATAATCCTGAAGATCTGTTTGGTGGAAACCTAGGTTAGTATTTTTTAGATATCTTATTTTAATAGCAGCACAAAATCTATATACTCAGAAAATTGCATTAGGTTATGACCTATCCTCAGATGCAAACCAAACCAATAGAATAGTCAATCATTTACTTTAAAATAATATAGTAGTTTGATATGCCGTTAAACATATACCAAGGAAAGTAAAATAGCGAATCAAATTTCAGTTGCTTGGTTGGTTTGGTTGGTTGGTGGTTGGGCTTTACGGCATTTCAATCCGTGTGGGCTATTATGTCGAGGACGTTTTGTTTAATTCATTCCGATGGGTATTCAATTTTTTTTAAAACACATTTTAAACTCATGTTTTTCTATTACCCCATAGATGGGACCCTATTTGTACTACCACTCCAGTTCGGAGTGGGTTTGCAAGTAATGATGATGAAGTGGTTACTCCCACACTCTACCCCTAATGCTGAAATTTGATTCACTTATTGGTTTGGTTTGGTTTCATAGTTTAATAACATATCAACACCTTATAGATTATTTAATGACACAATGTGTTTAAACTGTATCTACTGGTGAAGTTCCAAATGTTGAGATTAGGGGTAGAGTGTGGAGTACCACTTCATCATCATTACTTGCAAACCCACTCCGAACTGGAGTGGTAGTACCAGATAGGGTCCCATCTATGGGTTAAATAGAAAAAAAACATGAGTTTAAAAATGTGTTTTAAAAAATTGAATACCCATCGGGAATGAATTAAACAAAACGTCCTCGACATAAAATAGCCCAACACGGATTGAAATGCCGTAAAGCCCAACCAACCAACCAACCAACCAACCAAGCAACTGAAATTTGATTCGTATTTTACTTTTCTTGGTTTATATGTTTAACGGCATATCAACTACTTATGAGTTATTTAAAGTAAAGATTTGATCTATTCTATTGGTTTGGTTTGCATCTGAGGATAGGTCATAACCTACAATTGCAATTTTTCTGAGTATTATCGATTTTTGTGCTGCTATTAAAATAAGATATCTAAAACTACTACCTAGGTTTCACCAAACAGATCTTCAGGATTATTCTGACTGACGAGATCTTGCACAAACGACATTTTTTAAAGTGGCTACAAGAAAGAATTAAAAAATTAGCGTAATAAAGAAATAACAGAAAAAAAAAAGGAAAAACAAAAGAAAACCAACTCTACTCAGTGAATTGAGCACTTTTACATATTAACTTAGGCAACTATTTCAACTGTTTTTTTATTCATTGCGGTACTGGTTGATTATTTTTTAACTTCTTTTTAATTTATTTTGTTTGTTGCTTGAAGTATCAATACTAGTATTAGTATTGCTTCTAAATACGAGTAACTTATTATTATTATTATTATTATTATTATTATTATTATTATTATTATTATTATTATTTCACTCCTGGAGAGTACTTCATACATGCCTTAGCTTGTGATTCACTGGAGGCTGAGTGACAGCAAGTCTTTTTAGGTGTCCAAGATTCTTCTCAGTATTTTCGACGATTTTAGCAACACTGTTGTTTGGATGGTCTCAATTTCCATTTCCTCCAGACTCTTCTCCAAACCGTTGGGGTCTGTTCCAAGGGCACCAAGTACAATTGGTACGACCTTTATTTTCATGTTCCTCTGGTAAGGTCCAAGTATTTGTCTCTCATTTTTCTCTCCTTCATTTTCACTTAGTTGTCGACTGGGACGGCAAAATTCACGAGATGACAAGTTCTCTTCTTGTTAATTAACGCTAGGTTTGGTCTCCTAGCTGGGATTAGGTAATCTATCTGTATCTCAAAGTCCCATAGAATTCTATGTGTCTCATTCTTCAGGACAGATCCTGGTGTCTGCATATTCGATTTAATTGTGTTTTTTGCACAATTCCCAGTGGATCGCCTTTCCTACCCTGTCGTGTCTAGTCTTGTACTCTTTTTATGGTAGTTTTATTCGTTCGCTTATCTTCTTGTTAATTAACGCTAGGTTTGGTCTCCTGGTTGGGATTAGGTAATCTATCTGTATCTCAAAGTCCCATAGAATTCTATGTGTCTCATTCTTCAGGACAGATCCTGGTGTCTGCATATTCGATTTAATTGTGTTTTTTGCACAATTCCCAATGGATCACCTTTCCCACCCTGTCGTGTCTAGTCTTGTACTCTTTTTATGGTAGTTTGATTCGTTCGCTATCTTCTTGTTAATTAACGCTAGGTTTGGTCTCCTGGCTGGGATTAGGTAATCTATCTGTATCTCAACGTCCTATAGAATTCTATGTGTCTCATTCTTCAGGACAGATCCTGGTGTCTGCATATTCGATTTAATTGTGTTTTTTTTTTGCACAATTCCCAGTGGATCGCCTTTCCTACCCTGTCGTGTCTTGTCTTGTACTCTTTTTATGGTAGTTTGATTCGTTTGCTTATCATACGATTGATCGTTGCTTTAAATACGAGCAAAGATATTTCTTTAATAAGAAATACTAAATTTGACTTTATCAGGACTATATAAAAGGGTATATAGGTATTTGACAAGTTATTTTCGAATAGGTCAAATGTCGAAAGGTCAAATGTCGAAAGGTCAAATGAAAAATTAACCAAATTGCCCGAAGAATATGGAAATGTACATTTTATCTATGAGTGCACGGTATTTAACGTAGAGATGAATTTTGAATCCTCAAAAATGCGATGCATTTATAGATTTTGGAAATATTCTCATCAAATTCCCTGGAGCGACTCAGGGGAAATATCTGGAAAATACGCTTAGGTGTTTAGTCCGGGGATAAATGTGTTGCCATGAGTAGATCTTTTCGAAAACGTTCTTCCGGGGGTGGAGGGATGAAATCCAGCTTAGGACCACTCTTATATCCTCGGGTGGACAATATATAAGAACCGGGTCTACTACTCACACGCTCATTATTTTCTATTAGATATGATCGCACAAGAAATGCTGAAAACAGCATTTTAGTATATATATATATTATATATATATATATATATATATATATATATGAGGTAGGTAAAGTGTAGTGAACAAAAAAATGATAACTCCAAACAAATCTAAGGGTTGAAATATTTCGTCCTATTCATAAGGACATCATCAGTCAATTGACTTTTATTCAAAGCGAAAATTACGTACATGTGATTTAACCTCCCAACCCTTCATTTCCGCTACTAAATCACTCCCTCATCAAATCACATGTAGGTAATTTTTGCTTTGAATAAAAATCATTTGACTGATGATGTCCTAATGAATAGGACGAAATATTTCAACTCTTAGACTTGTTTTGAGTTATTATTTTTTGTTCACTATCCTTTTACCTACCTTATACTGTCGGATTTTTACTCCAACCATCTATCTTCATATATATATATATATATATATATATATATATATATATATATATAGTCTTTTTCTATTATTTTTCTTGTATTGGAGAATTGAAAATAACGTACTCGATTACGGGTGTAAGAGCTATATTTATTTAATATATATATATATATATATATATAATATATAATATAATATATATATATATATTTATATATATATATATATATATATATATATATATATATATTTGTTTTTCCAAAAATGTTAAATTTCATACTGTCGGATTAATTTCCATCTATTTTTCATATTTGTCTAATGAAAAAACAAAATATCTGGATTTTTACACCTCTGAAGGCTTTTATCTACAACACTACGGATTTATCAACACCACAAGTGATTTGAAACTTTACATCTTTCTTAATTACGCTATATTCTTGTAAATTACTTTTTTAATAGCTGGAATATATCATGAACAATTTTGATACTCATTATACACTTTTATATAATTTTACATCAAACTCTTTTGAGTTTTACTATGAACTATAATGCTTCTGATTTTTAAAAATAAAATTTATTTTATTTTTAACACAGAACACGCATTTTTTTAAATTCCAGCATTGAATAATAGCGTTTTGTTTGTACCCTTTCTTCTAACGGTTATTTATCCCGTCTTTCTCTCATATGTTGCTTTTGATGATGACCGATCTATTGAAGCGGTCGAAACAGATTTCTGTCAGCCGAGTTTAAGAGATTTGAATTCAGAGTTGTCCTTCTCCTAGACTGGTTGGCTAACCAAGGTTAAAGAGCCCAGTCCACCGTACGATTTATCTATAGACAGAGTGAAAATATTTTATTCATACCTTTACCAAGAGTATTAACGCTATGTAGAATGAAATTTGGTTAGGTTTGGTTTGGTATGGTTTGTTTTGTTTTACGGCATATCAACCTCAGTGGGTCATTTAATGTCGATAAAGTTTTGAAATTAATCAATTCATAATGGATAATACAATTTTTTATAAATACATTTTTCTATTTAACCCATAGATGGGACCCTAACAGGTACTACCATTCCGGGTAAGTGTGGACTAGGGAGCAAGGGTGATGAAAGGGTGCTCCACATTCCCCAAACCTCCAAAACTGGAACCTCACCATCAGATAGAGTTTAACGTCATTCCCAGGACATGTAGACCCTCAGCCACCGCCTTCTAGCACCCATATGATAAAAAGTTTTGGGGCTTGCTATAAGAGTAATAGGGTTGGGGCAATCATATAGGTGCTATGGCTTGACGTGACCAGCCGATTGATCGGAGGAAGCCTCTCCGACCGCCCGTCTAGCCTAAGTAAGGTTCTAATTGGTGTGTTGCAGGTCATGGACTGCTCATCCACAAAGACTCCGTCATTAAGCATCACGGGTCGCCACCCACGGCCAACAGGTGACCTCATTTGGGGGAATCTTACCCCTCTGCAGAGGCGCAGTTGGTACATTCTAACGGCGGGCTATGTAGAATGAAATTTGGTTAGGTTTAGTATTCTCAAAAATAAGTGTAACTTTTTCCTCAGTAATTTTTTTTTATTTAATACATTATTGTGATGGTGTTTATACCTTTTTTTTAAATATTTATTTATAAATTTCAGAGATAGACTTTGAATGTTGGTTGATTGTAATTTAGAAGTCGATGTTTTTTTTCTCGTGATCCGTTCTATGCTTAATGCTCACGTTGTAAGTATCAGGACATCAGAGCACCAAAGATTAGAACATTGTCTACTTCAGATTTCTTTCCTGATTAAGACACATATATCTTCGAGTTATTTATGTTTCATGAATTGCATATCAGTTTACAACGCCAGCTACGTTTGCAAGTACACACACACACACACACACACACACACACAGAGAGAATTTTCACATTATCCAAAACATAAAAATAAAACCTTACAACCGTTCATACTTTTTTTACTTTATATATAAGAAAAACAAAAAATAGAAAATTTACAATATTAATTACAAAAATAAAAATTCTTTTTCTATAAATTTGTTGAAGATCAACCGTAAACAGGCTAATACTCATCCCGTTTTGAATAAGAGAATTCGTCTAGTGTCAAATCTTGTCAATATATCTTCTTTTTTTAAAAACTGTTGCAATAAGATATACATAATCTGATGACCGAGAAACTATTGTATAACTTTTTTTTTCTTTTTTGCAACATCAAGGTTTTTGTTTTGAACTCATATGACTTTTTGTCTCCGCTCTTAATAACACGGAGTATAAACAAGCTCTGATGATGATTTTTATAAAATCGAAATATTGTTCAATATCAGCTATGTTATAAAATGTTTTCACTTTAACAGCATTTTGTGGTGTTTTCATATCTCAGTTTAAAAGTTTAGTCCCAACCTTTTTAAACAAAACCAATGACTGATGTATCATAAAATATCATACCAGGGGTTGGGATTTTGGTTTTGTAAAATACATCTATGACGTCACAATTGTTGGTACCTAAACTAAACACATGTAAGTAAGTAAAGTCGTCGAGGTTACCTAAAGTCGGTATCAGCCAATCAGCGAGGGAGTCTATCCCCTTTTCACTAGCGGTAGACGAAGGAGATTATTTTAGCATCTGAGGTGGAGCGCCACACCTACCATCAGCTCCTTACTTTACCGCAAAGATCCCTGTGCTACTCATACGCTGAGTCGGCGAGGGCCGGTATCGAACTAGGAACCTTGTGGTTTCTAGCCAAACGCTCTACCGACTGAGCTAACCCGGCCCTGTTGCAAAACAAGTACCAACAATTGTAAAGTCATTTATTCCATAAACTTTTTTGGAATGTATGTTTACGAATTTTACACTTTTTAAATTTTCAATGCTTCTCATAATTGATTTTGCGTCTGAGGTGGAGCGCCACACCTACCAAATGCTTCTCATAATAGATTCATGTATGTTTCTAATCATCAGGTGACACTACATTTTGAATAACGGAAAGCGATATGAGAGGCTGGTTGAGAGAAATGGCCGGATATGAAACGGATTTCCATGTCCATTTACTGAAATGATTATAAACAACTGAGCAATCATCGATTTAAAATATTTAAAAATATTCAAAATTCAATCATCCGAATTTTGATAATTCAACAATTTAAGATTTTAAATTTTAAATTTCGCTTTAGGAAATTTCCGAAAGTCAACATGGCCGACAAATGAAACGGAAAAGAATGGTCGACTTATGTGAAAATAAAATCAACGAAACGAAACGCTGACTCTTGAAAATAAATGCATGGCCATCTGTAGTATTCATAGCAGTTTCTAAATCTCTCTCTCTCTTCTTTCTCTCTTTCTGTAGTATTCATCACAGTTTCTCTCTCTCTCCTCCCCCCTTCTCTCTCTCTCTCCTCCCCTCTCTCTCTCTCTGTAGTATTCATCACAGTTTCTCTCTCCCCCCTCTCTCTCTCTCTCTCTCTCTGTAGTATTCATCACAGTTTCTCTCTCTCTCTCTTTCTTCTTTCCTTCTCTCTCTTCTCTCTCTCTCTCTCTCTCCCTAGCTCTTTCTCTCTCTAGCTCTCTCTCTCTTCTCTCTCCTCTCTCTCTCTCTCTCTCTCTCTCTCTCTCTTTCTCTTTCTTTCTTTCTCTCTCTCTTCTCTCTCTCTCTCTCTCTCTCTCTCTCTCTCTCTCTCTCTCTCTCTCTCTCTCTCTTTCTTCTCTTCTCTCTCTCTCTCTAGCTCTCTCTTTATCTCTCTCTCTAGCTCTCTCTCTCTATCTTTCTTTCTCTGTCTCACAGTCTCACTCACTGTCTCACTCTCTCTCAGATATTCTCACATACTGCAACTTTTACATGCTCGGTTTAGCTTAGACGGTAGAGCACCCACCAAGCGAATCGTAAGGTTCCGGTTTCGATACCGATTCCAGCCAACTCAGCATCGAGTAGCCCAGATTGGGTAATCTGATCTGTGCAGTAAAGCTGATGGTAGGTGTGGTGCTCCACCTCAACTAAAAAAGGAATCTCCCTGGTCTAGAGCTATCGAAAAGGGGGTAGTCTGTCTCGCTGTCCGGCTGATACTGACCCTAAGCCACTCCGCTAACTTTTATTAACTAATAAAGGCAAGGAAAAGATTATATCCCGCTGAAAACTATTACAGATACAGACTACGCATTTGATCTAGCGCTTCTCACAAATACACCTGCCCTAAATAAATTTCAGTTGCGTAATCTGGATTAAACAATAAGAGTCATTGGCCTTCTATGGGAACTCAGATAAAAATATGTTTGAAAAAAAGATGAAACCATCTTCATATAAGTTGGAAAGCCTCTGAAATTACTAGAGCAGTTTATATACCTCCGTAGCATTATCTCATCTACAGAAAGCGCTGTCAATATATAAGAAAATGCATCGATGCTATTGACAGTGACTTCTTACAATTGTAGCCATATCAGTACTACTGTATGGCTGCACCACTTGGACGTTAATGAAATTCTTGGAGAAAAAGTTCGATGGGACCTATACAAAAATGCTGCATGCTGTCTTTTGGAAGCAACGTAACTCATGTTACATAATTATTAAAAACCTAATATTTATGGCAATAGTGTAGAAATCAAAATGGCCGTTATAAGCTACAACCCACGGCCTTGAAGGATGAATGACAAGGCTTGACCTCACTCTCACCTTGCCTTCCGGGGATAAATCGTGAGAACCGGAAGGCATAGAAGAACCTGTCTTCCGGTTTAAGGATAGTAAGTAAGTCTCAGTTAGCAAGTAGGAGCCGAGCTCGTAAGATGTAAGTCTCACTGCGCAGATGTCTGGGCTGGGGATTGAGAATAAAGTAACATCAAAGTAAATCGAAGTCTTGTGTTTATTACCTAAAAACTAACAATGGGCTTCTGATAAGGAGAAATCCCTAACAGAAACCAAACCCGAAGTCCCCAAGAAAGTTCAGACCTTAGAAGAGACCAGACCAAGATAGATGTTAGAAGATAGAACCAAAGCCGGCCAGAAGAAAACCGATCAGAAGTAAGAAGTAAGAAAGGGTATACAACACACACATAACACACAAACATTTTATATATATATATATATATATATATATATATATAAGTAAAGAAATAACAAACGACTTAGAGATTTAGCATTATAGTCTATTCCAGGGAGCTTAGACAAAGCTCCCTGAAATAGACTATAATGCTAAATCTCTAAGTCTTTTGTTATTTCTTTACTTATATATTTGCTCTGTGACTCTAACATTAAAAGCACACATTGAGCTCTCAAACTGCGACAGGTTTTTTTAAATAAAACTCTTGTGTCGTAAGGAAGATTTCTTCTCTGGACTTTTGGATTATATTATATATATATATTATATATATATATATATATATATAGTATTTGTGGAAAAGGTGACTTACCGGTGAAAATGGTCACAATGGTTAGTTGATGTAAGTTTCACAATGATAAGACAGCGATATAACAAATATAAAGTGCTCAATACGTTAGTAGAGCAAATTTATTATCTTAATGGTACACGGTAATAACCTACTCGAGTTTCTCCATAGGGATCTTCAGGGTTAAATCCACTGGATTAATCAAGATATTGATTAATTGTAGTCCATAGATGACTTCTCTAATGGGCACCTATGCACGGACACACCAGTGGTCAGCCAGTAAAAACTTTCGTTGAGATGAGCTCTGCACGGACGGATACTGAATGCTGTACAGAGGACTTTCCAGGGCGATTGCTGCTGTTGCTGCTGCTGTTGAGATAATGATGATGATGATGATGATTTACTAATTATCTGGCGCCCAGTAAAAATTGAACTAATGGTCTGCTCAACTAGATTACCAACAATTTCCCTATAGTAATATGAATTACTATGCGTCGATTTGTGTGTGTGTGTGTGTGTGTGTGAGAGAGAGAGAGAGAGAGAGAGAGAGAGAGAGAGAGAGAAAGAGAGAGAAGTGTGTGTGTGTGTGTGTGTCTGTGTGGATTGTTGCCTTTGAAATAGAAACCATACATTCTTGCAACCTTTTCTCATACCTGCGAGCGCCAATGAAAAATTTGACTTGTAAATGGATTAATTTATGCTAAGGTTATTCAAATCGTCGCTCTATGACAGGCATTCAATTTCATTTATCTTCAAACCTTTAGGAGCGTTTTCAAAATGGAATAATTGAACCTTCAGCGTTATCATAAAATGTGATTAGCGCAAATGCGAATTATTATCATTCTCTTTTATTTCATTCTTTCTTTCATTCTTTTTCTTTCTTTCTTTCTTTCTTTTTCTGAATTTTTCTTTCTTTCTTTCTTCTTTCTTTCGATCTTTCTTTCTTTCTCCTATTCTTTGTTCTTTCTTTCTCTTCGTTCCTTCTTTCGCTTTTTCTTTCTTTTTCTTTTTTTTTCTTTTTTTTCTTTCTTTCTTTCTCCTATTCTTTTGTTCTTTCTTTCGTTCGTTCCTTCTTTCGCTTCTTTCTCTTTCTTTCTTTCTTTTCTTTCTTTCTTCTTTCTTTCTTTCTTTCTTTTCTTCTTTTTTTCTTCTTCTTTCTTTCTTCTTCTTTTTCTTTCTTTTCTTTCTT
>CM042157.1:86189428-86196928 GCA_023376005.1 Doryteuthis pealeii | reverse complement strand
AGCAGATTTAATTAAAGTCAGATAGCCTACTATGAATTAATTCATTTAATTCATCACAGATAATCCTGACGATCTATGGCAGATGAAACTTGATAGAGTGGATATCTGACTATACCTTTTTACTTTATATATATATATATATGTGTGGTGTGTGTGTGTGGTAATATGTATGCACGTGTGTGTCGGTTTGTGTGCTAAAATGTATAACATGTAATATAATATATAATTATATATTTATATATATATATATATGTGTGTGTGTGTGTGTGTGTGTGTGTGTGTGTGTGCGTGTCATCGATCGTATCAAAAAAGATATGACCTAGAACCAGACAAAGTATTTCATTCCGAAACAATTGGTGAATTTATTTTTAAAAGAATGAAATCTTGTGGCGTAGTGGTTAACGTACTGGACTGTGACATTATAGTGAGTGAGTTCGAACTCCAGTCGTGCTATCAGGTTCATTACTCATACCCTTGAGAAACTATCAATCTCTTCATCCCCCAACTATAGATTAGATAGTACAACTTCTATTATTCTTCTATAAAGATTTCTTTGTTATTAGATAACACACAGAGATTGGTACACCATTGAATACAGAAATTAAACCTTATTTTAAACTAGCAGAGGCTACCCGGCGTCGCCTCTTAAAAAGAATGCTAATGTCTACTATCTAAAATATTAAATGAAAAAGAAATCCATGCTGTTATCATTTAAATTTTTTTTTTTAATTATCTTCATGAATATAAATCAAATCTACACTTGTCATCTTTAATAACTTCATTATTATATGGGTTTCAACTAGTACAATGTATTTTTGGAATCTATATATATAAAAGAAAGATTCTGTATGTCTGTCTGTACAACCACCAAACTCACTTCCTTTTATAAAGGAAAATTGGTGGAGACCAGCAAAGACCAAAGTTCAATAAAATCCAGACTCTATTTTCGTCTGAAAAAGAGGTTAAAAAACATTTTACCCCTCATTTTCCAAAAAAAAGCTAAATAAAATATAATCAGTGTATAAATCAATGATATATTAAAAGATTGATTTATCAAATCTCTATTATTTTTGCTCAAAAACCAAGCCTTGGTGATATTTAATGTGTATATATATTTACTTTGTCGTTTTAAAAAATTGAGTAAAAAAAATGAGAGTACCCCATGAAACAAAACGTTAATTGTCTGTATTTTTGGATGAGGCTTGATGCGAAATATTTCGATTTTTCGGACTATTATTCTCATCTTTATTGTGGTAGTTATTAACACAACGTTTCGGCTACTGTATCTCCGACCTTCCTCGGGTGTTTTTAATTGTAAGATACACTGGAAACACATGAGGATACAGCGGCCGGTACGTTGTGCAAATAACTGCCACAATAAAGATGAGGATGATAGTAAAAAAAATCACAATTATTCAAAATAAAATGTCTTCAGAATAAGATAATCCAACAAGGGTTGACATGCCGTAAAATCCAATAAACCAACTAACTAAACTAGGCGCTGATAATAACAATATACCTTTAAAAAACTATGGAAGGACATAAGTGCTTATTTTGATTTGTAAGTCGTTTAACTTGATTTGACCAAATGACAATACTAATTAAGATATGACAAAAACTCGTTACGGTATTTTTTTTTGGGGGGGGGGTAAATAAATATCGATTAAAAATCTATTAGGTTTGACAGGTTGCTGTCAGGTCAACACAAATCAAATCGTATCAGAGTAAACTGCTGCTGCTGCTGCTGCTTCTGCTGCTGCTTCTGCTTCTGCTGCTGTGAAAAATTAAGCGAGAAATTGCAATTGGTCTTCTTCCCTAAAAGATTTCCCGAACAATGCAACGCTTAGTGAGCCGTGGGCGAGCTGAGGTGTGCTTAGAATTAATGGACAAAAGAAAAAAAAGGAAAAAAAGGGACAGTCAAAAGAACGCACTAGTGTGTATAAATATACAAAGATTCACTTACTTACCAATAAGTTGAATAGACACATACACACGTATATACACATATATATCCATACATACACACACACACGCGCACACACAGACACAAAGACGCACTATTGTGTACAATTATATACTTACGTGTAAATAAGCTACATTAATGCATACACATGCACACACACATATATATGTATATTCATACATATTCACACACACACACACACACACACACACACACACAACCTTGAGGTTTGTTTCGCTGTCGTTTATCGCAAAAGATTTATACACACACGCGCAACCACACACCTAAAAAATGCACAATGCTTTCTTTTAGATACACACACTTATACAATCCCATACTCACGCCATAAGATAGAATATTTGACGTCATACTTCAAACCGTCTCCTTTTTTCAATCCTCAAATTTTAAACAGACTGAATAACAAGGACTACCACTCGCTTTTCTCGTTATTCTGTGATAAAATTTCTTATTACCTTCTATATACCAACAAATGCCCTGAAAATGATCTAATTAATAGATCGAAACACTGCAGCGTCGGCCAATAAACCCACCACTTCACTCATTTGAACCTGTGTTTTTTTCATTCTTTCCTAATATACTACATACCGTCGGATTCACTTCCTTTTCTTCACATATATATATATATATATATATATATATATATATATATATGTATATTCACACATATTCACACACATACAGTCACAAGAACACACTAGTGTGTACAAAGACACATTTACGTGCTCTTGAAATCAGTCAGTCAGTCAGTCAGTCAGTCTACTATTGGTTTGAACAACAGCAACTGGCCAAGCACAACTGAACCAGTGTCAAGACAACTGGTACTTATAGGAATTCAGAATAGTCCACTCATGAATTAGGGCGATTCCATTCCTTGAGTCCAGATTGGTTGCTTGGTTTCTATGATGTTCTGAAGTTTCATAAATAACCTGCCATTTTGCAGTTGTCCTTTGCAGCAAATCAGGTTCATATTAAGTTACGACTGCTTGTGTTAGGGTTCGAATCACAGACAAAGCGGCTTCCTGTCTATAAACCTGCTGATGAGGCATAATATGCCGAAATGTACATACAGAGATCGACTTTTTCTCGATTTGTTTACGCCTTACATTTGAACAGATATATTCGCCTAATTCATTAATTATCAACTAATTAATTTTCAAATTAGGTATGCCTTCAATTAAGCACATATTCTCCCAAAAATTGTCGGCGATCGTCATCTCAAACAAACTGTTTGATTACTCTCATATATATATATATATATATATATATATATATATATATATATAGTGTAATAAAGAAATTGTTCTAAAAACTTTTTTTTCAGAAATTAGAAAGGTGCTCAATACTGGCCAGTAGATCAACATAAAACCTGATTTAATTGATTGATTATACACCTTTGTATGACAGTTTCATTATTATTAGCATCATGTATTTTTACAACAAAAAAAGTGTCTCGTCTGATTATAATCATCAGGCGAGACGATTTTTCTTTCTAAAAATACATGAAACTATTAGTAATGAAACTGTCATCAGGAGGTGAATGATCATTCAATTATTTTTGATGCGTATATATATATATGCCAACCACACACACACACACACACATACACATACACACAAATGTGTATATATATATATATATATATATATATGAAGATAGGAGGGTTGGAGTAAAATCCGACAGTATGAGGTGAGGTAAAAGGAAAAGTGAACAAAAAATAATGACTCAAATAAGTCCAAATAGGAGATAAATATTTCGCCCTTCTGACGTGTGTGTGGGGGGGGGGAGCGCGTGGTGTAATGGTTAAAGTCATAGGAAATGGACTCGTCGCCCCGAGTTCAAATCCTGGACGTGGTAATTGCATTTCACTTAGCGCTAATACCCTTGGGAAAGGTATGAATTCTACTCTTAGGGAAGACTGGGATCTTTAACCGTGGTTAGGCAACCGGTCTAGGAGAAGGAAAACTCAGAATTCAAACCTGTTGAACTCCGCTTAAGAAATTGACCTCGTGTCACATCCTGCTCGTGCGGAGGGGTTGATAAATATATATATATATATATATATATATATATATATAATATATATATATATATATATATCAGTGTCTATCTCAATACATTTTATTTTCATCCTATACATGTGCATATGTATATGTCTCTCTATATATGTATATATGTCCCTTTGATCAATATCTATCTATGTATCTTATGCGTCAGAAATATATACATATATATAATTTTAACCATACGCAGTTAAGACTGACGCAATTTAACTAAAGGAACTTATATACGAAATTTGATTAACCAGAATACAGTGCTGAAATAAAGTAGGAAAAAAGTCTTGCTTAGTTATAAAAAAAAAAATCTTCTATTAAATATAGCAGCAAAGAAATTGTAAATATTCCCCAAGTACTGGATTCAAAAAAATATAAATATTGCAACCATAGTAACGTGTTTGCAACTTATAAAAAATATATATATATAACTCACGGAACAATTGCAAACAACAAATTTTCAAATTTTTTTTTCTCCCATGTGAGGGCATTCAAGATGTTGAAATTTCATTCTTTTTCTTCTTCCTTTGAGGTTTTTTTTTTTTTAGGAAGGTGTCGATGGTAAAAAAAATGTTATTTTCTTCGGGTATCTTAGGAAGGTGACGTTGATGGAAAACAATTCATTTTTTTCTGAAAGATGTAATTCTTCTCTCTGAAAGGCGCCAAAACTTCAGGATTTTTTTTCTAAATTCTCACTTCTCTATCACTTTAAAAATATGTTATTCAAACGTTTTCTAAGAAACTAAAGTTTTCAAACTTAAACAATAAGTTTGTCAGTATTTTTAGATGAGGCTTGATGTGAATGATTTTGATTTTTCGAACTGTTATTCTCATCTTTATTGGGGTATGTATAAACACAACATCTCGACCGCTATATCCTACGACCTGCTTCAGGTATTTCCTATGTATCCGAGCATAGTAATGATACAACCTGGGAAATCATTTTTAATAGTTTGACATTGGACGTCATTATTTGAATAAGATCTTCAAAAGTTCTTCGACGCCATTTTGATCAACTGTCAAACTATTCAACATTACTTTCCATGGTGGATCAGAAAAGCCTTCACGTCACGGTCTTCCAGAACCTTCTAGCTTCAGTTTTTATCATCATCATAGGCTAGGTTAGTTGTTTATATTTACGAGTTAATTTTTAAAACTAGCACAGGTACCACCTACCAAAATTATGGTACACTGAGCTCTCAATTGACCAAACCAAAATTTAACATTTCCGTTGTTAAAAAAAAAGCCCAGCTTAGAATTATTCCTAAATCTTGTGATTTACCATATATATATATATATATATATATATATATATATATATATATATATATATATATATAAGGCGATAGATTAAGATAGCATAGACACGGATTCAACGCTGCCTGTTGACTGTCAGTTTCTCGCCAATGCAATCATCAGACCAAGAGTTTTCCAGGAGATGGATATACTTTTATCATTTTGTTGTGTGATATTCTGTGTAAGGGACATCTAGTTTATACTGCGTTGTTATTTACGGGGCTATATTATTTCAATTTTGTGATTTGTTAATTTATTCACTTTATTATGTTTAATTTATTATTGTTATTATTATTATTATATTATTATATTATTATAATAATAATATAATAATAATAATAATAATATTATTATTATTTTACTCCTTTTGAGTTTCACATCAGCATTAGCTGATGGTCTTTTACTGGAGTCTGAGTGACAGCAAGCCCCTCAGGTCTCCAGGACTCTTCTGAGTATTCTGGCAGATTGCAGCAGTGCAGTGTTCTGAATGGTTTCAATTCTTCCTCTGATTCCCAAACGTTCCAAACCCTTTTTCAATCCTTTTGGGACTGTTCCAATGCACCAACTACAATTGGTATCACTTTCACTTTCATATTCCATAAGTTTTTCAGTTCCCTGGCAAGGTTCAGATATTTGTCCATTTTTTCATTTTCCTTCAGCTTCACCCTATGATCTGCTGGCACTGCAAAATCCACCAGTTGACAAATTCTTTCTTTTTTGTTTGGGATAAGGTGATCCGTTTTTATTTCAAAGTCCCAGAGAATTTTATTCGTTTCGTTCTCAAGAACAGATTCTGGTTTATGCATATACCATTTTGTTGTATGGTCAAAATTTAATTTTTTGCATAATTTCCAGTGGATACCTTCCCAACCCAGTCGTGTCTAGTTTTGTATTCTCGTTGTGCTAGTTTGTTACTATTATTATTATTATTATTATTATTATTATTATTATTATTATTATTATTATTATTGCTGTTGTTGTTGAGGTTGTTCTTGTTTTTGTTAGGAAACATTTGGTCTGATGTTTGCATAGGCAAAAAACTGAAAGTCTTCAAACCCCGTTGACTGTGTCTACGCTATCCAAACGTAGTTAAACATCCGCCCTATTAATGATATTAGGCATTCTTTTGTTTAGCAATCTAGTCTCGCAGATCCATTACTACTGAATAGCGAGTTCTATTTTTCGCTGAATACCCCATACTTGTGACCTTGTGTCACATCCTACTCGTGACGAAGGGGTTGGGTAAATACTCACTTCTGGGTCAGTATATAATAGTAAACAATGTTTGATTGAAAATAAGTGTGTTGTTAGTAAATAAAAAAACATAAACACCTTTCTTTATCCCTATGATCGATCGGCTGGTTACGTCAAGCCCTGGCACCTATATGATTGTCCCAACTCTATGGCTCTCATGACAAATCCTAACCCTTTTTATCATAAACGTACTGGAAGGCGGTGGTTAAGGGTCTTAGTGTTCTGGGTATGACGTTAAACTTTATCTGAGGGTGAAGTTCCAATTCTGGAGCTCTGGGAAATGTGGAGTACCCCTTCATCATCATTACTCCCAGATCCACTTTGAGGGTCTTAATTTCCTGGATATGACATTAAACTCTATCTGATGGTGAAGTTCCAATTCTGGAGCTCTGGGGAATGTGGAGTACCCCTTCATCATCATTACTCCCAGATCCACTTTGAGGGTCTTAATTTCCTGGATATGACATTAAACTCTATCTGATGGTGAAGTTCCAATTCTGGAGCTCTGGGGAATGTGGAGTACCCCTTCATCATCATTACTCCCAGATCCACTTTGAGGGTCTTAATGTCCTGGGTATGATGTTAAACTCTATCTGAGGGTGAAGTTCCAATTCTGGAGCTGTGGGAAATGTTGAGTACCCTTTATCAACATTACTGACTGTTGTATCATCACCATCACTACACTTGGATACACTGGAAACACCTGATGAAGGCTGGAGGATACAGCGGCCGAAAGGTTTTACTAATAAATACCACGATAAAGATGAGGACAATAGTCCGAAAAATCGAAATTAATCACATCAAGCCTCATCTCAATAATACAGACAAATAATTGTGTTGTTATTTTAATGTTTCTTTTTGACGTTCACTTTTCGCTTTTTTCTTGTGTCACAAAAGTCTTTTTGTGTCACTAA
>CM042157.1:86171928-86184428 GCA_023376005.1 Doryteuthis pealeii | reverse complement strand
TCCCTACTTCTCCATATAGCCACAGTTTCTCTCAATTCGAATGAAGGTATAATATTTGCCTCTTTTCGGTCCCATGAAAGAGGGTTTGATATACCCTATACAACATTTGTTTATTTGGGTGTTGCTGTGTTAACCCATATCCATCCATCGTAGAGGGACATTCTAACTTAGGGCGTCCTATTGTGGTGTAATGGTTAGCAAACTTGGATCGCAGATCTATCATAACTGGGACTGACTGCTAAGTCACGCTGAAAGCACTGGGTTCCCGCTAGATCACACAAATTAAGCATCGATGAGATTATTCAATAATTAGAAGAGTGACCATTTAAGCAACAGCAGGTATTGTTAAAAAAACGAATATTACGCCACGAAGGAGACAGGACGAGTGTTACATAATCTATGCGGTTGCATAAGATTATTGGCAACTAGGTTTGAGAGACAACTTTACCGCATCTTCCATACTCACCAGATTCCGGGCCTTCAGACTATCATCTCCTCGAGAGGCAAAGATTATTCCAGTGACGAAGAAGTGAAATCTTTAGTGAAGTAATGGCTCAAAGAACAGTCAACAGAATTTTACGGAGTGGGAATATATGCTCTCATTTGAAGGTGGAACATTTCTATTAAGAGAAACGGTGACGATGTGGATGAGTACGGGTGTGATTCACAGAGGACCAGCTTCATCTGATGTATAATACATGTTCCTGGGTTGGTAATTATACATGTCCTAAACAAAATGGCATTACTTTTGATTCACCATCATATCTATCTCGCACAAATTTTTTCATATCTATCTATCTATCTAGATAAGTGAGAGGGAGAGAGTTAAATCCAGATTATTATACTTTTTACATATTCTACTATTAATATTTTGTAAGTAATCATATCAAATGTTGTAATGATTAAATTACCATACTGTGGTATATTGTAACGTGGCGGTATCATCACGGTACCCAAAAGCGATATATATTGTATAGCGGGTCTTGTCAACGTGCCTCCAAATTCACGACACTAAAAAGGTGTTCAGCACGTGGCGGTCATCTTGTCGATAAAATAGTACAACGCGAGAAATATATCGTCACAAGCTGCTTAGCTTTTATTTCCAGGGCTCGTCTCGTGGGTTGTATCAGGAGAGGTGGAAAGGCAGAGAGAAAGAGAGAGAGAACACTGTTAGATTACTGTGATCCCACAAGGGATCCATGGTCCGATCCGTACCCTACGACTCTCAAAGCAAAAAGAGGCTGGTATTTTTCTTCGTCGTTCCACGTCACCAGGTGACTTCCGGTTCCGGTCAACACCCAAAACTTCCGGTTAACATTCAATTCTCCATTCTGCGGGGGGGGTCACGCCCCGGTCAAAATCATGACAACGGTTTTATGCTCATCACTATTTTTTAAACATTTACTATCTCTTATTTCTTCTTCCTCTCTTTTCTAATATAGTAGTTCTCGCTCAGGATAATCCACATCTTGCTACAATATATACAGGTTCTGTTAGTTAGGTATCATTCATACTCACCTTGCTATAAAGGAAAATAAGAATAATAAATGAATATAATATAGAATATGCAGAGATATATCTAACCATATCTTACTTTCCATCTTTGCTTAACAAAACAGGCAATCATAATTTAAAAGTTACATAAACACAATAATTCGTGTATGCTCATTTGTCAGTTTCCCCTGTTTAAAATGAAAAGAAAAACAAATAACATTCTATTCAGAATTATGCAATTTTATTTATCAAATTTATATAACAAATTCTATTTCTACGTCACAAGAAAAAACGTTGGTGAGACGAAGGTTGTATAACCGATATATATATATATGGTTATACACCTATATATATATATATATATATATATATATATATATATATATATATATATATATTTATATATATATATACTGGTTTCCCAGTTATAAGAAAGGAAAAGACAAATAACATTTTATTCATCATAAAACAATTATGTAAATTTTATTTACCAAATTTAATTTAACACAAATTCTATTTCTACCTCATCAGAAATGGGTTGGCATAACGACGAATTTCTGATTACTCTATTGTAAGACGAGGTTATATAAACCATATATATATATATATATATTATATATATATATATATATATAATATAAGCATTGTGTATATATTGGTTTGGAGGTTGATTTACAAGGCTATCACAATGCAGGTGTAAGGAATAAGGTAACAATGGTGTTGTGTGTTAACCTGTATTTTATTCTCGAATTTTCGAGATAATATCTCTTTTTCAGAAGATCACTGGAACTGAAGTCGACTTGTTATGGCATTTCTAGTTAAAAATAAATAAATAAATAAATAATTTTGTTAACTAGAAATGCCATAACAAGACGACTTTAGTTCCAGTGATCTTCTGAAAAAGAGATTTTATCTCGAAAATTCAAGAATGAAATACAGGTTAACACACAACGCCATTGTTACCTTATTCTTTACACCTGCATTGTGATAGCCTTCAAAATCAACCTCAAAACCATATATATATATATATATATATTAGGGTAGCATGGACATGAAGCCAACAGTTTTTCTCTTTTGGTTTGAGGATCGCATAAGCGAAAAACTGTCAGTAACCAAGTGCCGTTGGTTTCATGTTCACGCTACCCTTATATATACATGATCTATCAATAATATTGAGTTCTATTTATAAACATAGCATATTATATTATCAACATATTATTGGAGGCGCGTGGTCTAATGGTTAGAGTCGAAGGAAATGGACTCGTTGAACCGAGTTCAATTCCTGGACGAAGCTGTTTGCATTTCACTTGGCGCTAATACATTTAGGAAAGATAGGAATGCAATTCTCCCTCCAGGTATGGGTAAATAGCAGGGCAGATTGGGATCTTTAACCATGGCTAGGTAACTAGTCTAGCAGAAGGAAAACTCTGAATTCAAACCTGTTAAACCGCTTAAGAAATTGAGCTTGTGTCGCATCCTGCTTGTGTGGAGGGGTTGGTATATATATATATATATATATATATATATATATATATATATATATATATATATATAACCGTCCACTTTCATATATATATATATGTATATATATATATAATAAAGTAAGCTTAATGAGTCAGGGAATATCTACCTAGGTTTCTCCTAACAGATCATCAGGTTAATTTTGACTGTTATTGGCTCTACTTTTTGTAATGAGCACTTTAGTATATTTAACTCTTGCAGTATTTTTTTCTTTTGGTCTTTTTAATAGTTTCATCTGATTATTCTCAAGGGGGTCTCATGATTTGTTCTTTTCTTTTTTTATATTTTTTTCTCCAGGCGAATGTTTGTATTGTGTAATTACTTACTATAAGGCCGGGAGTTTTTTAATACTGTCGGAGTTTAGAAATAAAAAAATACACACACACACACACATATATATATATATATATAATAATATATATATTTATTTTTAACATAAAATACGCATTTTAAAAAATTTGTTGAAAATTCCGGTACTGATCGAGAGCGTTCTGTGCCTCGTGATTAATGATATATTTATTTCGTCTTTCCGTTTACAATGTTGCTTTGATAAATACCTCTTCATATGGTCGAAACTGATTTCTGTCAGCAAAAATTTTTAACATCTTGTTGTGTTTTTTCTACAAACTTTCTACACATATCCATTTTACCTTACAGAAAAAACAAAATTGGAATTATTTAAATTATATCACCGGAGGCCCAAATTTCGAATATAATAAGGATCCCGAACCTACAGATTCTTGAAATTTTCCATCTTCATATATATATATAGGGTCATCCACAGATACGTGTTTCGACTTATCAAGTCTCCTCAGTGTGGCTAGACATTTTGTAAGCTACCTACAGCCGGAATTGAAATCCGATCGGTTGGGTGTCAGTCCGGCACTGTAACCATTAGGCTGTCTTCACTTACAGAATGGGAAGGGGATTTTAACTGTTTTAATACACACATCGCTTTGCGTGTAAAGGCCGTCACAAAGTGCTCCATTCCTTAGAAGAGCGTTGCGTTTACGCTTGAGTTGGCGGCCGTCAGCAAGATCCCCCCCAGAGTGCTCAACCCTAGGGGATGGGGAGCATATATATATATATATGTGGGGGGGAGGGGGGAGTGGTGTCGATTAGAAGAATGTTTGTAGTTATAGTAGTTGATAAATTATTTAAACTTGCAAATATATATTTATCAGCGTCTGCGCAAACTTGTATATTCATTTGGTCTAGTTCGGCATAAACATAGGTGGCGCAATCGTTTACTTATGAATATTGGAACTTAGGTCAGCCTCTGTTTTCGCGCCAAAATAAAGATGTCGATCCAATCACAATGCGACAATGCCGATAACAACAACATAACAAAAGACACAAAAGAAACAAAAGAAATGTCGCGAGTCTTTTGTTGTATCAAAAGGAAAAGATGGCGTCGAGTGTAGATAGTGAGGGCGGTGGCGGGTGAATGAAGAGGAGTGGGAGGAGGAGGAGAGAAGGAGGTGTGTGGTGGTGGTGTTGGTATTGGTAAAGAGGGAGGGTGGATTTATCACCGCTGCAAATCAAAATCAATCGGGAAAAAAATAATGTCGGTAAACGAGCGAATTGCGAGGGAAAGTTTCCACGAGGAACGCGGGAAGACGGATAGGTGTTTTTGGTCTACAAACTCCAATGAGGAAAATCAAGAGTCTCGGACAGGAGAGGACTGGGAGTGGAAACGGGGGTGGGAGCATTGATGGGGGGGGTGAGAGAATTGAGCTGCATGAAAGGCATGTAAGAGAAAACAAAACAAAAAACAAAAAACAAAAAAACAATGAGTGGTTGCTTAGCGACGCAAATTAGTGTTGATTTTTCTTGTTCGTACTGCAGGCAACAATAGTGCGGAAAAACACAACAAGTCAAGCATATAAAGAAACCTATTTTAAGCAGATGCAGATGACCTGCTTCTCTCTCTCTCTCTCTCTCTCTCTCTCTCTCTTTTCTCTCTCTCTCTCTCTCTCTCTCTCTCTCTCTCTCTCTCTCTCTCTCTCTCTCTCTCTCACACACACACACACAGCTCTCTTTTTACACACACAAACTAACATAAATACCCACCCGCACACGTATACACACACACACACACACATATAATATATATATATATATATATATATATATATATATATATATATATATATATATATATATATATATGGTGATTGCCGCTTCTTCACAGAATAAGGCCATTTCTACAAGTAGTTCAGTTGTGAGCAGTTGTGAGCACGCAGATGGCCCACGGATCCAGCTTGTTTTTATGTACCCTGTCACACATATGAAACCCTTGACATACAGGCCCTGCCACACAGGTCAGACTTAAATGTAGGAAATGTTTCCATCGCGTCCCTCATGTGTCGCTTCAGGATGGAGGGCTCGAGTCACCTTACCTCAAACTTCTTACAGCTACCATCGGCCTGTCTTTCCATGAGGATGTGTATCCAGCCCACCCTCTTCTATCAATTGGTCCTTATCGCTGAAATTGACTTCCGCAGGGGCATCGATGTCGGCCCCATATCGAGATGCTCCCCTTTCACCATACCAGTACGTAGTTTGGGGTTTCCCAATCTCTCAAGATCGGGAGGTGTCGAGACATTCCAGTTTGTCAGAAATATATTAGAATTCTTTTTACTTCACTTTTACGAAGCATGGGACAAAGGAATGTAGATGATACTAAAAAATTCTAAATTCTAAATTCAAATAACCTAATATTAACGGGTTAGCTTATCTACCTCCTTGAAATCCTGTTTAAAAGTAATTTGAATATATTGGATCTAATTTTGTCTGTTGGGTTTCCGGTTTTAGATAAGATTTAAGTTATATCTAAATTAGCATAATCTTTACAGATCACTGCCGTCCCTCTCAATCCTATAACCTCACCACCAGAACCTTTTCTCTCATGAGCCCTCAAATGACGAATTAAACCTGCTGCATATCCACAAAGTTTGATACAAATATGACATAATAAGGTTTTCCTTCCCGTTGTATAAGATGGATCAGATGATAAAATGTTATGTTTATGCACCACCATAAGTCTCTTAAGACCAGAAGCTGACTTACAAACTGTTATAGGTGATATAACTATTGACCAATGGAATGCGCCGATAGGTTACTATAAGTAACAGGGATAATTGTGGCTTGACAGTAAGCCAATGTGAGTAAGCCAATAACTCTATTTTGTCGGACGTAATTTCCACTTATCTCTATTGTATTTGTCTACTTTCTGTTAATACATTTTTCTACATTTGTTACCCGTCGTTTTGTTCTTATTTGACCCCTTAAAACCTCACAACACAAACTTTGTTACAAATTGCACAAGACACATTGTTTGTTCCTGGAGTTTGCATGAATTGTCCCTGATGATATTTTCTATGATTGACATATCCAACCTTAAAAAGCAGAATTCGACCAGATGTCTGACATTTCCAACCCTCCATGATCTTCCCAGTATCCCTTTCGAAGTTGACGCTTGAAGTTTTCAATTCTTTCACCCTCAAAACTGGTATAGCTATCATTCACAAGAATTCTCCAGTGAGTTCTCTTCAATGCCAGCTTTTCCCAGTTGTTAGGATCTATTTTCACTTTTACAAGGTTGCTTTTTAAGCAATCCTTATACCCCTTCCGTCGATTATGCTGTGGTCTTTTGCAGCTGACCGTAAATGCTTTAGCATTCTAACATCACTCATACGCACAACATGACCTTCCCTACGCATTGTATATATATATATATATGTGTGTGTGTGTGTGTGTGTGTGTGTGTGTGTGTATGTGAAAGAAAGGAAGTGAATCCGACAGAATGTAGTATATCAAGAAAATTGAAAAAAACACAGGTTTAAATGGGTTAAGTGGTAAGTTTATTGACCGACGCTGCAGTGTTTCGATCTATTATTCGATCACAATGACAACTCTCCCCCTACCTCTTACACTTCAAAGGCACACAGCAACTCAAAAGGTTTATCAATGTAACCATGCTTATACATACAAATACACACACACACACACACACAACCTCAAGGTTTATTTCCGCTGTCGTTTATCGCAAAAGATTTATACACACACACACACAACACCACACACCTAAAAAATTCACAATGTTTCCTTTCGATACACACACTTAAACCGTCCCATACTCACGCCGTAAAATAGAATATTTGACATCATATTTCAAACCGTCTCCCCTTTTTTCAAATCTCAAAAAAAAAATGTTTAAATGGATGAATAACAAGGACTACCACTCGATTTTCTCGTTGTTCTGTGATAAAAAAATTTCTTATTACTTTCCATATACAAACAAATGCCCTGAAGATGATTTAATTAATAGATCGAAACACTGCAGCGTCGCCCCATAAACTCACCACTTAACCCATTAAAAACCTTTTTTCATTTTTCTTAACATACTATATATATATATATATATATATATATATATATATATATATATATATATATATATATATATACAGAAATAACAAAAGACTTAGAAATTTAGCTTATAGTCTATTTCAGGGAGCTTAGACAAAGTGTCTAACTCTCCTGACTCATCAGATGTCGGGAGAGTTAGACACTTTGTCTAAGCTCCCTTAAATAGACTATAACGCTAATGCTCTAAGTCTTTTGTTATTTCTTTACTTATATATTTGCTCTGTGACTCTAACATTAAGAGCACACATTGAGCTCTCAAACTGCGACAGGTTTTTTAAATAAAACTCTTGTGTCGTAAGGAAGATTTCTTCTCTGACTTTTGATTATATATATATATATATATATATATATATATATATATATATATATATATATAAGTGTATTTTGGCAGCATTTTTTCAATTAAACAAGTTTTGTTGAACTGTACAGACAATTCTTATCGGACAGGTTTTTGGTTGATCCTTTCTATCGTTTCCTACCTGATGATGGCAAACTGTATTGCCGAAAGCGCTCGTTTTCAAACCTTTGGTGAACTGTTACACCAGTTACACTCCGACACCAAAAAGATGGCCCGAAAATTAGAAAGGATCAACCAAAAACTTGTCCGTAAAGAAAATCTGTACAGTTCAACAAAAAAGCCATATCAAAACACATCGCTTGTGTATTTACTTCTCATATATATATATATATATAATATATATATAATATATATGGGTTAAGTGGTGAGTTTATTGGCCGACGCTGCAGTGTTTCGATCTATTAAATGGAAACACTGATCTATTAAATAGAAACACTGCAGCGTCGGCCAATAAACTCACCACTTAACCCATTTAAACCTGTGTTTTTTCATTTCTTGATATATTACATACCGTCGGATTTACTTCCTCTCTTCACATATATATATATATATATATATATATATATATATATATATATATATATATATATATATAACAGTTTCATTTTGTTCTTTTTCCCTTTTAACTGTTTTGTGAAAACGATTTCTTCTTCTTCTTCTTCTTCTTCTTCTTCTTCTTCTTCTTCTAGCAGATGCAGTAGTAGTAGTAGTAGTAATAGTAGTAGTAGTTACAGAACGTCCAGATTTAAAAATGATTTGCATGCTGTTTCTCATTAAGTCTTATGAACATTTGAAAGACAAAATGCTGCACGGCATTTGATGGTTTAACCAATTTAACAAAAATGATAATCTACAATCGGAAAAATTCCAAAGAAATCAAATATTAAATGCATGCCGCTAGTTATCAAATAATAGAAATAATTTTACCTGAAGCCATTCATGTCAATTGCCGAAAATAGCGTTTCCTTTTGTTAGAAAAGCTAATATATGACGAATTGCCAGAACGGAATCTTCCCAATACTTTTTATTATAAGATTTTTTTTTTAATCTAGGTTTGAGGGCATTTTAAGAAAGAGACAGTTCGCTAATTAGATTCGGTCGATAGGTTTGGTTTGGTTTCTTTTGTTTTACGGCATATCAACCTCAGCGGGTCATTTAATGCCGATAAAGTTTTGAAATAAATCAATTCTTAATGGATAATACAATTTTGTTTATAAACTCATGTTTTTTCTATTTAACCCATAGATGGGACCCTAACAGGTAATACCACTCCGGGTCAGAGTGGACCAGGGAGCAATGGTGATGAAGGGGTACTCCACGTTCCCCAAACCTCCAAAACTGGAACCTCACCATCAGATAGAGTTTAACGTCATTCCCAGAACATGTAGACCCGCAGCCACCGCCTTCTAGCACCCAAATGATAAAAAGGGGTTGGAGCTTGCTTGACGTGACCAGCCGATTGATCGGAGGGGGCCTCTCCGACCGACCGTCTAGCCCAAGATAGGGCCAAAGTGGAGTATTGCATGTCATGAACTGCTCATCCACCTGGGCTCTATCCTTAAGCATCACGGGTCACCACCCACGGCCAACAGGTGGCCCCATTGATGGAGTCTTACACCCTTTGCAGAGGTGCAGTCAGTGCATTCTAACGCCAGCCGACAGGGCGGTCGGTCGATAGGGTTTCAATTTCAACACTATTGTCAAATAGTTTCTTAAATTTCATTTTATTTAAATCTGTTAAGTATCTGGCCGCCATCCTTGGCCAGTTGTAAAAGAACTTAAAGTAAATAAATCCCGAGTTATTTGGTAAGTCAATAAGTCCTGTGGTATAGTATCCTTTGGTAAGTGAATCCTTTAGGTCCGTCTTCCAAGAAGATCCAAGTAGCAGTGAGCTAAGATTAGAATCAGCCAGTATAAATACAACAACAGCAGCAGAGTACTGCCAGCGATTGGACAACAAGGCTGGTCACATGGTAGTCGGCGAGTCTATAAGTAGAAGTAGCCGTCTGGCACACACCTTATATCTACAAAATTCCAACAAAATCATCATCGAAATTTACACGTTTTACTATTTGCCAGTGTTTTGTATATTGTGCGAGCGGAAGTAGGATTTTTCCGTTTGGGCCGAAACAGGGAAAGGACGAGAGATAATAACAAAGGACGTTTTCCGGGTAAAGCGAACAAAGAAGGATGGGTAACAATAAGTTCGGAATAGATTTGTCCGCTGATAGGTGTAACAAAAGAGAACGCGTAGGCGTTTGATATATATAAAAGGAAGTCAGCCAGAAGTCAGTTAGACAGAAGCTCGGAACAAGCACAAGTGAGCGACCGTCGCTACTTCATCACTGCCAACAGGCAGTGAAGTTCGTCCACCCCTTCCACCTCACCATCGCCAGTCATCCCAACAGTAGTAGTAGTCATCGTCGATTCTATTGTCAACGCTCGCCACCCATCACGCGAGGAAAAAGAGAAATAAAGTCAAAACTCCTACTATACCCATGCGTTGTGGTTTCTTAAGTCCGACTACATACTTCGCTACGTGACCATATATACCGCAACGTATACAAATACACGATCTAGAGTAGCGAAGAAGGCCGCTATACAACAAGTGTTCTAGACCATTGAGTATAGCAGAAAGTGCCTGGGTTATTTACACATCAAATCTGACAGAAAAAGACAAAAAAATCAGTTCGGTAGAGCGTACGACTAGAAACCACAAGGTTCCTAGTTCGATACCGGCCCTCGCCAACTCAGCGCATGAGTAGCACAGGGATATGTGCGGTAAAGTGAGGAGCTGATGGCAGGTGTGGCGCTACACCTCAGACGCAAAAACAATCTCCTTGGTCTAGCGTTAGTGAAAAGGGGATAGACTCCTTTGCTGATTGGTTGATACCGATATTAGGCCGCCCCGACGACTTTGCTTTATTTATTGATACAATATATTTTTACCAACCCCTCCGCACGAGCAGGAAGTGACACAAGGTCAATTTCTTAAGCGGAATACAATAGGATTGAATTCAGAGTTTTCTTTCTCCTTGACCGGTTGCCTTACCAAGGTTAAAGAGCCCAGTCTGCCCTACTATTTACCCATAGCTGGAGGGAGAGTAGGATTCATACCTTTCCCAAGAGTATTAGCGCTAAGTGAAATGCAGTTACCACGTCCAGGATTTGAACTCGGGGCGACGAGTCCATTTCCCATGACTTTAACCATTACACCACGCGCTTATTGATACTAGAAAGTAATTTATTTAACCACACAAGGATGAAATGTAATACCTCAAATAGCATGAAAACAGAGAGCTTACAGAACAAAATTGCCATATTTGATAATTTGCTTGAAGCATTGTTAAGTATATTACTATGATTATATATATCAGTTATGTATATTACTATTTATTTATGTTATTTATGTATGTTAAAAAAGCAATCACAATGCGTATAAAATTAAAAAAATAATGTTCAGTCTTATCGATTTCAAAGAAACTTTACATCAGAGACTTTTTTTTCTGAAATGGACGCCGGGTCTTGTGTGGTTTTTTGTTTTAGACGTTATAAACACGCGTCTCGTGGGTTTTTTTTCATAACGCCACACGGAAGGTCGTGATATCCGTTGTTCAATCAATTTCAATTTCATTCTTTTTATCTATTTATTTATGTATTTATTTATTATATATATATATGTGTGTGTTAATATATAATATATATATATATATATATATATATATATATATATGTATATATATATGTATAGTTAAAAATTAATGGTCAAATGAATGAATAGATGAAATAAAAATGAATGAAATGAGGGGATAAATAAATCAAATCCACTTTTGAGAGTGGGTCCCTGATAGAAAGTTTTTCTCATCTATTATTAGACTCCTTTGAAGCATCAAGTTAATATAATTATTCATAAGTTATTAGAGAATATCAAATCCGTCTCTTACCTTTGTAATACCTTGAGAATTGGTTTGAATTTATATAGTATATATATATAAATTGCTGGTTAACTATGAATATTGCTACATTGTAACTATCTTGAATTCAAAATAAAAACGGTCAAATAGGAAGAATGTATTTACTTAGCTTTTTTCATTATATATATATATATATATATATATATATTAAATATATATATATATATATCTGTGTGTGTGTGTGTGTGTGTGTGTGTGTGAATGTTTATTACCATATTCCTAACCTTATAATTAAGATTTTCTCAATTGTGCATAATACTTATAGTTTTTCATTTTTTTAAATCTTTGTAGACAAATGCTATGGTTGAGAGTCCAAAACGAACTATCTAACCTCTTCACGACGACGACGCGACGACTACCACCACCATTCCACACCAAACGTTGCAACTTCAGGTAAGTAATCCTAGCAAGCCTTTTTTTTTATTATTTTTTTTTCATTTTTTAATCAATGGAACAGCATTTCAGTTTTTGTGCTACTTATGACAAATTACTATATATATTATATATATATATATATATAAAGTTTCATTTTGTTCTTTTTCCCTTTTAACTGTTTGTGAAAACGATTTCTTCTTCTTCTTCTCTTCTTCTTCCTTCTTCTTCTTCTTCTAAGCAGATGCAGTAGTAGTAGTAGTAGTAATAGTAGTAGTAGTTACAGAACGTCCAGATTTAAAATGATTTGCATGCTGTTTCTCATTAAGTCTTATGAACATTTGAAA
>CM042157.1:86159428-86166928 GCA_023376005.1 Doryteuthis pealeii | reverse complement strand
TTCAAGTTCTTAATATCTTCAAATTGGAATAGATAATTTTCATTGAATTCAATTGGTTTGGTTTTGGTTCGGATTGGTTTGTTTAAAGGTATATATATTACCAACCCCTCCGCACGAGCAGGATGTGACACAAGGTCAATTTCTTAAGCGGAGTTCAACAGGTTTGAATTCAGAGTGTTTCCTTCTTCTAGACCGGTTGCCTAACCAAGGTTAAAGAGCCCAGTCTGTCCTACTATTTTACCCATAGCTGGAGGGAGAATATTTGGATTCATACCTTTAACAGGTTTGAATTCAGAGTTTTCCTTTTCCTAGACCGGTTGCCTAACCAAGGTTAAAGAGCCCAGTCTGCCCTACTATTTATCCATGGCTGGAGGGAGAGTAGAATTCATACCTTTCCCAAGGGTATTAGTGCTAAGTGAAATGCAATTACCACATCCAGGATTTGAACTCGGGGCGACGAGTCTATTTTCCATAACTTTAACCATTACACCACACGCTTTCTTTGTTTGTTTAAAGGTATAATAATGCTGAGGGTTATCTAATACTAAAAATCTTTGGCTACTTATCCTGACTGCTGCACTCTCCTCTTATTACTGTTGGTAGACAAAATATAATTGTCTCCCTTTTTACATTGAAGGAAGGGTTCTCCCACATCATGTGTTTGTTTTGGTCACATAACAAGGCGGACCTTAGAATCACCCACTTTTAACAACATGACGTTGGAAGCAAAAGATGTCTTTTTTACTTCCTCAGTAGCTATGCACATGGTACCTGTTTTTGTTCCCAGACCTCCTGAAAGATAGTAAATGGTTTCCACCCTTCCATTTAAATAACAAATAATCTTAATATAATGTAGTTATTTGTTTTCCCACCTAATGAAAAGATTAAAAAATTTAACTTTAGCAAACAATTTTCTAAAGAGACTTATTTTTTCCTGCAGAAGAAAAACTGATTTGACATCATTATATACACTAGTTCAATATGGCATTATTTCATCATTTTTACCATGAGTCTGTGGGAATGTCTGCCCTTGTTTGGCTGGAAGAGTTATCTTCCCTTGTGTTTCTGTTTTTCCCTACCAGGCGCTCTGACTCTATTTAAGCAGGCAATGACTGATTGAGACATATCAGGTTTAGCAACCTGGTAGTTGACAGATCAGTTTGAAAAATTATTTGTTAGATAGCAATACTTGATATTATATAGAGGTGCAAACAAATTATTACTTTTATTAATTAGTTATCACCATGTGGCGCCAGTAGCGCAGGTATCCATAACAATCTCTCGCCAACCATCCCTATCCCTCATTGGCCCCGGAAGGTCCCCCAGACAGCATGTTGCATCCGCACATAGCTGGTCTATGTAGGTCTTTGCTGGACGGCTCGCACTAGTATGTCCATGTGCCGATTTCCACAGAAAGACGTCGCTTATTAGCTCATCCTTACTTCTCCAGCAGTGTCCGGCATGTCTTGTTCGCCTTACTCGGATAGTTTGTGTAATAGGAGGCATGTGGCCGTATAGCTGCTTTCTTGTGGGATGTTGCTTCCACGATTTGTTCAAGATCACACGTAGCATCCTTGTGCAGCTCCCATTCAGTCTATTTTCCAGGCGCCTCGTCAAGGTCCAAGTGGTGCAGCCATACAACAGCACTGACACCACAATACTAGATAAGAACGAATATAAAAATATTACACTTATTTTAATGTTATTTTACTTGGTTTCTATATAAAAGTATATATGGGATTGGTTTTAATATGTTTGAGAATAACATGCAGTGCGTGAGACAAAGGTTGTCCCTCAAGCTCCTTTTACTGGTGTCTTTTTGTAGATTTATTTCATGGATATATCCGATTCAGAATTTTCCACACATTTCTACACTTCTCAAGAAGGATAAAATGTAGATATCAAAAGAAAGAACTAACACTTTGTTATAGGTGATATACCCTATAGACTAATGGAATGAGCCGGCGGTTACTATAAGTAACAGGGACAATTATGGCTTGAGTGTAAGCCAATGCGAGTCAGCTCATAACTCTATTGTCGGACGTAATTCCCACTTCTCTCTACTGTAATTGTCTACTCTTTTGTTAATAAATTTTCCTACATTTGTTACCCGTCGTTTTGTTCTTATTTGACCCCTTAAAACCCCACAACCACATCTTAAACATAAAACCTTTTCTCTCTCGATTATTACATATAAACACCTTTCTATTAGACAACTCATTAACACAATCTCCATAAATGTACCTTCTTTTACCGGAGAGTTCGCTTAGACTTTCGATGGGTTTCCGGGCGGCGAAACTATAGACATTGAGATATTGTTTGTTCGGGCAGTCAGTTCTGCTGGATCAATTGACAGTATCGATTTATTGGAAAGGTATAGTTTTAAAGATGTGCATTAATTTCTCTTTCTCTTTTTCATAGACACAATATATATATATATATATATATATATATATATATATATATATATATATATATATATGATATACCAAACTCATTGGTAAATCCTCGCGGTGAGAAAAAAAACCAGCAAATAGTTTGATTGTAAAAATATACTACAAAACATCAACCGGGGAGAAAAACATTTTTGGAAAAAAGAAAAGACCAAGATAATCGTACCAACAAAAAATAATCTATTGGTACAATATTTTGGCCAAAAGAAAAAACAATTTATATGCATATATATATATAAGATATATATATACCTACAAAACCGCCAGGAGACTAAAGCTAATATGTAAAAAGTGCTCAATACCTAAGTAGAGCAAATAATAAAGATAAATCTAATGTTGGAAATATTAATCAATCCAGTTTTGGTTAACGTACAATTTTGAATTACAGAAATTTCATCTGGGATACTCAGTAATTTTCTTGGTAAATAGACGGTCAATGTTTTTGTTTGTAGGACATACTAAAAAGAACATAAGGCCAAGTAAAACCTGAAGGAGTGAATTTAAGACGCGTAATTGAACATTTTAAAGTTTAGAAAACTGAGAGCGGTCAGTTTATCTATGTGTACACGATTCAAACTATTATTATCATTAAATAAACAAATGAAATGAAATAATAATAATAATAATAATAATAATAAATAGAAAAATGTAATAAATATGCCGTACACAGAGAAAATTCGACCTTCATCAGAGTGAAATTTTATTTTGAATGAAAAAATTCGTTGGGGATAAACTGACTGAAACACATTGTGTAAGTGATATTGATTAAATTCATCTTTTATTATCCATTCTGTACTTTCTTTTCTTATTCATTCTTCCTCATATTGTCGGATTCAATTCCAATTCCATGTTTACATATATATATATATATATATATATATATATATATATATATATATAATATAGTTTTTTTCCGTAGTTAGGGTCTTTCCATGTGTGGTTTAACCAAGCTGATGCAGGTAGACCATAAGGAGAGCTCAATGTGCCTAATACAGTGAGTAAAAGGACAGAGCAAGATATTTAGTAAATGAAGAAAAAACTCTAAACTTGCTTCATTACAATAATTTATTTCAACCGTATTAATACGGCATCTTCAGGTAATTACAAGAACGGTAAGAGTCATGTTCTTGTAATTACCTGAAGATGCCGTATTAATACGGTTGAAATAAATTATTGTAATGAAGTAAGTTTAGAGTTTTTCTTCATTTACTATATAATATATATATATATATATATATATATATATATATATATATATATTATGACACGTTATTTTGTTAGAAATAATTTTGTTGTTGTTATTTTGTAGTGACAAAAAAGTATTTGACTGAACATGAATTTATTCAAAAGCGTTAGATCACGAAGTACTGGCTTAAGCCTTCCAGTGCTTGGTGTATTTTTAGTTCTAAGTTCTCAGCGAGATGATTCATTCGTAAAGAGTCAATTGCGTACGTAGATATTTTCTTATAAATCTTCTGCTTCGAGCGATCACAAAACCTATGCATTGGTCATACAAGACTAATGCACTCGTATATACTCAAACAACAACAACAACCACAATGTGGAACATGTCAAACACCTTTGACAGTTAAACACTTATTCATGGAATGCAGGTTTCTTGCTTACATCAGAAACCGTTATTTTAAAGTAAACAATATGAAAGATCTGTTTGAAAAAGTCAATATTCCCTTTTTGAGGGAAATAAAATTATACCATAGAATATAGACATGAAACAAATCAATACCATACAACATAATCCCCAATCTCAGTCGGTAGAGCGTTCGGCTAGAAACCACAAGGTTCCTAGTTAGATACCGGTCCCCGCCAACTCACCGTATGAGTAGCACAGAGATCTGTGCGGTAAAGTGTGGTAGGTGTGGCGCTCCACCTCAGATGTTAAAAACAATCTCCTTGGTCTAGCACTAGTGAAAAGGGGAGAGACTCCCTCGCTGACTGGCTGATACCGACTTTAGGCCGCCCCGTCGACTTTCCTTACTAAAAAGTATAAATATAAATACACGATATGTATCACTTCCTAACCGTTAGGCATGACATAACCCCAGACGGATTGATATGCCGTTAAAATCAATAAACAAACCAACCAACCAAAACCTATCAAGTTTCGAGCAAATTCATATTTATAAGATAAAAAACTTCTTGTGACTATATCGCCCATCTATGTACTCATGTTCCTTAATTGTACGACCGTTATCATCTTGCAACACTCCCCGGTTAAAGATGAGACCGTCCAAATTGCTGAAAATGAAATACAAAAATGTAAATCCTGATTATCTGGTGTTGTTTATCCAATAATGGTGGGCGTGGCAAAGTTAAGTGACCTCCATCATGCTGGTTGGATCAAAAATGGTATGTCCATTATTGGGGAGGGCGCAATATATATATACATATATATATATATATATATATATATTCACACTTTCGGATTAAGTTCCATTTTATTTTATATATATATATATATATATGTGTGTGTGTGTGTGTGTGTGTGTGTGTGTGTGGTGTGTATAAAGTCAGCAGCAGCAGCGAATTCACTGGTTAAAAAAGATGAATATTTAATATATATATATATATGTGTATATATATATATATATATTAAGAAAAATGGAAATAAATCGAAAAATCAGAGGATGAATTATATTCATTCGAAAATAGATACATCCTCTAATTTTTTTCATATTTTACACTCACACACACACACACATACACACACACACACACACACATATATATATATATATATATATATATATATATATATATATATACGCACACACATACACACACAAGCGCACATATATTCATTCCCCCACACTTGGGGGAGCGGAGGTATTTTCCTGATGCATGGAAAATTTGACCCGACTTAGACTTTTAAATGAAAAAAAATTAAGTTTCATGTTGCAAAACAGAACTTTACGTTTTCAGACAACCCCCCTCTCTCTCTCTCTCTCTCTCTCTCTCTCTCTCTCTCTCTCTCTCTCTCTCTCTCTCCTCACCTTGTCGACGGGGCTTTGAATACACTAGTTGTATCTCTGGCAGAGGGATAAGACCTCTCACCTGAAAAGGAGGGGGTGCTGACTCTGACAGTAAACAGCCTCTGATGGTGAGGCTCCAGTTCTGAAGATCTACGAAGTGTGAATTACCTCGTCATTGATTTGGTTGGTTGCTTTGTTTTACGGCATATCAACCCTTTTCGGGTCATTTAATTCCGAATCAATTTGCATACCGGTTTTAATAAAACCGTGTTTAAATAAATAATCGGTCGCTATAATCGATTTTTAATATTATTGTTTTATTTTCAAACGTGTTAAAAGCAATCCTATGTATAAATTTATATTGAAATCAATAAGAATAAAGTAAAAATAAGTGTAATCTTTTTTGCGTTCTTATTTATTTTCATTAGTCTTTCTAATTCAATGTAATATTTGATTATTTTAAAACTTAAATACTTATACCCGGATGTTGCATTTTTGCCGAGTTGGACAAATAAGAACAAAAATTGTTTATTGATAAAACTTGTATTTAAAAAAACTCAAAATTAAGTATGAAAGAAGAAATAAAAAGTATATGGATTTCTAATATCTTATTATAATGGAGATTGTGTGGTTTTCTGTCTGTAACCGAAACTATATTACTACTCAAGTCACAATTCCCTTCGTTATTTACATCACATTCTCCAAGATTTTATTTATATTTAAACCTCAATTATTAATAAAATTGCTTCACCTTTTTATTAGTGTTGTCCGTATCTACATACAAGTAACATGCAATTGTATTTATATATACAAAAAATAGCGGTTTACAGTGTGAATGGGAAGGCTAATTTGCATATTGATATTAAAAATGTGATTTTATTAAATATGTGCTTAGTATTATTGATTTCTAATTGTTTGGTTTTATTTTAATGAATATAAGCAAAAATCTCTTCAATGAATCTTAAATGAAATCCATTAACAAGAAAAAATAACTGTCATTTTATTCTTTATTTCCTAATTTAACTAAATAGTTAAATAAGTAAAATTCAGCAATGTAAGACGGGAGTGATGCAAGAGTAAGTTTCATTTCTATTTTTCTATTATACCCCCACTCTGTTACATATCTTTTTATCTGCCTTCTTATTAGACTTTCTAATTTAATACGATATTTCATTACATTAAAACTTAAATACTTGCACCCGGAGGGTGCATATATTTGCTAGTTAGATTAAAAATGTAAACAAATATTTTATTTATATTGAAATATCTTAGTTGATTTTTAAAAAATTCTTTAAGGCCTTGTAACTTATACTGATTATTGGATATTTTTTGTTTCTATTTTCATTAACCCCCCCCCCTTAATATCCACTGCGTTTTCTTTCACAATGATTCTCACAGGTATCTTTTCTTCTTCTTCTTCTTCTTCTTCTTCTTCTTCTTCTTCTTCTTCTTCTTCTTCTTCTTCTTCTTCTAGTAGTAGTATATTTCCTACGTATATATATATATACTAGCAAATATATGCACCCTCCGGGTGCAAGTATTTGAATTTTAATGTAATGAAATATGTTAAATTTGAAATACTTTTGAAACTAAATAAAAATCCAAATAAAATGATTTGAAACAGAGGGGGTATAATCGAAGAATAGAACAACTTTGAAACTAAGTCTTCCATCATTTTTCATCACTCCCTCCTTTTATTGCTGAATTTTCCTAATTTAACTATTTAGTTAAATTAGGAAGTAAAGAATAAAATTACTGTTATTTATTTATATTAAAGGATTTCTTTTAAGATTTATCCCCGAGTTTTTTGCTCATATTCATTAAGAAAAAAACAAACAATTAGAAATCAATAATACCAAGCGCATATTTAATAAAATTAAACTTTTAATATCAATATGCAAATTAGCTTTCCTGTTCACACTGTAACCCGCTATTTTGTTGCATATATAAATACAATTGCCTGTTATTAGAATGTAATTAAACTGAGGTTTTAAATAAAATAAATTCATGGTGATGTGACGTCAATAACTAAGAATTGTTTGACTTTGAGTATCTCT
>CM042157.1:86130270-86159328 GCA_023376005.1 Doryteuthis pealeii | reverse complement strand
AGAAAAAATTCAAAAAAAGAAGAAAAGAAAGAAAGATAAAGAAAGAAAGAAGAAGGAGAAGAAGAAGCGAGAAGAAGAAGAAGAAGGAAGAAAGAAGAAGAAAGAAAAATCAAAAAAGAGAAGAAAGAAAGTAGCAAAAAGAAAAAAGAAGAAGAAAATAAGAAAGAAAAATCAAAAAAGAAGAAGAAGAAAGAATGAAAGAAGAAGAAGAAGAAGAGAAGAAGAAGAAGAAAAAAAATCGAACAAAATAACAAATTATTACTTTACCTGAATTATAGAAAAAAGAAAGAAAAAAAGTTATTTGTCTAAAGTAACAATTTTCTTTTTTTTAAAATTTCTTTTATTCGTGCCATTTTGTATAAGCTATTTATTATTTTCATTGTGTATTTGAATTGCATTCAAATATTGTTGTTTTGAATGAATCATTTAACCAAAAAAAAAAGGAGGGAAGAATATATGATGATCCTTGACGAGTTCTTTATACAGAGACCATCAAAAATTGACTTATAAACAGAATAATCGTATTGAACACTTTTGATATTCTATTTAACTTGTTACAAATAGTTATTATCATTTTCACTCTAAGCAATCTAAGCAAGGATGGTGTGGTTGTTGGGTTTTACGCATGTAACTCTTGTTAGTTATTTTAACCGGAAATATTTGTTTTGATTATCTGGATGATATCAATTTATTTTAACTTTTTTTTAAAACTCATTTTCTATTTAATCAATATATTAAACCCTAACAGTTATTACTCCTTAGTCAGCAGTGGACTCTTCGGTTTTGCTTCGCATCATTCGCGCAACTTTTCGTTTGTACCGGATCGGAAGTCCGAAAATTTGTTCGACACTGAGCCTTTTTTACTCAATTCTTTCGAACTCTGATTGTTCGATTCAGAATCGTCCGGAACCGAGGTTCTACGGATATAACTTTGCCAATATTTGTGCAAAACCAATTTTCATCCCTACTTCATCACTAAATCTTTTCACAGTGCTTCTAGACTTTCTAAATCTCATCATCTTTTTTTGCCATCTATATGTATATCTTGTAAATTTTGTGGTTCATTATTTGTTACATAGTCTATGCCATAGATTACTTGGTCAACGTCCTGTATTTCTGAAGGATACTCCTTATATGACAGGCGTGACTTTCCAGGAATTATTACAGAAGCCGCGAATACGCTGGGACCTGGTGGCTCTCAGTTTCAAAGCTTGGACAGTCAGGCAGATAAGATGTTTCTGCCTTAGCATGGACCCTCACCTGCACACGCTCGTATGTTAGTTAGAATTAAATATGTAGTTACGTAATAAAGGTTAATAAATAATATGGTTTTTGTGGTTGATGAATGTCTTGGCAACAAGACTGGCCTAGAAGAAGAAATGAATCAAGGGATGACAACCAGCAAGAAAGAAACGTTAGAGGAGACGCTAGCAGATTGAACGTAAGATACCAAGATGAGCAGAGAATAATAGAAGTAAAAGAAGAGATATAACATAATTTATAAGAATTTTAATTTTTTTTTCAATCAACTTCCTTTTTTCATATGATTTCTTATAGTTCGATATATTACTCAAAAATATTTTCAATTCTGCAATCGGGGGCGGTTCCTTTAAATTTGTCTTTTTTCCTATTTTCGATATATATTTTGTGGTGGGGGAAGTTCTGAACATTTTTGTTGTGTCTAAATAATCTTTTTTTTTCACTATCATTTCGGAAATATATTGACACTCATAACATCAAGATGACCCCCCGGCCTTCCGCACTGGGAAACGGAGAACGGAAGATACAGAGTTTAGTTTTAGTTATTCAGTAGTTAAGTGGGAGACCACCATGATGTAAAAATCAATCTTCGCTTCATCCCAGGCGTGGTTGGGAAAGTCTGGTTGAAAATAAAGATGTGATCATCTTAAAATAGATGCTTCGTGTTGTTTTTGGTGAACTAATGGCGAACCAGTTTCAACAGAACAGATTCAACAATAGAAAAAACAAAGACAGATCAAACAGTAGAAGAATATCCTAGCTAAACAAGAGACAGACTAAGGTACGAGCTAACTATTGCAGCCGAACTACCCAGTAAGTAATAAAAAAGAGATAAATTCTTTAAATTATTGCGAAAGATTATAAGAATGCCCCCCCCTTTCTCGTCGTTCTGATAAGAAATCTCTCTCTCTCTCCATATACGAGGGGAGTCCAAAAAGTAATGCATTTTGTTTAGAACAGTATAAGTACAAAATTTAAATGCATCATACATCAAAATGAAGCTGGTCCTCTGTGGATCACATCTCTAATTCTCCACCTAGTTATGTTTACTCTCCAATAGCAATTGTTTCACCTTCGACATGAAAGCAAATGTATCCCTGCCCCGTAAACTTCTGTTGAATGCTCTTTGAGCCACTCTCACCACAGATTCACTTCATCATCACCTGAATAATGTTGCTTCTTAAACCCTCTTTCATGTCGAAGGAGGATGATTGTTTGAAGGCGCTTAATCTGGTGAGTAATAGAGGATGCAGTAAAAATGTCCACCCGAATGAGGCGACTTTTTTCTCTTTTCCACGTGCTTGTATGTTGCAAAGCATGTCATTCTGAAGGAGGGACATTGTCATTGCAAGTTGGTCTTACAGTTCAGATTCTTGCTCTGGGCCTCGTTAGGGTCTCAATGTAGGCTTAGTTTTATAAAAAATTCACATGATTTGTTGAATAAAAATCAATTTTCTTTGTTGTCACCAAAGCGCTTCGTCGCGTCTCGCGTCGGTCAACTTACTTCTGCTAACTGCCCAGCGTTCTACTTACTTGTTTTTTATGACAAGTCCTCGAACATCGGGCACATCAGTCGAACCTCGCGTCGGTGCAACGACAATTCACGTGCATTCGGATGACGCGTGTAGGCGCCAACATCGCGCACCTGAATTGCCTCGCGTCTATCAGTGCCTAAATCGCATTTGTTTTGATGCAGCATCACATCTCATAGGCACCAAGCGGGACGCGGGTCGGATCCCGGCAGCAAGAACCAAAGTTCTGCTCTTTTTCGTTCTCCGTCACACATGAAATAAATGAAAATGGCATTACTTTTTGATTCACCCTCGCTATATAGCCAGACTGAGGAACGACTTATATAACACGATTTTTTTAAATGTTTTGTAGAAGATATTTTTTTTATGGAGAGTTTGCAATCTTTATTTGCATTAAATTGTTGTAACTTTATTAATTCTTAAAAGGTTCCTGTGTTTCATATACGTATTAATTACCATAGCGACTTCTCCGAGTAGATTTTGTTCATTTCATAGATTTTAATCTTATTTTTGTGTCTCTGGATTTTCTATTTTGAATGTGAATATCTTATTGTTTTTATTCATTTTATTTTTCTTTTCTGTAGCTGAAATTTTCAGCAATCATTGCTTATTGTTTTTAATGTAATATTTGCTCGTTATTAACTGCTATTCATTTCAAGTACTACACTTTTCATTTCATTGGATATTGGCAAACACCTGTTCTTTTGTACTATCTTTTCAGCAATGTTAAGTGTTGTTTAAGCATTATATATTCTTATATTATTTTATTATTATTATTATTATTTATTATTATTATTTATTATTATTATTATTATTATTATTTCACCCCTTTTGAGTTTTTCACATCAGCGTTAACTGATGACATTCATGGAGTCTGAGTGACAGCAAGGTCTCCTCAGTCTCCAGGACTCTTTCTGGGTATTCTTGCAGATTGCAACCAGTGCAGTGTTCTGAATGGTTTCATCCTTTCCTCTGATTTCCAAACTTTTCCAACCCTTTTCCAATCCTTTTGGGACCTTCCAAGTGCACAACTACAATTGGTATCACTTTCACTTTCATATCCATAAACTTTTTCGTTCTCTGCAAGGTCCAGATATCTGTCCATTTTTCATTTCTTTTAGCTTCACCTGTGATCTGCTGGAACTGCAAAAATCTCACCCAGTTGACAAGTTCTTCTCTTTTGTTAATCAACAACTAGGTCTGGTCTTCTTTGCTGGGATAAGAGATCCGTTTTTATTTCAAAGTCCCAGAGAATTTTATGTGTTTCGTTCTCAAGAACAGATTCTGGTTATGCATATACCATTTTGTTGTATGGTCAAAATTAAATTGTTTGCATAATTCACCAGTGGATCAACTTCCCAACCCAGTTGGGTCTAGTTTTGTATTCCCTTTGTGCTAGTTTGCTACATCGCAGAGTATATGGTTTACAGTCTCATCTCTATTGCCACAAAGTCTACACTTTACTATTTTGTTGGTGTGTATCAATTTTCGCTTTCGCTTTGATATAGTTATTATTATTTATTATTATTATTATTATTATATTTCACCCCTTTGAGTTATCACAGATCAACGTTAATGATGGTATTTCACTGGATCTGAGTGACAACAAGTCTTCTCAGGTCTCCATGGACTCTCTGAGTATTCTAGCCGATTTGCAACAGTGCAGTAGTCTGGATGGTCTCAATTCTTCCTCTGATTTCCAGATCCCAGTCTTTTTTCCAAGTTTATTGGGACCGTTCCAAGTGCACCAACTACAATTAGTATCACTTGCACCATCATATTCACAGCTTTTTCAATTCTCTGCAAAGGTCGAGGTTTTATGTATCTTTTCAGCTTCTCCTGTGACCTGCTGCGAACTACAAAAATCACCAGCTGACAAGTTCTTTCTTTTTTGTTAATCAACAGAAGTTAATCTTGCTGGTAAGATGATCCGTCTTTATTTCGAAGTCCCAGAGAATTTTATGCGTTTCATTCATCTTCGACAGATTCTGGGGGGTTATTGCATATATTATATTATTATATATTATTAATATTATTATTATTATTATTCACTCCTTTTGAGTTTTCACATCAGCATTAGCTGATGGTCTTTCACTGGAGTCTGAGTGACAACAAGTTCTCCTCAGTTCTCCAGGACTCTTTGAGTATTATTATTATTATTATTATTATTTATTATTATTATTATTTCATTTCATGCGAACTTTCACATCAGCTAACATTGGTGGTCTTTCATTGGAGTCTGAGGGACATCAAGTCTCATCAGGTCTCTTGTACCCTTCTGAGTATTTTAGCGTTTAACAATATTGTTGGTTGGATGACCTCTGATTTCCAATTAACTCTTTTCAAACAATAGTAAATTTCTTAACCATGTCCAGGTCTTTTCATGTGCAATCTCCTCGATTGTCGCTTGAATAATCCTTATAATTGTTTTTTTTCCCCATTTCTGTTTCTTCTTATCATTTCACGCCTGTGAGTTTTTCACACCTGCGTGAGCTGATAGGATTTTCGCTGGAGTTTGAGAGACAAGAAGACTCCTCGGATCTCCATTATTATATTATTATTTATTATTTATTATATTATTATTTTATTATATTATTTTAATTTGAGTTGTTCACACCAGCGTTAGCTGATGGTATTTCACTGGAGTCTGAGTTACAACAAGTCTCCTCAGGTCTCCGGGACTGGTCTGAGTATTCTAGCCGATTGCAAAATTACAGTTGTCTGGATGGTCTCAATTCTCTCTTGATTTCCAGTCCTCCAATCTTTTTTCCAAGCTTTTTTGACCGTCCAAGTGCAACCAATTACAATTGGTATCACTTTCACCGTCATATTCCACAGATTTTCAATTCTCTGGCAAGGTCCAGGTATTTGTTTATCTTTTCCTTTTCCTCATTATTATATTGAAACATTTTTGAACAATCGGTTTCTGGTTTCGTCTTGGGATCGCATAGAATCAGGTCGCCAAAAAACTTCCGCACATTTCCCAGTGTCCATTCTTTTTAAACATACAAAAGGCCGATAACGATTACTTGTCAGCCAAGTTCAAAAGTCAAGTGCTTTGTTCAATCAGATTTTCTTACAAATATGTGATGAAAATACACTAAAAATATTCGAGCCTTTCACGAGACAGTTAAAGTACGGTGTAATCAAAAGGACACAGTGACATTACTTACATCTCAATGGTAAGTAATTCTTTGATATTTAAATCTAATCCAATGACAGGCAACACTCGAATTGTTAATACAAAACGGAATCCCTTTAAGTATTTGCTTTCAAAGAAGATGCTTTGTTAAAGTCTGTCACGTGGGATTCGAGAGATATGGATTCTTGCCAATATTTCATCGAAGAGATCGGTTGGACTGATATCTGACAAAGTAAAGTCATGAAAATGGCTTTTAAACGGAAGAATGTGCGTGCGCATTATCTGAAATGAACTTAATTGTTATTAAGAACACGTTTTTATATTATTTGTGTTAAAGCATACAGTTGTATTGTTTTTCGAAAAGTTTCTAAAATTTGTGTATTTCCCACGAAGACGTTCAAAATGGGTAGCCATTTTGAACGTCTTCGTGCTAGTTCAAAGGGAAAGTCATTTGGCTAAATTCCTAGCATAAATTATCTGAAATGAACTCAATTGTTATTAAGAAAAACATTTTAAGCATGCGGTTGTATTGTTTTCGAAAAAGATTTGTTTATTTCGCACGGAGACTTTCAAAATAGCTACCAACTTGTTTCAAAGTGAAAGTCAAGGGAGGTTACTCTAATTGCCTTATTTACTAGACTTTTGACAACTAAAGGTGAAAATTACTCAATGGTATATTCTTTGATATCTAAATTTCTGTCAATGACAGGCAACACTCGAATTGTTATTCGAATTCCTTTCAATGAAGATGCTTTGTTAAAGAAGTTTGGTTGAAGATGCCGGCTGCTTTCAGTTGAATGGATCGTTTGATGATTTAAACAAGAGAACTTGATCACTGAACGGTTTCTACTTTTAAAGACCTTCAGGCAGCTCTTCTTGATTTTAGGCAACCGAAGGAGGTCTCCGTGGCCTAGTGGATAACGTGCTGGACTGCGACATGGCAGTAAGCGTTTTTGAACTCTAGTCACACTATTTACACTCACTTTCGGACTAATACCCTTGAGATACACTTCATAAATCTTTTTTGTTTAATTCTAATAAAGTTGCTTTCGGAGGGATAAAATACCATTTTGTGTAAATTTCGAGAAGAGATTTGTGTTGAAGTTATTTGGATATAAGATGTGCTTTAAATACCCACTAGATTTATAGACTAGCCGAGGTCATGTGATTGACTCTTGTACAATCACTAGCAATACTACTGGCCTGATAGAATATTTACCCCCCCCCACATTGGTCATAATTGAAACTGCACTCTTTGAGGACGGGACATAGGATTGCCGGATCTTTACCAATACTCAGGAAGGACTCTATACCAATAACTGAGACACTTAGTAACCAAAAAGGATTCATTGACGAAGACTCTATACCAGTAACTGAGAACACTTTAGTAACCAAAGGATTCATTATCGAAGGACTCTATACCAGTAACTGAGAAACACTTTAGTAACCAAAGGATTCATTATCGAAGGACTATATACCAGTAACTGAGAACACTTTATAACCAAAAGGATTCATTATCAAGGACTTATACCAGTAACTGAGAACACTTTAGTAACCAAAGGATTCATTATCGAAGGACTTTATACCAGTAACTGAGAACACTTTAGTAACCAAAAGGATTCATTATCGAAGGACTCTATACCAGTAACTGAGAACACTTTAGTAAAAAGGATTCATTATCGAAGGATTCTATACCAGTAACTGAGAACACTTTAGTAACCAAAGGATTCATTATCGAAGGACTCTATACCAGTAACTGAGAACACTTTAGTAACCAAAGGATTCATTATCGAAGGACTCTATACCAGTAATGAGAACACTTAGACCAAAGATTATTATGAGTGAGAACACTTTAGTAACCAAAGGATTCATTATCGAAGGATTATACCAGTAACTGAGAACACTTTAGTAACAAAGGATTCATTATCGAAGGACTCTATACCAGTAACTGAGAACACTTTAGTAACCAAAGGATTCATTATCGAAGGACTCTATACCAGTAACTGAGAACACTTTAGTAACCAAAGGATTCATTATCGAAGGACTCTATACCAGTAACTGAGAACACTTTAGTAACCAAAGGATTCATTATCGAAGGACTATATACCAGTAACTGAGAACACTTTAGTAACCAAAGGATTCATTATCGAAGGACTTTTATACCAGTAACTGAGAACACTTTAGTAACCAAAGGATTCATCGAAGGACTCTATACCAGTAACTGAGAACACTTTAGTAACCAAAGGATTCATTATCGAAGGACTCTATACAGTAACTGAGAACACTTTAGTAACCAAAGGATTCATTATCGAAGGACTCTATACCAGTAACTGAGAACACTTTAGTAACCAAAGGATTCATTATCGAAGACTCTATACCAGTAACTGAGAACACTTTAGTAACCAAAGGATTCATTATCGAAGGACTCTATACCAGTAACTGAGAACACTTTAGTAACCAAAAGGATTCATTATCGAAGACTCTATACCAGTAACTGAGAACACTTTAGTAACCAAAGGATTCATTATCGAAGGACTCTTATACCAGTAACTGAGAACACTTTAGTAACCAAAGGATTCATTATCGAAGGACTTTATACCAGTAACTGAGAACACTTTTAGTAACCAAAGGATTCATTATCGAAGGACTCTATACCAGTAACTGAGAACACTTTAGTAACCAAAGGATTCATTATCGAAGGACTCTATACCAGTAACTGAGAACACTTTAGTAACCAAAGGATTCATTATCGAAGGACTTATACCAGTAACTGAGAACACTTTAGTAACCAAAGGATTCATTATCGAAGGACTTATAACAGTAACTAGAACACTTTAGTAACCAAAGATCATTATCGAAGACTTTATAACAGAACACTTTAGTAACCAAAGGATTCATTATCGAAGGACTCTATACCAGTAACTGAGAACACTTTAGTAACCAAAGGATTCATTATCGAAGGACTCTATACCAGTAACTGAGAACACTTTAGTAACCAAAGGATTCATTATCGAAGGACTCTATACCAGTAACTGAGACACTTTAGTAACCAAAGGATTCATTATCGAAGGACTCTATACCAGTAACTGAGAACACTTTAGTAACCAAAAGGATTCATTATCGAAGGACTCTATAACCAGTAACTGAGAACACTTTAGTAACCAAAGGATTCATTATCGAAGGACTCTATACCAGTAACTGAGAACACTTTAGTAACCAAAGGATTCATTATCGAAGACCAGTAACTGAGAACACTTTAGTAACCAAAGGATTCATTATCGAAGGACTCTATACCAGTAACTGAGAACACTTTAGTAACCAAAGGATTCATTATCGAAGGACTATATACCAGTAACTGAGAACATTTAGTAAACAAAGGATTCATTATCGAAGGACTCTATACCATAACTGAGAACACTTTAGTAACCAAAGGATTCATTATCGAAGGACTCTATAACAGTAACTGAGAACCTTTAGTAACCAAAGGATTCATTATCGGACTTTATACCAGTAACTGAGAACACTTTAGTAACCAAAGGATTCATTATCGAAGGACTATAACAGTAACTGAGAACACTTTAGTACCAAAGATTCATTATCGAAAGACTCTATGCCAGTAACTGAGAACACTTTAGTAACCAAAGGATTCATTATCGAAGAACTCTATACAGTAACTGAGAACACTTTAGTAACCAAAGGATTCATTATCGAAGGACTCTATACCAGTAACTGAGAACACTTTAGTAACCAAAGATTCATTATCGAAGGACTCTATAACAGTAACTGAGAACACTTTAGTAACCAAAGGATTCATTATCGAGGACTCTATACCAGTAACTGAGAACACTTTAGTAACCAAAGATTCATTATCGAAGGACTCTATACCAGTAACTGAGAAACACTTTAGTAACCAAAAGGATTCATTATCGAAGGACTCTATACCAGTAACTGAGAACTCTTTAGTAACCAAAGGATTCATTATCGAAGGACTCTATACAGTAACTGAGAACACTTTAGTAACAAAGGATTCATTATCGAAGGACTCTATACCAGTAACTGAGAACACTTTAGTAACCAAAGGATCATTATGAAGGACTATACCAGTAACTTGAGAACACTTTGTTAACGAAAGGTTCTTAGTTACTGTTATAAGTCCTTCGATAATGAATCCTTTTCGTTACTAAAGTGTTCTCAGTTACTGGTATATAGTCCTTCGATAATGAATCCTTTGGTTACTAAAGTGTTCTCAGTTACTGGTATATAGTCCTTCGATAATGAATCCTTTGGTTACTAAAGTGTTCTCAGTTACTGTTATAAAGTCCTTCGATAATGAATCCTTTGGTTACTAAAGTGTTCTCAGTTACTGGTATATAGTCCTTCGATAATGAATCCTTTTGGTTACTAAAGTGTTCTAGTTACTGTTATAAAGTCCTTCGATAATGAATCCTTTCGTTACTAAAGTGTTCTCAGTTCTGGTATAGAGTCCTTCGATAATGAATCCTTTTGGTTACTAAAGTGTTCTCACTTACTGTTATAGAGTCCTTCGATAATGAATCCTTTGGTTACTAAAGTGTTCTCAGTTACTGGTATATAGTCCTTCGATAATGAATCCTTTGGTTATTAAAGTGTTCTCAGTTACTGTTATAGAGTCCTTCGATAATGAATCCTTTGGTTACTAAAGTGTTCTCAGCTACTGTTATAAAGTCTTTCGATAATGAATCCTTTGGTTACTAAAGTGTTCTCAGTTACTGTTATAGAGTCCTTCGATAATGAATCCTTTTGGTTACTAAAGTGTTCTCAGCTACTGTTATAAAGTCTTTCGATAATGAATCCTTTGGTTACTAAAGTGTTCTCAGTTACTGTTATAGAGTCCTTCGATAATGAATCCTTTTGGTTACTAAAGTGTTCTCAGTTACTGTTATAAGTCCTTCGATAATGAATCCTTTGTTTACCAAAGTGTTCTCAGTTACTGGTATAGAGTCCTTCGATAATGAATCCTTTGGTTACTAAAGTGTTCTCAGTTACTTATAAAGTCCTTCGATAATGAATCCTTTGTTTACCAAAGTGTTCTCAGTTACTGTTATAAAGTCCTTCGATAATGAATCCTTTGGTTACTAAAGTGTTCTCAGTTACTGGTATATAGTCCTTCGATAATGAATCCTTTTGGTTACTAAAGTGTTCTCAGTTACTGTTATAGAGTCCTTCGATAATGAATCCTTTGGTTACTAAAGTGTTCTCAGTTACTGGTATATAGTCCTTCGATAATGAATCCTTTGGTTACTAAAGTGTGCTCAGTAACTGGTATATAGTCCTTCGATAATGAATCCTTTGGTTATTAAAGTGTTCTTAGTTACTGTTATAAAGTCCTTCGATAATGAATCCTTTTGGTTACTAAAGTGTTCTCAGTTCCTGGTATAGAGTCCTTCAATAATGAATCCTTTGGTTACTAAAGTGTTCTCAGCTACTGTTATAAAGTCTTTCGATAATGAATCCTTTGGTTACTAAAGTGTTCTTAGTTACTGTTATAAAGTCCTTCGATAATGAATCCTTTGGTTACTAAAGTGTTCTCAGCTACTGTTATAAAGTCTTTCGATAATGAATCCTTTGGTTACTAAAGTGTTCTCAGTTACTGTTATAAAGTCCTTCGATAATGAATCCTTTGGTTACTAAAGTGTTCTCAGTTACTGGTATAGAATCCTTCGATAATGAATCCTTTGGTTACTAAAGTGTTCTCAGTTACTGTTATAAAGTCCTTCGATAATGAATCCTTTGGTTACTAAAGTGTTCTCAGTTACTGGTATAGAATCCTTCGATAATGAATCCTTTGGTTACTAAAGTGTTCTCAGTTACTGGTATATAGTCCTTCGATAATGAATCCTTTGGTTACTAAAGTGTTCTCAGTTACTGGTATAGAATCCTTCGATAATGAATCCTTTTGGTTACTAAAGTGTTCTCAGTTACTGGTATAGAGTCCTTTGATAATGAATCCTTTGGTTACTAAAGTGTTCTCAGTTACTGTTATAAAGTCCTTCGATAATGAATCCTTTGGTTACTAAAGTGTTCTCAGCTACTGTTATAAAGTCTTCGATAATGAATCCTTTGGTTACTAAAGTGTTCTCAGTTACTGTTATAAGTCCTTCGATAATGAATCCTTTGGTTACTAAAGTGTTCTCAGTTACTGTTATAAAGTCCTTCGATAATAATGAAGTCCTCGATAATGAATCCTTTGTTACCAAAGTGTTCTCAGTTACTGGTATAGAGTCCTTCGATAATGAATCCTTTGGTTACTAAAGTGTTCTCAGTTACTGGTATAGAATCCTTCGATAATGAATCCTTTGGTTACTAAAGTGTTCTCAGTTACTGGTATAGAATCCTTCGATAATGAATCCTTTGGTTACTAAAGTGTTCTCAGTTACTGGTATATAGTCCTTCGATAATGAATCCTTTGGTTACTAAAGTGTTCTCAGTTACTGGTATAGAGTCCTTCGATAATGAATCCTTTGGTTACTAAAGTGTTCTCAGTTACTGGTATATAGAATCCTTCGATAATGAATCCTTTTGGTTACTAAAGTGTTCTCAGTTACTGGTATAGAATCCTTCGATAATGAATCCTTTTGGTTACTAAAGTGTTCTCAGTTACTGGTATATAGTCCTTCGATAATGAATCCTTTGGTTACTAAAGTGTTCTCAGTTACTGGTATAGAGTCCTTCGATAATGAATCCTTTGGTTACTAAAGTGTTCTCAGTTACTGGTATATAGTCCTTCGATAATGAATCCTTTGGTTACTAAAGTGTTCTCAGTTACTGGTATAGAATCCTTCGATAATGAATCCTTTGGTTACTAAAGTGTTCTCAGTTACTGGTATAGAGTCCTTCGATCAATGAATCCTTTTGGTTACTAAAGTGTTCTCAGTTATTGGTATAGAGTCCTTCCTGAGTATTGGTAAAGATCCGGCAATCCTATGTCCCGTCCTCAAAGAGTGCAGTTTCAATTATGACCAATGTGGGGGGGGGGTAAATATTCTATCAGGCCAGTAGTATTGCTAGTGATTGGTTATAAGAGTCAATCACATGACCTCGGCTAGTCTATAAATCTAGGTGGGTATTTAAAGCACATCTTATATCCAAATAACTTCAACACAAATCTCTTCTCGAAATTTACACAAAATGGTATTTTATCCCTCCGAAAAGCAACTTTATTAGAATTAAACAAAAAAGATTTTTATGAAGTGTATTCTCAAGGGTATTAGTCCGAAAGTGAGTGTAATAGTGTGACTAGAGTTCAAAAACGCTTACTGCCATGTCGCAGTCCAGCACGTTATCCACTAGGCCACGGAGACCTCCTTCGGTTTGCCTAAAATCAAGAAGAGCTGCCCTTGAAGGTCTTTAAAAGTAGAAACCGTTCAGTGATCAAGTTCTCTTGTTTAAATCATCAAACGATCCATTCAACTGAAAGCAGCCGGCATCTTCAACCAAACTTCTTTAACAAAGCATCTTCATTGAAAGGAATTCGAATAACAATTCGAGTGTTGCCTGTCATTGGACAGAATTTAGATATCAAAGAATATACCATTGAGTAATTTTCACCTTTAGTTGTCAAAAGTCCTAGTAAATAAGGCAATTAGAGTAACCTCCCTTGACTTTCACTTTGAAACAAGTTGGTAGCTATTTTGAAAGTCTCCGTGCGAAATAAACAAATCTTTTTCGAAAACAATACAACCGCATGCTTTAAAATGTGTTCTTAATAACAATTGAGTTCATTTCAGATAATTTTATGCTAGGAATTTAGCCAAATGACTTTCCCTTTGAAACTAGCACGAAGACGTTCAAAATGGCTACCCATTTTGAACGTCTTCGTGGGAAATACACAAATTTTAGAAACTTTTCGAAAACAATACAACTGTATGCTTTAACACAAAATATTATAAAACGTGTTCTTAATAACAATTAAGTTCATTTCAGATAATGCGCACGCACAATTCTTCCGTTTAAAAGCCATTTTTCATGACTTTACTTTGTCAGATATCAGTCCAACCGATCCTCTTCGAGTTGAAATATTGGCAAGAATCCATATCTCTCGAATCCCACGTGACAGACTTTAACAAAGCATCTTCTTTGAAAGCAAATACTTAAAGGGATTCCGTTTTGTATTAACAATTCGAGTGTTGCCTGTCATTGGATAGAATTTAAATATCAAAGAATTACTTACCATTGAGATGGTAAGTAATGTCAGCTGTTGTCCTTTTTGGACACACGTACTTTAACTGTCTCGTGAAAGGCTCGAATATTTTTAAGTGTATTTTCATCACATATTTGTAAGAAAATCTGATTGACAAAGCACTTGACTTTTGAACTTGGCTGACAAGTAATCGTTATCGGCCTTTTGTATGTTAAAAAGAAATGGACACTGGGAAATGTGCGGAAGTTTTTTGGCGACCTGATTCTATGCGATCCCAAGACGAAACCAGAAACCGATTGTTCAAAAATGTTTCAATAATAATAATGAAGGAAAAGGAAAAGATAAACAAATACCTGGACCTTGCCAGAGAATTGAAAAATCTGTGGAATATGACGGTGAAAGTGATACCAATTGTAATTGGTGCACTTGGAACGGTCCAAAAAAGCTTGGAAAAAAGATTGGAGGGACTGGAAATCAGAGGAAGAATTGAGACCATCCAGACAACTGTAATTTTGCAATCGGCTAGAATACTCAGACCAGTCCCGGAGACCTGAGGAGACTTGTTGTAACTCAGACTCCAGTGAAATACCATCAGCTAACGCTGGTGTGAACAACTCAAATTAATAATAATAATAATAATAATAATAATAATAATAATAATAATAATAATAATAATAATAATGGAGATCCGAGGAGTCTTCTTGTCTCTCAAACTCCAGCGAAATACTATCAGCTCACGCAGGTGTGAAAAACTCACAAGGCGTGAAATGATAAGAAGAAAACAGAAATGGGGAAAAAAAACAATTATAAGGATTATTCAAGCGACAAATCGAGGAGATTGCACATGAAAAGACCTGGACATGGTTAAGAAATGTTACTATTGGTTTGGAAAAGAGTTAATTGGAAATCAGAGGTCATCCAACCAACAATATTGTTAAAATCGTCTAAAATACTCAGAAGGGTACAAGAGACCTGATGAGACTTGATGTCCCTCAGACTCCAATGAAAGACCACCAATGTTAGCTGATGTGAAAGTTCGCATGAAATGAAATAATAATAATAATAATAATAATAATAATAATAATAATACTCAGAAGAGTCCTGGAGACCTGAGGAGACTTGTTGTCACTCAGACTCCAGTGAAAGACCATCAGCTAATGCTGATGTGAAAACTCAAAAGGAGTGAATAATAATAATAATAATAATAATAATAATAATAATAATAATAATATATGCATAAACCAGAATCTGTTCGAGAGAATGAAACGCATAAAATTCTCTGGGACTTCGAAATAAAGACGGATCATCTTATCCCAGCAAGATTAGACTTCTGTTGATTAACAAAAAAGAAAGAACTTGTCAGCTGGTGGATTTTGTAGTTCCAGCAGGTCACAGGGAGAAGCTGAAAAGATACATAAATACCTCGACCTTTGCAGAGAATTGAAAAAGCTGTAGAATATGATGGTGCAAGTGATACTAATTGTAGTTGGTGCACTTGGAACGGTCCCAATAAACTTGGAAAAAAGACTGGGGGATCTGGAAATCAGAGGAAGAATTGAGACCATCCAGACTACTGCACTGTTGCAATCGGCTAGAATACTCAGAAGAGTCCTGGAGACCTGAGAAGACTTGTTGTCACTCAGACTCCAGTGAAATACCATCAGTTAACGTTGATGTGGATAACTCAAAAGGGGTGAAAATAATAATAATAATAATAATAATAATAATAATAATAACTATATCAAAGCGAAAAGCGAAAATTGATAACACCCAACAAAATAGTAAATGTAGACTTTGTGGCAATAGAGATGAGACTGTAAACCATATACTCTGCGAATGTAGCAAACTAGCACAAAGGGAATACAAAACTAGACACAACTGGGTTGGGAAGTTGATCCACTGGGAATTATGCAAACAATTTAATTTTGACCATACAACAAAATGGTATATGCATAAACCAGAATCTGTTCTTGAGAACGAAACACATAAAATTCTCTGGGACTTTGAAATAAAAACGGATCATCTTATCCCAGCAAGAAGACCAGACCTAGTGTTGATTAACAAAAGAGAAAGAACTTGTCAACTGGTGGATTTTGCAGTTCCAGCAGATCACAGGGTGAAGCTAAAAGAAAATGAAAAAATGGACAGATATCTGGACCTTGCCAGAGAACTGAAAAAGTTATGGAATATGAAAGTGAAAGTGATACCAATTGTAGTTGGTGCACTTGGAACGGTCCCAAAAGGATTGGAAAAGGGTTTGGAAAGTTTGGAAATCAGAGGAAGGATTGAAACCATTCAGAACACTGCACTGTTGCAATCTGCCAGAATACCCAGAAGAGTCCTGGAGACCTGAGGAGACTTGCTGTCACTCAGACTCCAGTGAAATGTCATCAGTTAACGCTGATGTGAAAAACTCAAAAGGGGTGAAAATAATAATAATAATAATAATAATAATAATAATAATAATAATAATAATAATAATAATAATAATAAAATATAGAATATATATGCTTAAAACCAACCACTTAACATATGCTGAAAAAGATAGTATCAAAGAACAGGTAGTTGCCAATATCCAATGAAATGAAAAGTGTAGTACTTGAAATGAATGCAGTTAATAACGAAGCAAATATTACATTAAAACAATCAAGCAATGATTGCATGAAAATTTCAGCTACAGAAAATGAAAATAAAAATGAATAAAACAAATAAGAATATTCACATTCAAATAGAAAAATCCAGACGACACAAAAAAATAAGATTAAAATCTATGAAATGAAACAAAATCTACTCGGAGAAGTCGCTATGGTAATTAATACGTATATGAAACACAGCGAACCTTTTAAGAAATTAAAAAAGTTACAAAACCAATTTAATGCAAATAAAGATTGCAAACTCTCCCATAAAAAAAATATCTTCTACAAAACATTAAACAAAATCGTGTTATATAGTCGTCCAGTCTGGCTATATACGAGGGTGAATCAAAAAGTAATGCCATTTTCTTTATTTCATGTGTGACGGAGAACGAAAAAGAGCAAGACTTTGTCTTGCCTGCCGGGATCGAACCCGCGTCCTCCCGCATTCAAAAACAAATGCGATTTAGGCACTGGATAGACGCGAGGTGCAATTCAGGTGCCCGGATGTTGGCGCCTACACGCGTCCATCCGAATGCACGTGAATTGTGCGTTGCACCGACGCGAGGTTCGACTGATGTGCCCGGATGTTCGAGGACTGTGTCCATAAAAAACAAGTAAGTAGAACGCTGGGCAGTTAGCAGAAGTAGTTGACCGACGCGAGACAGCGACGAAGCGCTTTGTGAACAACAAAGAAATTGATTTTTATTCAACAAATCATGTGAATTTTTTTATAAAACTAAGGCCTACATTGAGACCCTAACGAGGCCCAGAGCAAGAATCTGACTAGTAAGACCCAACTTGCCAATCGACAATGTCCTCCTTCAGAATGACAATGCTTGACAACATACAAGCATCTGGAAAAGAGAAAAAAGTCGCCTCATTCGGGTGGACATTTTTACTGCATCCTCTATACTCACCAGATTAAGCGCCTTCAAACAATCATCTCTTCGGACCCATGAAAGAGGGTTTAAGAAGCAAACATTATTCCAGTGATGATGAAGTGAAATCTGTGGTGAGGAAGTGGCTCAAAGAGCATTCAACAGAAGTTTACGGGGCAGGGATACATGCTTTCATTCGAAGGTGAAACATTGCTATTGAGAGAAACGATAACTAGGTGGAGAATTAGAGATGTGATCCACAGAGGACCAGCTTCATTTTGATGTATGATGCATGTTAATATGTTGCTACTTATAACTGTTCTAAACAAAATGACATTACTTTTTGACTCACCCTCGTATATGGAGAGAGAGAGAGATTTCTTATCAGACGACGAGAAAGGGGGGGGCATTCTTATAATCTTTCGCATATTTAAAGAATTTATCTTCTTTCTTAATTACTTACTGGAGTAGTTCGGCTGCAATAGCTTAGCTCGTACCTTAGTCTGTCTCTTGTGTAGCTAGGATATTCTTCTAACTGTTTGATCTGTCTTTTGTTTTTCTATTGTTGAATCTGGTTCTGTTGAAACTGGTTCGCCATTAGTTCACCAAAACAACACGAGGCATCTATTTTAAGTGATCACATCTTTTTATTTTCAACCAGACTTTCCCAACCACGGCTGGGATGAAGCGAAGATGATTTTTACATCATGGTGTCTCCCACTTAACTACTGAATAACTAAACTAAACTCTGTATCTTCCGTTCTCACGTTTCCCAGTGGCGGAAGCCGGGAGGTCATCTTGATGTTACTGAGTGTCAATATATTTCCGAATATAGTGAAAAAAAAAGATTATTTAGACACAACAAAAATGTTCAGAACTTCCCCCACCACAAAAAATATATATCGAAAAATAGGAAAAAAGACAATAAATTTAAAGGAACCCCCCCCCCGATTGCAGAATTGAAAATATTTTTGAGTAATATATCGAACTATAAGAAATCATATGATAAAAACGGAAGTTGGATTGAAAAAAATTTAAAATTCTTATAAATTATGTTATATACTCTTCTTTTACTTCTATTATTCTTCTGCTCATCTTTGGTATCTTACGTTCATCTGCTAGCGTCTCTTCTAACGTTTCTGTTCTTGCTGGTTGGTCATCCTTGATTCATTTCTTCTTCTAGGCCAGTCTTGTTGCCAAGACATTCATCAACCACAAAACCATATTATTTATTTAAACCTTTATTTACGTAACTAAACATATTCATCTAACTAACATAGCGAGCGTGTGCAGGTGAGGGTCCAGCTAAGGCAGAAACATCTTATCTGCCTGACGTCCAAGCTGAAACTGAGAGCCAACCAGGTCCCACGTATTTCGCGGGCTTTCTGTAATATTCCATGGAAAGTCACGCCCGTCATATGAAAAGGAGTCATCCCTTCAGAAATACAGGACGTTGACAATAATCTATGCATAGACTATGTAACAAATAATGAACCACAAATTTACAAAGATATTACATATAGATGCAAAAAAAGATGATGACGATTTAGAAAGTCTACGAAGCACTGTGAAAAGATTTAGTGATGAAGTAGGGATGAAAATTTGGTTTGCACAAATATGCAAAAGTTATTCAGTAGAACCTCGGTTCTCGGACGATTCTGAACTCGAACAATTCAGAGTTCGAAAAGAATTGAGTAAAAAAGGCCTCAGTTGTCGAACAAATTTTCGGACTTCGATCCGGTACAAACGAAAGTTGCGCGAATGACTGCCGAAGCAAACCGAAGACGGTCCACTCTGACCTAAAGGAGTAATAACTGTTAGGGTTTTATCTATTGATTAAATAGAAAAAATGAGTTTTTAAAAAAATGTTTAAAAATAATTGAGTATTCATCCAGAATGAATCAAACAAAATATCTTCGGTATAAAATAAACTAACAAGAGTTGACATGCCGTAAAACCCAACCAACCAACCAACCATCCTTGCTTAGATTGCTTAGAGTGAAAATGATAATAACTTATTTGTAAAGTTAAATAGAATATCAAAAAGTGTTCAATACGAATTCTGTTTTATAATCAATTTTTTGATTGGTCTCTGTAAAAAGAACTCGTCAAGGATCATCATATATTTTCCCTCCTTTTTTTTTTTTGGTTAAATGATTCAATTCCAAAACAACAATATATTTGAATGCAATTCAATACACAATGAAAATAATAATAGCTTATACAAAATGGCACGAATAAAAGAAATTTTTAAAAAAAAGAAAAATTGTTACTTTAGAACAAATAACATTTTTTTCTTTCTTTTTCTATAATTCAGGATAAAGTAATAATTTGTTATTTTGTTCGATTTTTTTTTCTTCTTCTTCTTCTTCTTCTTCTTCTTCTTCTTTCATTCTTTCTTTCTTCTTCTTTTTTGATTTTTTCTTTCTTTATTTCTTCTTCTTTTTTCTTTTTGCTTACTTTCTTTCTTCTTCTTTTTTGATTTTTCTTTCTTCTTCTTTTCTTCCTCTTCTTCTTCTTCTCCTTCTTCTTCTCCTTCTTCTTCTTTCTTTCTTTCTTTCTTCTTCTTTTTTGTTTTTCTTTATTTATTTCTTCTTTTTTTTTCTTTTTGCTTACTTTCTTTCTTCTTTGATTTTCTTTCTTCTTCTTTTCTTCTTCTTTCTTCTTCTTCTCCTTCTTCTTCTTCATTCGTTCTTTCTTCTTCTTCTTTTTTGATTTTTTCTTTCTTTCTTTCTCCTTTTTTTTCTTTTTGCTTACTTTCTTTCTTCTTCTTTTTTGATTTTTCTTTCTTCTTCTTCTTCTTCTTCTTCTTCTGCTTCAGAGAAAATCATTCCCAAAAGTGAAGTAATTGGTTGATATTTTGAGGGAAAAACGTTTTCTGTTGGAAAACCCCCCAAAAAAATATTTGTTCTCATTCGCTTTTGAATTATTTTCGTTTTTTTTTATAGTTTTTTTTTTTTTTTTTTGTTTTTTTTTGTTTTTTCTTTGTTTTTTTTATCTCCCTATCACCGTTGAATTTTATGCAGATTTTAAATAAATCAAATTAATCAAATGGGTAACATATTGTTTGTTTGTTTTGTTTTTTTTGTCTTTTTAATACACTGCCTCTCATAAATAATATTAACCACTTTAATATAGATTAAAGTTCCTCCCTGTGCAACGGTTGTCGTCCCAGGAAATGGACTGTGCAACCCGAGTTCAAATCCTGTGCGTGGCTGTTTGTGTTTCACTTAGTGCTAAGAAGAGGCGATGAAAAATCATCATATTCATGGGCACTAAGAGCACGGGATCATATGAACTTTAGGCACCCCTTCCGCGAGAATTAGGGGTTAGGGTTAGGGGTTAGGGGTTAGTTTTATAATTTTTTTAAATACTCTAAAAATCGTCTGTTAACAATTAACCGGATTTTGACGGTGTGAATGGAAAAAAATGTCCTCATGATTCGAGATCGCAAAATAGGTGCCTAAAGGTCATATGATCCAGAGCACGGATATTCATCATAATCTCTCACCAAACGTCCTTATTAGTAATCGCTTTCGATTGGTCCTCTGTGCAGCATCCAGTATCCGTACAGCGCTGGTCAATGTAGGCCTTTGCTGGACGACCTATACTGGCGTGTCCATATGCTGGTTTCCATATGAAAACATCATTTATTTGTTCGTCCTTGCTTCTCCAGCAGTGACCAGCATGTGGTGTTCGACTCACTCGGGTGGTTTGTCTAATAGGGGGCAAGTGGCCATACAGCTGCTTCCTCGTGGGGTTTTGTTTCAACGATTTGTTTGATATCACGCGCAGCATTCTTGTGCAGCTCCCATCAAGCTTATTCTCTAGGCGCTTCGTTAAAAAATAGAATACCCATCAAGAATTAATAAATCAAAACTTTTTCGGCATAAAATAACCCAACAGGGGTTGGCAAGTCGTAACATCGAACCAACCAATCTGATTCCGCACGATATTTTTCTCGTCATATTCTCAATGTCTTCCCACCCTGTCGGCTGGGGCGTTAGAATGCACCGACTGCACCTCTGCAGAGAGGTAAGACTCTCCCAATGGGACCACCTCTTGGCCGTGGGTGGCGACCCGTGATGCTTAAGGATAGAACCCAGGTGGATGAGCAGTCAATGACATGCAATACTCCACTTTGGCCCTATCCTGGGCTAGACAGGCGGACGGAGAGGCCCCCTCCGATCAATCGGCTGGCCACGTCAAGCCCTAGCACCTATATGATTTTCCCAACCCAATTGCCCTTATGGCAAGCCCCAACCCCTTTTTATCATATGGGTGCTAGAAGGCAGTGGCTGCGGGTCTACATGTCCTGGGAATGACGTTAAACTCTATCTGATGGTGAGGTTCCAGTTTTGGAGGTTTGGGGAATGTGGAGCACCCCTTCATCACCATTGCTCCCTGGTCCACTCTGACCTGGAGTGGTAGTACCTGTTAGGGTCCCATCTATGGGTTAAATAGAAAAATGTATTTATAAAAAATTGTATTATCCATTAAGAATTGATTTATTTCAAAACTTTATCGGCATTAAATGACCCACTGAGGTTGATATGCCGTAAAACAAAACAAACCAAACCTATATAAGAAAAAAAAAGATCAATGTCTTCCTACGATTACGTCGTCAAATCATTTCAGTAGGAAAATCTCAGCTTATTTCTACTCATCAACGAAGAGAGAGAGAGAGATAGAGAGAGAGAGAGAGAGAGAAGAGAGAGAGAGAGAGAGAGAGAGAGAGAGAGAGTTGTCTGTTTGTATGTGAGAGAGACGAGAGGCGTGAAAGAGAGTATAATAAAAAACGATGATAATAAATAATAAAACGAAGGTCTAAGTGGTGCAGTTATACAGTAGCACTGATACAACTACGGCTTGAAAGAATTATAGAATTAAATATAGTTAACTTTCTTTTTCTATTGTGTTGATGAATTCAAATTATTGTAGAAAGAAAATATTCTAAAATATTGCATATAATTGGTGATAATTGCTTTTATTTGTTTATTCATTTGTGTGTTTGTTTGTTTGCCTGTTCGTGAATGGAACATGAACTTCTGGTCTTTGAATATCGGTTCATCTTTGAGTTGGGCGCGTCTTGTTCGCCTGACGAGGCTAAAGTGCTCGGCAGATTAACAAGAAACATGGAGCCAGCAAGCAAATAGGAGATTAAGGTAATCTGCAGAAATTATCCGAAGAACAGTTCCACTCGTTTGGGAAAAATCTGTTTGCCACGAAGAGTCGCCGTTCCAAGAACTGCTTAGCTCGGTCGATGTCTGTTGTGCTCTCAAAACTGACATCACAGAAAACGCGGGAGAATGGAGGGAAAGAAAACGCGGGAAAAGAAGGCAAAGTAAACGCGGGAGAATGGAGGGAAAGAAAACGCGGGAAAAGAAGGCAAAGAAAACGCTGGAGATTGGAGGGAAAGAAAATGCGGGAAAAGAAGGCAAAGAAAACGCGAGAGAAGGAAGCAAAGAAAACGCGGAAAAGAAGGCAAAGTAAACGCGAGAGAAGGAGGGAAAGAAAACGCGGGAAAAGAAGGCAAAGAAAACGCAAGAGAAGAAGGGAAGAAAACGCGGGAAAAGAAGGCAAAGAAAACGCGGGTGATTGGAGGGAAAGAAAACGCGGGAAAAGAAGGCAAAGAAAACGCGGGAGAATGGATGGAAGAAAACGCGGGAAAAGAAGGCAAAGAAAACGCGGAGATTGGAGGGAAAGAAATGCGGGAAAAGAAGGCAAAGAAAACGCGAGAGAAGGAGGCAAAGAAAACGCGGGAGAAGGAGGGAAAGAAAACGCGGGAGAATGGAGGCAAAGAAAACGCGGGAAAAGAAGGGAAAGAAAACGCGAGAGAAGGAGGGAAAGAAAACAGGAGAAAAAGGAAAAGATAACGACGACACACAGACATTTCATTCCCACGTAAATATGTATGAACACGCAGAAATAGAGATAGCCAGTCAAATATCACGTAAAATCTCGCGAGATAACAATTGCACAATCGTATACTTTCATAACATAGGCGCGTGGAGTAAGGGTTTTACCGTCGTAGGAAATGGACACGCCGATCCGAGTTCAAATCCTGGACGATGTTGTTTGCATTTCACATACCGTTAATACCTTTGGGGAGAATTGAACTTACTAACTATGGCTTGCTAAATATAGGTTGCTAACCATTACACACACGAGGTGCCCTTATTTATTAAGCTCAGCGTAGATGTAGCACAAGGCCAAAAGAAATTTTGTAAGGGAGAAAAATGAAAAATGTTTAGTGTATGATAAATGTGTGAATGTAATGTTAATTTTCATTTTTCTCCCTTACAAAATTTCTTTTGCATTGTCCTGATGATGGTTTATCATAAACCGAAATACTTAAGTATAGACATATAAATTTTTTCCTTTGACCGTAACATCATGTGTGTTATATTTTTGAAAACATTTTCTTCACATATTGTCGGATTAATTTCCTCATCGTATTTCCATATATATATATATATATATATATATATAAACTCAAAGTCTAGTGTGCCCAGTGAAACAGGGAGTCACTCACAGGTGGGCAATACCAAATATTAGCAGCCTCTTTGTCTTTACTCTCCTTGAATGAAGCGCTTCCGGCATCAGGTAATAAAACTGGATCTTTTACACGAGGGGTGGGGGATAATTGTTTCCTGGAAAGATGGCCAGCTGGGCTGATTCTTGCGATCATATTTGAATTTTCAATCAATCTTGGGGGGCGCATGTGTTTTAATGGTCATCGTCGTTGAAAATGGACACACAGCGAACTGAGTTCAAACCCTGGACAAGGCTGATGCATTTCACATAGTACCAATACCTTCTGGAAAGGTATAAATCTAACTATGGGTAAATAGTATGACAGACTGGGATCTTTAACCTTGGTATGGCAACAAGTCAAGGAGAAGGAAAAATTCTGATTTAAAACCTTTTCAACTCTGCTTTAAAAAAATTGACCTTGTGTCAAAATCTTTTCGTGTGGAAGGGTTTGTGTTTGAGTTTGAGTTTTGTTTAACGGCATATCAACCTCTGTGGGTCATTTAATGCCAAAAAGGTTATTTTGGATTTCAGACTTTAAAGTAGTGGTTCTATGGAGATAATTGGTTATGTTCTGTTATATCTTGTTGAAAAGGTTGCTTTTTTATAAAATTTAAACTGTTTTCAGAGTTTGCATTCTTAAAGAGGTCCCTAAGGTTTCTTGCTTGATAGTAATTGGCGCGGATATGTTTAAGTCTGTTACAATTTAGAAGGATATGCTTGGTTGTAAGTTGTACTTTGCATGTTGGGCACACTGGGGCACCCTTCCCTTTTAACAGGTACGAATGGGTAATGTGGGTGTGCCCAATACGCAATCTGGCGAGTATTACTTCTTCTCTTCTAATACTTCTGTGGCCTGTCGGCCACTCTCCAATAGCTTCTTGTATTTCGTGTGGAAGGGTTGGGTATTTACAGGTAATTGAATTTCAGTCGGAGAAAATAATGAACAATTTTTCATTTAAAATTAGGCCATCAAAAACTTATATACCGATGGAGGCGCGTGGGGTAATGGTTACTGTCGTAGCAAATAGACAGAGCGAGACGAGTTCAAACCCTGGACGAGCCTGTTTGCATTTCACATAGCGATTATACCCTTGGGAAAGGTATGCATCCAACTATTGTGTCAATAGCAGGACAGATTATGCTCTTTGACTCTGTTTAGGCAACCAGTCTAAGAGAAGGAAAACTCTGAATTCAAACCTGTTTAACTCCAGTTAAGAAATTAACCTTGTGTTACCTCCTACTTGCGCGGCTGGGTTGGTAAACATTATACTTTTATATTGGTAAATATCTATATGATAATACTCTTGTTCCTACCAAATACGACCATTATCATCTTGCAACACCCTCTGGTTAAAAATGAAACCGTCCAAATGAGTGTTGTCACCTAGGCTAAATAATGAACAGTTCCGTTTTTATCATAAAGAAACAAATGGAAGAAAAAGGACATGCTACACAGAAAAAATATTGTAAGAAAGAAAGAAAGGAAGAGAGTAGGGTATATATAGAGGTGGCGAGGGCGAGGAAGCGATAACGCTAATTGAAAAGATGAAAAGAAAGAATAAAAACATGCTTGAAAGAGAGTTAAATCAATATTATACTTTTACATATTGAAGTATTTGGCAATAGCTCTTAAGTAAACTTATCAAACATTGTAATAATTAAATTATCATACTGTGGTATATCTACAGGTCCAGTTAGTATATATACAATTATGCAACCGCCCTGTCGGCTGGGGCGTTAGAATGCACCGACTGCACCTCTGCAGAGGGGTAAGACTCCCCCAATGGGGCCACCTGTTGGCCGTGGGTGGTGACCCGTGATGCTTAATGATAGAGCCCAGGTGGATGAGCAGTTCATGACTTGCAATACTCCACTTTGGCCCTATCTTGGGCTAGACGGGCGGTCGGAGAGGCCCCCTCCGATCAATCGGCTGGTCACGTCAAGCCCTAGCACCTATATGATTTTCCCAACACTATTGCCCTTATGGCAAGCCCCAAACCCTTTTTATCATATAGGTGCTAGAAGGTGGTGGCTGCGGGTCTACATGTCTTGGGAATGACGTTAAACTCTATCTGATGGTGAGGTTCCAGTTTTGGAGGTTTGGGGAATGTGGAGCACCCCTTCATCACCATTGCTCCCTGGTCCACTCTGACCCGGAGTGGTAGTACCTGTTAGGGTCCCATCTATGGGTTAAATAGAAAAATGTATTTATAAAAAAATTGTATTATCCATTAAGAATTGATTTATTTCAAAACTTTATCGGCATTAAATGACCCACTGAGGTTGATATGCCGTAAAACAAAACAAAATAGTGAAGTGATAACAACAGCAATGAGATAAGTATGTATTTTCATACCAATAAGTAACAGATTTTAATTTTAATATTTTATTAATAATAATTAACACATTGTGGTAATTTTCACCTTTAGTTGTTAAAATTCCTAACAAATAAGGCAATTAGAGTAACCTCCCTTGACTTTCACTTTGAAACAAGCCGGTAGCTATTTTGAAAGTCTCCGTGCGAAATAAAGAAATCTTAGAAACTTTTTCGAAAACAATACAACTGCATGCTTTAACACAAAAATATCATAAAATGTGTTCTTAATAACAATTAAGTTCATTTCAGATAATGCGCACGCACAATTTTATGCTAGGAATGTTAACAACTAATAGTGAAAATTACCCTGATTGTTTCTTTAAGGTTACAACACAAAATTACGAAGCTAGTCGAGATATAATAACCAATTTCTGGTAATTTATGAGAAAGTGCGTCCCGGTATCCTGCCTCAAGAGTTGCTGCCCGGTGACTATCAAAATAACGACCCAGCTCAGTCTATTTAAAACTATCCATCTATCTATCTATCTCAATTTGTTCATATTTATCTATATTACTTTAAATACTAAGATTTTTTTATTCATGTTTGTTTAATATCTTGTTTTTAGTTTAAATAAACAAGAATTACGACAAAAAAAAAGAAGCGACCCCCCCCCAAATACATTTACTTGTCGAAAATATCTATCTATCTCTATTTGTTCGTATCTATCTATATTATTTTGTTTGTTTATCTATCTGTCTATCTCAGTCTATTCTAAACTATATATTCATTATCATATCTAAACAAGAATTACGACAAATTACGATAAATAAACAAGAATTATGACGAGCTGGGGTTGCTATTTTGATAGTCACCGGGTAGCGGTTTTTGAGGCGGGAGACCGGGACGCACTTCCTCATAAATTACCCAATTTCTTTTTACAGTTTTTTATCTGTTTCTTCTAATATTTCCCTTTGTGTTATTCCATCAATTTAACTATTGATCGATCTAGCCAACCACTCACCCACCTACCTACTCAACACCCCCCCCCCCCTTTTGTTCACCCATGGGGGCGGCAGCGTCGGTAGCGGCGCGGTCGCTGGGCGTTAAGTGTAAATGACATTATTTGTCGAGTAAAGATTTGTAATCCGATGTTCTCATTCTTTTGGGATTTTCCGTTTATTTTTCTTTATTTTTTTATTTTTTTTATTTTTTTTTTTTACTTTTTTATTTTCATCTCGATTTTCCTTTTTTTAAATTTTCTTATATTTTTTTTTTGCTTTTCAAAATTTTTTTAATTCATCTTTTTTTTTTTTACATACAATTTGTTATCCTCTCTTTACTGCCCTCCTTTTTATAGATTCGCGCTGTTCGCGGTCTTATGTTCAGTTTTCCCGCATTTATTCGAATATTATTGTTATATACCCTTTTTTCCTTACTTCTATTTTTCTTCTGTTCTTCTTTCCTATCTTAAGTTCTTCTTCCAGCGTCTGTACCTAGTCTTGGGGACTTCGTGTCTGGTCTTCTAGGTTAGTCTTGTTACCAAGACATTCATTAACCACAAAACCATATTATTTTCGTAAGCTTTTATTTCTTAACTAAACATTTTTCATCTGACTAACATAGCGCGCGTATGCAGCGAGCTCCAGTTAAGGCAGTACATCTTCTCTGCCTGACGTCCAAACTGAAACTGAGGACCCAACAGGTCCCACGTGACTTCACGTATTTCGCGAGCTTTCTGTAATATTCCATGGAAAGTCCCGCCCGTGATATGAAAAGAGCCATCCTCTCAGAAATACAGGGGATTGACAATAATCTATGCATAGATTATGTAACATTATTATTCACAGAAACTAGTTGTTGATTTCTTTTTAGAATCCATTTACATTTTTTATTATCATTACTACGAAGAATATGCGCCCTCCACCGTGCATAAGTAACTAATGATTAATGATATATTTATTTCGTCTTTCCGTTTACAATGTTGCTTTGATAAAGACCTCTTCATAAGGTCGAAACAGATTTCTGTCAGCAAAACTTTTAACATCTTCTTGTTTTTTCTACAAACTTTCTACACACACACACATATATATATATATATATAGAGAGAGAGAGAGATAGATAGATAGATAGATAGATAGATAGATAGATAGATAGATAGATAGATAGATAGATGTGAAGCATCCAAAACTTGGTAGTAAGGAATGATTCTATATGTGATATCTAAGACACACTGTATTATTATTGTATGATCCAGTATGTATAAATACAGTGAATCTTTAAATCACTACAGAGAGCTCAATGTATAACAAACTTTTTAGATTATATACAGAGCAATATCTATCTTTGAAAGGAAGGAAGAAAAGGGAGGAAAACTCAACACCGTTATTCCATAATAAATTTATTTCCACCAATTTGTAATATTTCAGAGTTGAAATAAAAGAAAACAAAGTGCTCACTTACGATGTAAGAGCTGAATTTATTAAAAATAAGTGTTTACACAGAGGTTTTAGAAAACATTTACCTTGGGTGTTTCTGGCTAATGCCATCAATCAGAATGTTATTACCTCTCGTGTTGG
>CM042157.1:86122283-86130170 GCA_023376005.1 Doryteuthis pealeii | reverse complement strand
GGGAGAGAGATATCCAGAAAGGTGTGAGTGTTAGAACTGCCGTAGATGGTTTTTGAAATTTAAAGAAGGCAATTTCGACCTTACTGATGAGCCTCGATCGGGGAGACACAGTCTTTTGGATGATGAACTTTTGAAAGCTGCAATGGGAGAAGATCCTCGACAAATAATCAGAACATTGTCCCAAAGACTTGATTCACCTTTGTCTACTGTTCAGGAGCATCTGAAAAAAGATTGGAAAGGTGTATAGAGAGGGTAGGTGGGTTCCTCATGAACTCTCTCCAGCCAACAAAGCAATTCGGGCAACAATCTGTAATAGTTTCTTTTTAACGCTAGACCCCATTCTGCCAAACAAACTCAAGAAAAAATGAAGTCATTAGGTTGGGAAGTTCTTCCTCACCCTCCATACTCGCCAGACCTTGCTCCATCAGATTTTCACTTATTCCGTTCTTTAGAGCATTTCATCAGTGGAAAAAGATTCATAAATGTTCACGAGGTTGAAGCGGAGTTGAATACCTTTATTTCTTCCAAAGATGTTAATTTTTTTGAAAGAGGGATTAAAAAGCTCCCAAGTAGATGGACAAAGGTTATATCTAATGATGGTAACTATTTTGTTGAGCAATAAAGATTTGTCAGTAATACTTCTTTCAATTATTATTCCTAACAAAAAAAGGTAGAGGACTTTCCTTGTACACCTAATATATATTTATATATATATATATAAGATTTTTGGATGTTTGTTTATTTTAGAAGCATTGTTGAATAAAGTATATATTATTATTTATATTTTTGCTTGAAGGCAATTACAATGCGTATATTGCATAAAATTCGATAATTATAGAAGATAATAATGACAAGTGAATTTCGGTAAAGAATTATTCTGTGTGTAGAACATCGTACAGACTGTTTCAACTTTATTAAGTCTCATCAGCGATGTGTACTAACGATTTCCCTCTAACAGAAATCGAAACCGGGACTTCAGAAGGATAGTCAGAAACCATACTGCTTCGGCCACGATACAGCACGGGAAAATCGAATTGTATGCGATATAGGCGTTGTAATTGCCTTCAAGCAAAAATATGAATAATAATAATATATATATATATATTGAAAGGGTAAATAAATAAAGGAAAGAAAATGTTGAATGGATGAATATGGTTTAATGAAATGCCAACACGTGTTTCGGCTGGGAGTTTATCAATGTACACATTCTATTCTATTTATTATTTTAAATATGAAATAAAACAATAGTAATAGACAAATATAAAATTTTAAGTATACAAAGAAAACGGCCTTCCTCAGGGCAATATGTCTCATATTTCTTATATTTTTCTATAATCATTGTTTTATTTCATATTTAAAATAATAATAAATAGAATACAATGTGTACATTGACAAACTTTCGACCGAAACACGTGTTGGCATTTCATTAAACCATTTTTTATCCATTCAATATTTTCTTTCCGTTATTTATTTATTTTCTCGGTATATTGTCGGATTCATTTCTATTTTTCAGCTTACATTTATATATATGTCGGGTTAGCTCAGTCGGTAGAGCGTTTGGCTAGAATCCACAAGGTTCCTAGTTCGATACCGGTCTTCGCCAACTTAGCCTATAAGTAGCACAGGGATCTGTGCGGTAAAGTAAGGAGCTGATGGTAGGTGTGGCGCTCCACCTCAGATGCTAAAACATTCTCCTTGGTCTAGTGCTATTGAAAAGGGGATAGACTCCCTCGCTGACTGGCTGATACCGACTTTAGGCCGCCCCGTCGACTTTATATATATATATATCTATATATAATGGAGATAGACTGCATTTTTGTCTGAAGCCGAAACTATATTACTACTCAAGTCACAATTCCTTTAATTATTTATGTCAAATTCTCCATGATTTCATTCTTTTAAACCTTCAGTTATTAATAAAAATTGTTTTACATTATTAATACTGTTGATAATATCTACGTACTAATAACATGCAATTGTATTTATATATACAACAAAATAGCGATTTACAGTTTGAACGAGAAGGCTAATTTGCATATTGATATTTAAAATTTTATTTTAATAAATATGTGCTTGGTATTATTGATTTCTAATTGTTTGGTTTATCTTAAGAAATATAAACAAAAATCTCGTGGATAAATCTTAAAAGAAATTTATTTACAAGAAGAAATAACTGTAATATTATCCTTTACTTCCTATTTTTAACTAAATAGTTAAATTAGGAAAATTTACCAATGAAAGAGGGAGTAAGGGAAAATGATGGAATAGTTAGTTTCAAAGTTGTTCTATTTTTCGATTATACCCCCTCTGTTGCAGATCTTTTTATCTGCATTCTTAGTCAGTTTCATTAGCCTTTCTAATTTAATATGATATTTTATTATATTAAAACTTAAATACTTGCACCGGAGGGTGCATATATTTGCTAGTATATATATATATATATATATATATATTACTTTATTATATGCTCCCAAATTTGGTTGAGCACTTTAATTAGAAGGGATTTAATTGCAAAATTCAGCGTATTCGGCGTACAGCTAAGCCTCGCTTTGTTTACATAAAGTTTGAGGCCTCTAGTGAATTCATTTCCGCTTAGAAATGTAGAGATTAAATAGTCTCCTATATTTGACAGCTGCCTGTGGCCGTACGGGTAAGAGGATTGGCGAACGAAAGTTCATTCGGGTCTCGAACCCGGCCAGAGGTACCTGTTAAACGGTATAACCACACTGATGAGAGGTGATACCTCGAAACACGTGTCTGTGGATTACTTTATTATTTTATATATATATATATATATATATATATATATATATATGTGTGTGTGTGTGTGTGTGTGTGTGTGTGTGTGTGTGAAAATAAAATGGAAATTAATCCGACAGTATGAATATGATAAAATGAAAAACAAAGGATGTTTACAACTGCATGGGCTCATCAGGAGAGAGTGTGCAAACCGTTTCGGGGCCTTCTCTCGACGGTTTAAAAAGCAACACCGGCCCTTCCTCACTAATATGAGGACCCTCGCAATATCATGCATCGACCGCACGTGAGTCGGTCATCAACAAAAATAAGACGGGAAAAATGACCGTTAGCAAAAACAGAACGCTGCTAGTCAAACGTTGGAATTAATCAAAAATGCGCTATATATATATATATATATATATATATTATATATATATATATATATATATATATAGAGAGAGAGAGAGAGAGAGAGAGAGAGAGAGATATTAACAATCAGCTAAAGAGTGTATAGCGTCAATATGGCCACTTTTATAATCGAGTCTTTCGAGCGCGAATTCTTGCCAGATGCTTGTCTACGTGCACATTTGAAACGAAGAAGAAAAAAACTCACGCCCTATTTAAGAGAAAGAAGGTCATACCTATATGGGTTTTCTTTAGATTGAGATATATCCGGATCAATAACACAAAAGAGAGAATTATTCGTGTCGACACTGATTATCGGCCTCGTTGTCTTTAAATCGATCTGTTCACCACTGAGCTATTATTGACTCCCAATGTTGCCCACTCAATTTACGTTTCGACTGGAAATTTACAAGGCAGTGAGTGTTTCGTTCGATTTCATCGCTTTTCATTCTCATCTCATATTCGTTTTAGATTTCTATACACTTGCTAAAAGATTCTTTTTACCGGCACGATCACCCGGTTTCGACTTCTTCTTCTTCTTCTTCTTATTATTATTATTATTATTATTATTATTATTATTATTATTATTATTTATTTATTTATTTTACTGTATTTCTTATTCTTACCGGTTCTATCGCCCGTTTTCTTCTTTTACTTCTTCTCCTAATTATTTTGTTTTCTTCTTCTTCTTCTTCTTCTTCTTCTTCTTCTTCTTCTTCTTCTTCTTCTTCTTCTTCTTCTTTATTTTACTGTATTTCTTTTCTTTTTCTTTTTTCCTCTTCTCCTAATTATTTGCTTCTTCTTTGTTTCTTCTTCTCTTCTTTATTTTACTGTATTTCCTTTTCTTTTTCTTCTTTTTCTTTTTTTTTCTTCTCCTAATTATTTTGCTTCTTCTTTTGTTTTCTTCTTCTCTTCTTTATTTTACTGTATTTCATTTTTCTTTTTTTCTTTTTCTTCTTCTCCTAATTATTTTGCTTCTTCTTTTGTTTTCTTCTTCTTCTTCTTTATTTTACTGTATTTCATTTTTCTTTTTCTTCTTTTTCTTTCTCCCTAATTATTTTGCTTCTTCTTTTTTTCTTCTTCTTCTTCTTCTTTTTTACTTTTTTCTTTTTCTTCTTTTTCTTCTTCTAATTATCTTCTTCTTCTTCTTCTTCTTCTTCTTCTTCTTCATTTTTCTTTTTCTTCTTTTTTCTTCCTAATTATTTTACTTCTTCTTCTTTTCTTTCTCTTCTTCTTCTTCTTTTATTTTACTGTATTTCATTTTTCTTTTTCTTCTTTTTCCTCTTCCCTAATTATTTTTGCTTCTTTCTTTTGTTTTCTCTTCTTCTTCTTTATTTCTGTATTTCATTTTTTTTTTATTTCTTTTTTCTTCTTCTTCTTTTTCTTTCTTCCTATTATTTTGCTTTTCTTCTTCTTTTCTTCTTTTTCTTCCTTCTTTTCTCTTCTTCTTCTTCTTCTTTTTCATTTTTTCTTCTACATTTTTCTTTCTTTTTCTTTTTTTTCTTCTTTTCTTTTTTCTTTTCTTTTCTTCCTTTTCTTCTTCTTCTTCTTCTTCTTTTCTTCTTCTTCTTCTTCTTCTAAGGAATTCTAGGTATTGATTAACGTTGGCGACTCAAAATTTGTATTTAAAGAGAGGAAAAAGTATTTTTCTTTCGAAAGTGTCGATTTCATAAACGAGATTTTTTCTTCTCGTCTATTTGAGACGAACAACGTTTCATTATTGAAATAATTGTTTTGGTTTTTGTTTTGTTCTTTTTTTATTTTTTTATTTTTTTTATTTTTTGGGGGGGTTCTTGTTCTTAATTTTTAACTTGTTTTATTTTTAAAAACGAATTAACTCATTTTTGTTTCTTTTTTTATGGCTGTTGTTTTTTGTTTTTTGTGTGTGTGAAGGTGCGTCCATATAAGATATTGTCAGTTTTCGAACAGCATTGGTTTCAGTTTATTTTTGAATTTATCATCATAAATTAATTTTATCAAACGCACACATAAGTACAAATAGATATATCTGTATCAATGATATATTATTCTAATTTTGATAATATTGATCTCAATTTGGTCAGTAAACTTATCTACATCAGTCTGCGTTCTATATCTCTACCATGTTCTTATCTATCTTCAGCAGTCTTCTTATCTTTCGATCTCTATCTATATATCTACCTACCTATCTATCTATCTATCTATTTATATATATATATATATATATATATATATATCTGTGTGTGTGTGTGTGTGTGTGTGTGTGTGTGTATGTATGTATGTATATATATATATATATATATATATATATATATATATATATATGTATGTATGTATACATATACATATACAAGCCTTGAAGGATTTGAATGACAAGGCTGGACCTGATCTGATTCTTCCTTCCGGTGGATACCGTGAGAACCGGTATAGAGGACCCTCTCCTCCGGTTTAGATAGTAAGGAAGTTTCAGTCAGTTAGAGACTATCAGCCGAGCTCGACAGAAGGGTAAGTCGCGTTACACGCCCCCCGTCTTAATCTGCACAGATGTCTGGTTGGGGATTTTAAAATAAAGTAAGATCAAAGCAAATCGGAGTCTTGTGTTATTACTCTAAAAACTAACAATGACACAGGGCTTCTGATAAAGAGAAATCCCCAATAGAAGACCAGGCACGAAGTCCCCAAGAAAGTCCAGACCTTAGAAGATGCCAGACCAAGACAAGATGTTAGAAGAACAGAAGAAGAATAGAAGTAAGAAGTAAGTAATGAGAAGGATATGCAACACAATGACGAAATGTGTCTATTTTTGTGCGAAAGCTTCGAAATGTCTCCTTCTTTAACAAAATATACTGCTTTGTTGTTGATGTTATTAACAGCATTATTTGTAGTCTAACAAAATCTCTTCGATTTCTCTGCAAAATATCTCCATTGTGACTCCACGTGTAGCTTCTTAGAGCATACTCGCATCCAGTGAGAATTTGTTTCAGTCTAGCAGTTTTCCCACATGCTCTGCATAGGTCGGATGTAGCAAATCCCAGACGTGTAGGTTGATTGGTATTGGTAAGGAAACTAAACTTTTTAGGCTCCATATGTCTGATGTCGCTCCGAAATCATTTTCCTTTTATTTAACGTGGATTCTTTTCGACAACCAGCGGTGTGGGTGAGGGCTTAGTCCTGATCTTCCATATGCCACAGTACCAATTATTTCTTTCATCTTGAGGGATGATTCTACGTTTTCTAAAGCTTGTTATGTCTTCCATTTTTAGACTGGTTATTACGGAAGGATGGGCGTTCTTCATTTGTGGGTCGATTGAGTTGCACAGCATCTGGTAAAGTCACGCTTTACATAAGATTAAAAACTGAATGATCAAAAACCCAGACCAACTCGAGTTTTATGCAGATCTTCAGGGAAGATTTGTTATCTGGTTTTCGGCCATCCTTCTTATAATCGTATACTTTTCTCTTTTTATTGAGCACTTTTACAAATTTATTGAGCAGTGAATTCCGAAATATTCAAATTTATTTTGGATATTTATTTACTTTCTCTGGATTTTAATCATTGACTAATTAAATTGAGTTAAAAAATTTGAGTCCCCATCAAGAATGAACAAACAAAATGTTATTTCTAAGAATTTTTGAGATGAGGCTTGATAATTAGTATTAATTTGGATTATTCAGACTATTGTCCTCATCTTTATTGTTATCTACACAATTTCTCTGAATTTTTTAGATGAGGCTTGATAATTAGTATTATTTGGATTATTCAGACTATTGTCCTCATCTTTATTGTTATCTACACAATTTCTCTGAATTTTTTAGATGAGGCTTGATAATTAGTATTATTTGTATTATTCAGACTATTATCCTCATCTTTATTGTTATTTATTTTGGATATTTATTTACTTTTTCTGGATTTTAATCATCGACTACGCTATATACATATGGATCGCAGAGAACAAGCTACTTCATTGATAATAAATCGCCTGATCACCATTATCATCTCGAGCTTGCCGAATCCTCTCATCAGTGGTGGAGGTTGATGGACGTACTGCTCCCTCTTTGTGCATCATGCTTGTCCGGACACTTTTAAACTTTTCTATCCACTCATAAGCACTTCTACATGGTAGTGCACTGTCCCTGTATTGTGCTAAAAGCCTATGATTGAATTTCAGTCCCTGTCACTCCTTCTGACCAGAGAAATCAGATAACTTCCTTGGTGCATACCGTTAGTGGAGCAGCCATGTTTATACTGTGAATACAACAAGCAAAATAGCATGATCAGGCTTTGATAACATGACCACAATGTTGCATAGCCCTTCTTTACCGGCACTAAATCGTATATGTTATATAGTGGCATCAAATTCTATATATGTTATACAGCGGCATCTTCAAACTCACGCTGCTAAATCGTGTATATTAATAGTAGAGTATAAAGATCACAACCAGGCGTAGAGTAGGAGATTTGACTTTATTTCTCTCATCGGCTGTACGTGGTGGGTGGCGAGCGTGACAATGAAATTATCGAGGGTTGACAATGACTCCACTGCTGCTGGGATCTGGCGATGTTCAGGTAAAGGGGTGGCTGGTGGCGTCTCACCGGCCTTAGCCGTGCGGTGTGTGGCCGCGTCGGTCCGCCGTCTCTCTCCTAACTGGGGTCTCTTCACTACTAACCTCTGGCTTTTGTATTGACGATACACCTACGCATCTCTACCTTCGATCTGATAACTATCTCCGAACTTATTGTTTCCCATCCTTCTTTTGTTCGCT
>CM042157.1:86092283-86117283 GCA_023376005.1 Doryteuthis pealeii | reverse complement strand
TACGTAGAATAGAGATTAATTATTATTTCACTCCATGTGAGTTTTTCACACCAGCGTTAGTTATTTTTAATAGCCAAATGACGGTTTGTTGAGTTTTTCTTTCTAATTGAAAGAATATATATATATACATATATATATAGTAAAGAAATAACAAAAGACTTTGAGATTTAGCTTTATAGTCTATTTCAGGGAGCTTAGAAATAGCTCCCTGAAATAGACTATAATGCTAAATCTCTAAGTCTTTTGTTATTTCTTTACTTATATATTTGCTCTGTGACTCTAACATTAAGAGCACACATTGAGCTCTCAAATTGCGACAGGTTTTTTAAATAAAACTCTTGTGTCGTAAGGAAGATTTCTTCTCTGGACTTTTGGATTATATATATTAATTATATATATTCTTATGTCATTAATATATATATTAATTTCCAATGCAGTACACCCATTTTAAAATGCCTATAACATCTTTCTCATCAATTCTTCTCCTTCCAGCCTCCACATTAATTTACTTTTTTTAAAACTGGAATACATCACCCCTGATGATGGCACTTCGAAGTGCCGAAAGTACTCGGGACCTGAACTTTGGTAGACTTATCCACCCAAACATTAAAAAGTTGGCCAGAAAACTCGAAAAGATAAAAAATAAAATTGTTAAACAGGAGATGTGTCTTTTGTTTAATTCTACACACACAAACACACACACACACACACACACACACACACATACATATATATATATATATATATATATATATATATATATATATATATAATTGTATAATAAATGGAAATTAATCCGACACTATGATAGAAAATAGATAGAAAAAACAAATGATAATATTAGTATGTTGACAAATATCTGTTTCGACCAACCGGCCAAGAACGAGAGCGTCGTTTATGCCTCTCGTATCAAACGGTTAACTATTCCCTCTTTCTGTCATGAATATAGTTGCTCTTATCATTTGGTTTTTCTATCTATTTTCTATCATATATATATATAAAGGGTAGTGTGGCGGGAGGAGGTGGATAGGAGAGGAGAGGATGTCACTAACGCTTACCCACCCACTTGACCTCCTCTCCTATCCACCTCCCCCCGCCACATTTCCCCTTCTATAAAACACTTGTATGATAACCTAATAATTCATTAAAACGACTGATGATGCCGAGCTCAAAGCTCTGGCAAAATATATCCTACACACACTTGTCTGAGTTTTGTCCTTGTGTTCCTCACGTCTCCACCACATTCTGTTGGATTCATTCCAATCCTCTTTCCACACACACACACACACATATATATATATATGTGTGTGTGTATATGAATATATATATATATATATATATATATATATATATATATATATATATTCCTTTATCACATCTCAGTTATTATACTAATCTCCATTCAACTGCCTGTCACCGTTTCTCTTGTCGTTTATCCTAAATAACTAAGAGCTATAAAGAAGCAAATAAGACAACAAAAAAAAGGACAAAAAATCTCATTCTTATTAATGTTAACGCATTATTATATTGTCTTTATATTTTAGTTTGGATCAGAGTTCTCTTTAGACAATCATCCTCTTCCGATTGTCTGTTATTTTAGATTCTTCCCAACAAGCCAATACGTATCATGTGACATTCAACTATATCCGGTGACATGTCAAGCTGAAATAACAGTCCACTTCCGTTTTTGTATTCTTAAGTCTTCTTAACTCTCTTCTCTCTCACTCAATGGGCGGACATTTTTAGAAAAGAAAAATGGCGCTCAAAAAAATTATACGATTGTTCAACATGAACTTGCCGATCTTCTTTCAGTGTTTGTTTAGGGTGTTTTTGTTTTATTTTTTTTTTTGTTTTGTTTTGTTTTTTATAATAATATTCATAATTATTCTATAAAGATTTGCATTTCATTTCACTCAAATTTAGGCACCCCTTTTTGATCTCGATTAAGAAAGGACATGTTTTTCATTTACATCGTCAATATCCAGTTGTTTTAATTGACGATTTTTAGATATTTCTAAATTATAAAACTAACCCCTAACCTAACCCCTAACTCTAACCCTAACCCCTAATCCCTAATCCCTAACAAACAACCATATTGACGGTGTAAACGAAAAACATGTCTTTCTTAATCGAGATCAAAAAGGGGTGCCTGAAGGTAATATGGTCAAATTGTTCTTCTTTATTTAAGTAAAATAGATAGGCCGCTTTAGCTCAGTCGGAAGAGCGTTCGACCAGGAGCCAGAAGGTTAGATACCGGCCCTCACCAACTCAGCGTATGATTAGCACATGGATTTAAAAACCCAAATTACTATAGATTTAATGTTGAAAAATATTTTTTTAAAACCAAGTTTAATTGAAATTATACATTGCAATACTAACATAAACAACTGAGACTAATGTGTCTAGCGTTGAGTTCAATAATTAATTTCAATGGTTAATTAAATGTATTAATATTTATTTTTCAAGCAATACGTAATTAAAAACAACCTTAATCCCCAAACCCCTAAACCGTAACCCAATTCGCAAAAAGTTAATTCATACACTGTAGTTAAACTGTCATGGCGCACCACCAAATAAGTTTCCGTTTTAATTTTCCGAATAATTTACAAGTTTAGCCCTTTATTATTTAGTGGGCGACACAGGGATTTATTGTGATCTGTTATAATAGAGAATTATCATGGTGGGTCTGTTTACAATTAGGCGACCGTCTAGCGACTACATCGAAGCAAATCAACAACAGCAACAAACATTTCTTGTTGTTTATTCTTTGAGTGATTCATTGAAAAGTGAAGAAGGTATAATGTTATACTTGTCTGTATTTATGCGATAAGGCTTGATATGAATATTCTTGATGTGTCGGACTGTTGTCATCTTTATTGTGTATAAACACAATGCTCAGGCCACTGTAACCTCGGGCTCTGTTTAGGTGTGTGTTTTATGGTGATTTAGACCACGAGTGGTGACAGACAAGTTAGAGTTAAAGAAGTAAAACACAACACAACTTAGAATTGGAATAAAGACATGTGTTATGGACATACATAACAAATTGTTGCAAACTTTGGTTTGTCTGCGGGAATGTTATATAGAATAATAGTCCACTTAGCTGAAATCCTGGGATAGATGAATTATCGGAGTCACTTGCTACGGCTTATCTATTCGCACTGCTGGATATAAGAGACGCTCTTTTTGTTGTCCGACTCCCGGTGCTGATGAATTAGAAAGAGATAGAATTTGCCTCTTTGGCTTTACCGCCAAAGAATGCTGGCCCGTGATTGGCTGGTTGATAGCGAGGCTCGTGGATCAAAGACGATAACCCCTACATCAGATAGTTTTACATTTTTAATTACCTTAAAATTAAGTCATCTTCAGACGATTACCCCGAATTTTAAAAGAGGTTTCGGAGCTGAAATCCTTACCATTAGTTCAGGGGGCTCCAAATAAATGCCACCAGACATATTGGAACTTTGGGGAATGTGAAGTACCCCTTTATCACCATTACTCCCAGGTCAACTCTGACCCGGGGTGGTAGTACCTTTTAGTAATCCATCAATGGGTTAGTTAGAAAAAATGAGTTTAAAATTTTATTTAAAAAATTGAATTCAAAAAGAAATTATATACCCATCAAAAATGAATAAAACAAAAAAAAAGGTATTCGGCATAAAATAACCCAGCATGGATTGGTATGCCGTAACACAAGACCAATCAAGCAAAAAATGAACACTGATATTCAAAAGAGTGCATTACAAAGTCTCCTGAATTAAATTCAGATTGGTGAATGCAGAGGTAGCCATTTATTTTTCTGCCCGATAACATCTATCTTCATTTTGCAACACATTCACTATTCACACAAGCTTTTATCCTTTGGAGCGTCTAATCCTCTTTCTTACAGACAGGAACTTTTCTAATCAAGATCAAATTGCCAAAGTCTTCAGTGAATTTATCGGTTCTTTGAATGATACATTCTTTACGGGAAGAATTGATGCCTTTATACCAAAGTTAAACATGTATCGGTGTCTTATTTTATGTGTGCGTATGCCACGCTTCAGGCAAAATATGGTTAGTCTTTATCTATCACGAATTGCGTACAAGGACAAATTGTCTCATGATACAAAGTCAACATTACTATTTTCCGATTGGTCTAATTGCCGAGGGGACAAGAAAATGTAATAGAAACTGTGATATTTCTTCCTATTCGTTTTTGGTTCAATTCTATTGAATGGTTACAACTCTTTTTGTGCCTTCCAGACAAAAATGGCTTTCCTCAAAATCGATAAGGCAAACAGCAGTTGTTAACATCTGATCATTGGGTGTGATTTCTGAATCTTCAGGCGAAATCTCCGACGAATCCACTGAAGATTCAATATGCTTTATTGGGTTTTGATTTGACTAGTCTCTTCGCAGATAATTCGTGTCACGACTCTACACATTCTTTGCAATAAATCTACCATTCAAAGAAGATATACTCTTTTTTTTACCTTTTTACCGATATCTCTTTGAAAATGTTTGAGAAAAAAATATTCCTTAAAAAAAATAAATGAATAAAAGAACTCATTCAATACGACGTTAGTTCTCAACGTTTCCTGGCTGGTTGTCATGTTGGATTTTACGGCATGTCAATCCTTGTTGGGTTATTTTAGAATAATTACGATGGTTGTATCACACCATCTGCATAACTGCAGACAGACCCCTCCCCGTAAAATACTTTACAGTTAACATATATGACAGGCAGGGGAAAGGAAACCCCCTAAAAGCGGTTCAAAGACCATATTAAGACAACGCTGAAAAATGTATCATCACACCTTCAAGCGTGGAAGATCTGGCCTCCAACAGACAGGGTTGGCGAGACGTCTGCCGCACAGAAGCTAAGCAGCTCAATATCGAGATAAATAGGACTGCAGAGTGGCGACGTCTTCGTCGTCAGAAACAACCAAATATAGATGGGAATTTCCTCTGCAATGTGTGTGACCGCATCTACAAGTCCAGAATTGGACTAATGAGCCACCAGAGGGTCCACAACTGAAGATATGAAGTGACGTCATCGTCGTCTACGACGGACTTCCAAAAGAAAGAAAGATTTTAGAATACATATGAAACTATTAGTCATGAGAAAAAATAATTCCTTTTAGATTATATATATATATATATATATATCGGCTTGCTTGTCAATGCAGCTGAACGTAGTTATTATCAATGCGCTTAACTAACCACCTTTTCTCTTATTAATTACACACATCGTATATTATACAGTAAAACTTTAAGATGAATATTCAGTTATCATTGTCATATATATATATATATATATATATATATATATATAGAGAGAGAGAGAGAGAGAGAGAGACAGAGACAGAGAGAGAGAGAGAGAGAGATTTTAAAAATCATCATCAGAGCTTTTTTTTAATCCAGATTTTAATCCGCTTCACTCTCGATGGGTCCGGAAATATTAATTGAGTGAAATTCTTTGTATACATGCACATACATACACATGCACACAGACAGACAGACACATACACACACACACACACACACACACACACACACACACACACACACTCACACACACATTTGTTGGTATATGGAAGGTAATAAGAAATGTTATATATATATATTTATATATATATATATATATATATATATATATATATATATATCCGGCCCCTCCGCACGAGCAGGACGTAACACAATGTCAATTTCTTAAGCGAAGTTTAGCAGGTTTGAATTCAGAGTTTTCCTTCTCCTAGACTGGTTACCTAATTAGATTACTGGAAAGGGAGCAGTTGGATATGCATCTTTCCCAAGGGTATTAGAACTGTGTGAAATGCAAAAAGCTTCATCCAGGATTTGAACTCGGGCCGAGGAGTCCATTTTCTACGACTCTAACCGTTACACCACGTACCTCCAACCTCTAACTCACACACACACACACACACACAACACACACACACACACACATATATATATATATATATATATTAGTTCAAATTATATTTCGCCTCGGTGTGTAACGAAGCTTTGTCAAATTTATTTGAAGGACACTTTTTTCTCACACCTTACCTCGCATTTGCTCTCCACTCTTTTCTCTTCATTTACCTCACACCTTACCACGCATATACCCTGTTCTCTTCTTCTGCCTCTCTCAATTGCCTTTTTTGCATAAAAGTAGACTGGAAACTCAGTTATCTTCCAAATACATTTGTATTTCAAATAAATTTAATTAAGCTTCCTTACATACCGAGGCGGAATATCATTTGAACTAGTTTTTTGTGTTTTATCCCCATTTTCCTCTATTTTCGTTCATATTTTTGTGGGGTTTACGCAATCCGTTACTTCTCATATATATATATATATATATATATATATATATATATATATATATATATAAAAATCAAATTCCTATCTAAACTCACCATAAAAACTGACAGCCTGATTTAATGACATCCAATACCACCATCCTCTATATCATGCCCATTCAATAAATCAAAACTCTCTCCTAACCAAGAATTTAACCCACTTTTCCCAACCACCCCCTTTTCCAACAAACACCTAGCAACCCCTCATCTCACCTGTCCCATACAAACTACTATCCTCTGAATTCCCCCTCCACTTTATATGATGATATTTTTCTCTGTTCAATCAAATCCTTTCTAACCTCCCTAACCATCAATTTTCACCACAAAACTACAACGTTTCTCTACTATTTATTGATTTATTATTATTATGACTTGAATATATTTCAGAGTTCGGATTAACCAGCTTCATATTCAACACTCACACTTAATCCGGACGTTTGGCGTGAGTAGATTTTTACCTTTTCAACAAAAAACTGAATTTTAGTCACAATATAAATTTCTGGATTTTCCAATTGTTACGTTTTTAAGGGTCATTCCTTGGCCTTATAGCAGAAATGCTTATCTGGTGGAATTGGATACTTGATAAAGAGTCTGTCGATAATGAATCCTTTGGTTACTAAAGTGTTCTCAGTTACTCACCTAAAGTAGGTATAGATCTAATCCTCTAAAGTGTGTTACTGGTTACCTTCGATAATGAATCCTTTGGTTACTAAAGTGTTCTCAGTTACTGTTATAGAGTCCTTCGATAATGAATCCTTTGGTTACTAAAGTGTTCTCAGTTACTGGTATAGAGTCCTTCGATAATGAATCCTTTGGTTACTAAAGTGTTCTCAGTTACTGGTATAGAGTCCTTCGATAATGAATCCTTTGGTTACTAAAGTGTTCTCAGTTACTGTATAGAGTCCTTCGATAATGAATCCTTTGGTTACTAAAGTGTTCTCAGTTACTGTATAGAGTCCTTCGATAATGAATCCTTTTGGTTACTAAAGTGTTTTCAGTTACTGGTATAGATCCTTCGATAATGAATCCTTTGGTTACTAAAGTGTTCTCAGTTACTGGTATAGAGTCCTTCGATAATGAATCCTTTGGTTACTAAAGTGTTCTCAGTTACTGGTATAGAGCCTTCGATAATGAATCCTTTGGTTACTAAAGTGTTCTCAGTTACTGTATAGAGTCCTTCGATAATGAATCCTTTTGGTTACTAAAGTGTTCTCAGTTACTGGTATAGAGTCCTTCGATAATGAATCCTTTGGTTACTAAAGTGTTCTCAGTTACTGGTATAGAGTCCTTCGATAATGAATCCTTTTGGTTACTAAAGTGTTCTCAGTTACTGGTATAGAGTCCTTCGATAATGAATCCTTTTGGTTACTAAAGTGTTCTCAGTTACTGGTATAGAGTCCTTCGATAATGAATCCTTTGGTTACTAAAAGTGTTCTCAGTTACTGGTATAGAGTCCTTCGATAATGAATCCTTTTGGTTACTAAGTGTTCTCAGTTACTGGTATAGAGTCCTTCGATAATGAATCCTTTTGGTTACTAAAGTGTTCTCAGTTACTGGTATAGAGTCCTTCGATAATGAATCCTTTTGGTTACTAAAGTGTTCTCAGTTACTGGTATAGAATCCTTCGATAAAGAATCCTTTTGGTTACTAAAGTGTTCTCAGTTACTGGTATAGAGTCCTTCGATAATGAATCCTTTGGTTACTAAAGTGTTCTCAGTTACTGGTATAGAGTCCTTCGATAATGAATCCTTTTGGTTACTAAAGTGTTCTCAGTTACTGGTATAGAGTCCTTCGATAATGAATCCTTTTGGTTACTAAAGTGTTCTCAGTTACTGGTATAGAGTCCTTCGATAATGAATCCTTTTGGTTACTAAAGTGTTCTCAGTTACTGGTATAGAGTCCTTCGATAATGAATCCTTTGGTTACTAAAGTGTTCTTAGTTACTGGTATATAGTCCTTCGATCAATGAATCCTTTTGGTTACTAAAGTTTTCTCAGTTACTGGTATAAAGTCCTTCCTGAGTATTGGTAAAGATCCGGCAATCCTATGTCCCGTCCTCAAAGAGTGCAGTTTCAATTATGACCAATGTGGGGGGGGGGTTAAATATTCTATCAGGCCAGTAGTATTGCTAGTGATTGGTTACAAGAGTCAATCACATGACCTCGGCTAGTCTATAAATCTAGGTGGGTATTTAAAGCACATCTTATATCCAAATAACTCCAACACAAATCTCTTCTCAAAATTGACACAAAATGATATTTTATCCCTCCGAAAAGCAACTTTATTAGAATTAAACAAAAAAGATTTTTATGAAGTGTATTCTCAAGGGTATTAGTCCGAAAGTGAGTGTAATAGTGTGACTAGAGTTCAAAAACGCTTACTGCGATGTCGCAGTCCAGCACGTTATCCACTAGGCCACGGGGACCTCCTTCGGTTTGCCTAAAATCAAGAAGAGCTGCCCTTGAAGGTCTTTAAAAGTAGAAACCGTTCCGTGATCAAGTTCTCTTGTTTAGATCATCAAACGATCCATTCAACTGAAAGCAGCCGGCATCTTCAACCAAACTTCTTTAACAAAGCATCTTCATTGAAAGGAATTCGAATAGCAATTCGAGTGTTGCCTGTCATTGGATAGAATTTAGATATCAAAGAATATACCATTGAGTAATTTTCACCTTTAGTTGTCAAAAGTCCTAGCAAATAAGGCAATTAGAGTAACCTCCCTTGACTTTCACTTTGAAACAAGTTGGTAGCTATTTTGAAAGTCTCCGTGCGAAATAAACAAATCTTTTTCGAAAACAATACAACCGCATGCTTTAAAATGTGTTCTTAATAACAATTGAGTTCATTTCAGATAATTTTATGCTAGGAATTTAGCCAAATGACTTTCCCTTTGAAACTAGCACGAAGACGTTCAAAATGGCTACCCATTTTGAACGTCTTCGTGTGAAATACACAAATTTTAGAAACTTTTCGAAAACAATACAACTGTATGCTTTAACACAAAATATCATAAAACGTGTTCTTAATAACAATTAAGTTCATTTCAGATCATGCGCACGCACGATTCTTCCGTTTAAAAGCCATTTTTCATGACTTTACTTTGTCAGATATCAGTCCAACTGCTCCTCTTCGAGTTGAAATCTCGGCAAGAATCCACATCTCTCGAATCCCACGTGACAGATTCTGGGCAATGAACTAACACACACAAGGTTTCTCAGGTCTGTTTCATAACTATGACGATACTAAGGCAGAATAGCGCACAAGAGATAATTCAGTCGGTAGATCATCAAACGATCCATTCAGCTGAAAGCAACCGGCATCTTCAACAAAACTTATGTAACAAAGCATCTTCATTGAAAGCAAATACTTAAAGGGATTCAGTTTTATAATAACAATTCGAGTGTTGCCTGTCAGTGGATAGAATTTCGATTTTAAAGAATACACCATTGAGTAATTTTCACCTTTAGTTGTCAAAAATTTAGTTGTCAATACAACTGCATGCTTTAACACAAAATATCATAAAACGTGTTCTTAATAACAATTAAGTTCATTTCAGATAATGCGCACGCACAATTCTTCCGTTTAAAAGCCATTTTTCATGACTTTACTTTGTCAGATATCAGTCCAACCGATCCTCTTCGAGTTGAAATCTCGGCAAGAATCCATATCTCTCGAATCCCACGTGACAGACTTTAACAAAGCATCTTCTTTGAAAGCAAATACTTAAAGGGATTCCGTTTTGTATTAACAATTCGAGTGTTGCCTGTCATTGGATAGAATTTAAATATTAAAGAATTACTTACCATTTTCTTTCTTTTTTTCCTTTGCCTTTCTTTCTTTCTTTCTTTCTTTTTTCCTTTGCCCTTCTTTCTTTCTTTCTTTTCTTTCTTTCTTTCCTTATCCTTTCTTTCTTTCTTTCTTTTCTTCTTCCTTTCTTTCCTTATCCTTTCTTTCTTTCTTTCTTTCTTTCTTTCTTTTTCTTTCTTCCTTTCTTTTCTTTCTTTCTTTTTTCCTCTCCCTTTCTTTCTTTCTTTTTATCTTTCTTTCTACCTTTTTCACTTTTCTTTCTTTCTTTCTTTCCTTCCTTCTTTCTTTCTTCTTTCTTTCTTTCTTTTTTCTTTCCTTCTTGCTTTCTTTCTTTCCTTCTTTCTTTTCTTTCCCTTCTTTCTTTCCGTTGATGCTTCATTAAATAACAGGAGACAATTTTTATATTATCTTTTTTATTCTTTCTTTCTTTCTTTCTTTCTTTTTTATTTTGCCTTTCTTTCTTTCTTTTCTTCTTTCTTTCTTTCCTTATCCTTTCTTTCTTTTCTTTCTTTCTTTTTCTTTCTTCCTTTCTTTCTTTTTTCATCTCCCTTTCTTTCTATCTTTCTTTCTATCTTTCTTTCCCTTTTCCTTTTTCTTTCTTTTGTTTTTCTTCCTTTCTTTCCTTTTTCTTTCTTTCTTTCTTTCCTTCCTTCTTTCTTTCTTTCTTTCTTTCTTTTTTTCTTTCTTTCTTTCTTTCCTTTCCCTTTCTTTTTTCTTTTTCTTTTTTCTTTCTTTTGTTTTTCTTTCTTCTTTCCTTCCTTCCTTCTTTTTTCTTCACATATTAGTAAGAAAATCTGATTGACAAAGCACTTGACTTTTGAACTTGGCTGACAAGTAATCGTTATCGGCCTTTTGTATGTTAAAAAGAAATGGACACTAGGAAATGTGCGGAAGTTTTTTGGCGACCTGATTCTATGCGATCCCAAGACGAAACCAGAAACCGATTGTTCAAAAACGTTTCAATAATAATAATGAAGGAAAGGGAAAAGATAAACAAATACCTGGACCTTGCCAGAGAATTGAAAAATCTGTGGAATATGACGGTGAATGTGATACCAATTGTAATTGGTGCACTTGGAACGGTCCGAAAAAGCTTGGAAAAAGATTGGAGGAACTGGAAATCAGAGGAAGAATTGAGACCATCCAGACAACTGTAATTTTGCAATCGGCTAGAATACTCAGACCAGTCCCGGAGACCTGAGGAGACTTGTTGTAACTCAGACTCCAGTGAAATACCATCAGCTAACGCTGGTGTGAACAACTCAAATTAATAATAATAATAATAATAATAATAATAATAATAATAATAATAATAATAATAATAATAATAATAATAATAATAATAATAATAATGGAGATCCGAGGAGTCTTCTTGTCTCTCAAACTCCAGCGAAATACTATCAGCTCACGCAGGTGTGAAAAACTCACAAGGCGTGAAACGAAAAGAAGAAAACAGAAATGGGAAGAAAAACAATTATATGGATTCTTCAAGCGACAAATTGAGGAGATTGCACATGAAAAGACCTGGTCATGGTTAAGAAATGTTATTATTGGTTTGGAAAAGAGTTAATTGGAAATCAGAGGCCATCCAACCAACAATATAGTTAAGATCAGCTAAAATACTCGGAAGGGTACAAGAGACCTGATGAGACTTGCTGTCCCTCAGACTCCAATGAAAGACCACCAGTGTTAGCTGATGTGAAAGATCGCATGAAATAATAATAATAATAATAATAATAATAATAATAATAATAATAATAATAATAATAATAATAATAATAATAATATACATAAAGCAGAATCTGTTCGAGAGAATGAAATGCATAAAATTCTCTGAGACTTCGAAATAAAGATGGATCACCTTATCCCAGCAAGAAGACCAGACTTGTGTTGATTAACATAAAAGAAAGAACTTGTCAACTGGTGGATTTTGTAGTTTCAGCAGATCACAGGGTGAAGAAGAAAAGATACATAAATAGTTCGACCTTGCCAGAGAATTGAAAAAACTGTAGTTGGTGCACTTGGAATGGTCCCAATAAACTTGGAAAAAAGACTGGGGGATCTGGAAATCAGAGGAAGAATTGAGACCGTCCAGACAACTGTAATTTTGCAATCGGCTAGAATACTCAGAACAGTCCTGGAGACCTGAGGAGACTTGTTGTCCCTCAGACTCCAGTGAAATGCCATCGGTTAATGTTGATGTGAAAAACTCAAAAGGGGTGAAAATAATAATAATAATAATGATAATAATAATAATAATAATAATAATAATAATAATAATAACTATATCAAAGCGAAAAGCGAAAATTGATAAGACCCAACAAAATAGTAAATGTAGACTTTGTGGTAATAGAGATGAGACTGTAAACCATGTACTCTGCGAATGTAGCAAACTAGCACAACGAGAATACAAAACTAGACACGACTGGGTTGGGAAGGTGATCCACTGGGAATTATGCAAAAAATGTACTTTTGACCATACAACAAAATGGTATATGTATAAACCAGAATCTGTTCTTGAGAACGAAACTCATAAAATTCTCTGGGACTTTGAAATACAAACGGATCACCTTATCCCAGCAAGAAGACCAGGCCTAGTGTTGATCAACAAAAAAGAAAGAACTTGTCATCTGTTGGATTTTGCAGTTCCAGCAGATCACAGGGTGAAGTTAAAGGAAAATGAAAAAAAATGGACAGATATCTGGACCTTGCCAGAGAACTGAAAAAGTTATGGAATATGAAAGTGAAAGTGATACCAATTGTAGCTGGTGCACTTGGAACGGTCCCAAAAGGATTGGAAAAGGGTTTGGAAAGTTTGGAAATCAGAGGAAGGATTGAAACCATTCAGAACACTGCACTGTTGCAATCTGCCAGAATACTCAGAAGAGTCCTGGAGATCTCAGGAGACTTGTTGTCACTCAGACTTCAGTGAAATGCCATCAGTTAACGTTGATGTGAAAAACTGAAAAGGGGTGAAAATAATAATAATAATAATAATAATAATAATAATAATAATAATAATAATAATATATGCTTAAAACCAACCACTTAACATATGCTGAAAAAGATAGTATCAAAGAACTGGTAGTTGCCAATATCCAATGAAATGAAAAGTGTAGTACTTGAAATGAATGCAGTTAATAACGAAGCAAATATTACATTAAAACAATCAAGCAATGATTGCATGAAAATTTCAGCTACAGAAAATGAAAATAAAAATGAATAAAACAAATAAGAATATTCACATTCAAATAGAAAAATCCAGACGACACAAAAAAAAGATTAAAATCTATGAAATGAAACAAAATCTACTCGGAGAAGTCGCTATGGTAATTAATACGTATATGAAACACAGCGAACCTTTTAAGAAATTAAAAAAGTTACAAAACCAATTTAATGCAAATAAAGATTGCAAACTCTCCCATAAAAAAAAAGATCTTCTACAAAACATTAAACAAAATCGTGTTATATAGCCGTCCAGTCTGGCTATATACGAGGGTGAATCAAAAAAGTAATGCCATTTTCTTTATTTCATGTGTGACGGAGAACGAAAAAAGAGCAAGCCTTTGTCTTGTCTGCCGGGATCGAACCCGCGTCCTCCCGCATACAAAAACAAATGCGATTTAGGCACTGGATGGACGCGAGGTGCAATTTAGTTGCCCGGATGTTGGCGCCTACACGTGTCCATCCGAATGCACGTGAATTGTACGTTGCACGGACGCGAGGTTCGACTGATGTGCCCGGATGTTGGGGGAATGTGCCCATAAAAACCAAGTGAGTGGAGCGCTGGGAGTTAGCAGAAACAGTTGACCGACGTGAGGCAGGGACGAAGCTCTTTGTGAACAACAAAGAAATTGATTTTTATTCAACAAATCATGTGAAATTTTTTTATAAAACTAAAGCCTACATTGATACCCTAACGAGGCTCAGAGCAAGTATACGACTAGTAAGACCCAATTTGCCAATCGACAATGTCCTCCTTCAGAATGACAATGCTTGACAACATACAAGCATCTGGAAAAGAGAAAAAATCGCCTCATTCGAGTGGACATTTTTACTGCATCCTCTATACTCACCAGATTTAGCGCCTTCAGACAATCATCTTTTCGGCCCCATGAAAGAGGGTTTGAGAGGCAAACATTATTCCAGTGATGATGAAGTGAAATCTGTGATGAGGAAGTGGCTCAAAGAGCACTCAACAGAAGTTTACGGGGCAGGGATACATGCTTTCATTCGAAGGTGAAACATTGCTATTTAGAGAAACGCTAACTAGGTGGAGAAGTAGAGATGTAATCCACAGAGGACCAGCTTCATTTTGATGTATGATGCATGTTAATATGTTGCTACTTATAACTGTTCTAAACAAAATGACATTACTTTTTTACTTACCCTCGTATATGGGGAGAGAGAGAGAGAGTTCTTATCAGACGATGAGAAAGGGGCAGGCATTCTTATAATCTTTCGCATATTTAAAGAATTTATCTTCTTTCTTAATTACTTACTGGAGTAGTTCGGCTGGAATAGCTTAGCTCGTACCTTAGTCTGTCTCTTGTGTAGCTAGGATATTCTTCTAACTGTTTTATCTGTCTTTTGTTTTTCTATTGTTGACTCTGGTTCTGTTGAAGCTGGTTCGCCATTAGTTCACCAAAACAACACGAGGCATATATTTTAAGTGATCACATCTTTTTATTTTCAACCAGACTTTCCCAACCACGGCTGGGGCAAAGCGAAGATGATTTCTACGTCATGGTGTCTCCCAATTAACTACTGAATAACTAAACTAAACTCTGTATCTTCCGTTCTCACGTTTCCCAGTGCCGGGTTAAGGGATATATTATGAAGTTGTAGTAAGGTATATTCTCACAGGTAAGTAGAAGCTGGTGCGTCGAGTAGTAGTAATAGCAGTAGGACTTCAGTGCAGTCGGTGTGGTAGTCTTGCTAGTAGGCTAGTAGGCGCTTGTACCACCACAGTGTCGAGTATTTATGGAGGACACTATCCAATCATATTATAGTGAGGGGGTACCTAGGTATTTTCATATTCATTACATCACATCTGATGATCAAGAACGCATAAATCCACTTCCCGCTATTATTTTTTTCTTTTTTAGGTTTCGAACAAATCAGTTTTCAATATAATTCATTTCAAAATTATGTTCGAGAACCGTGGGTCCACTGTATTTGGGAAAGGTTCGCTAGTAAAATGTAAAAACATCACGATAGATACAAATACGGAATTTAGAGTTAGAACACAAATGATTGTCCCAACCCTATAGAAAAAGCAAGCCCCAACTCTTTTTATACAAGCCCCTACTCTTTTTATCATATATGTCCTAGAGGGCGGTGGCTGGGGGTCTTCATGTCCTGGGTATGACGTTAAACTCTATACAATGGTGAAGTAGGAGGCGCGTGGTGTAATGGTTAAAGTCATTGGAAATGAACTCGTGGCCTCGAGTTCAAATCCTGGACGTGGTAATTGCATTTCACTTACCGCTAATACCCTTGGGAAAGGTATGAATTCTACTCTCCCTCCAGCTATGGGTAAATAGTAGGGCAGATTGGGCTCTTTAACCTTGGTTAGGTAACCGGTCTTGGAGAAGGAAAACTCTGAATTCAAACCTGTTGAACTCCGCTTAAGAAATTGACCTTATGCCACATCCTGCTCGTGCGGAGGGGTTGGTAAATATATATATAATGGTGAAGTTCCAATTCTGAATCTCTCGGAAATGTGCAATACCTCTTCATAACCATTACTCCCAGGTCCACTCTGACCTAAAGGAGTAATAACTGTTAGGGTTTTATCTATTGATTAAATAGAAAAAATGAGTTTTAAAAAATGTTTAAAAATAATTGAGTATTCATTCAGAATGAATCAAACAAAATATCTTCGCTATAAAATAAACTAACAAGGGTTGACATGCCGTAAAATCCAACCAACCAACCAACCAACCATCCTTGCTTAGAGTGAAAATGATAATAACTTATTTGTAAAGTTAAATAGAATATCAAAAAGTGTTCAATACGAATTCCGTTTTGTAATCAACTTTTTGATTGGTCTCTGTAAAAAGAACTTGCCAAGGATCATCATATATTTTCCCTCCTCTTTTTTGCTGGGGGGGGGGGGGGGTAAATGATTCAATTCCAAAATAACAATATATTTGAATGCAATTCAATACACAATGAAAATAATAATAGCTTATACAAAATGGCACGAATAAAAGAAATTTAAAAAAAAGAAAAATTGTTACTTTAGAACAAATAAAATTTTTTCTTTCTTTTTTCTATAATTCAGGATAAAGTAATAATTTGTCATTTTGGTCGAATCTTTCTTCTTCTTCTTCTTCTTCTTCTTCTTCTTCTTCTTTCTTTCTTTCTTTCTTCTTCTTTCTTTCTTCTTCTTTTTTGATTTTTTCTTTCTTTATTTCTTCTTCTTTTTTTTCTTTTTGCTTACTTTCTTTCTTCTTCTTTTTTGATTTTCTTCTCTTCTTCTTCTTCTTCTTCTTCTTCTTCTTCTTCTTCTTCTTCTTTCGTTCTTTCTTTCTTTCTTCTTCATTTTTGATTTTTTCTTTCTTGCTTCTTTTTTTTTTTGCTTACTATCTTTCTTCTTCTTTTTTGATTTTTCTTTCTTTTCTTCTTCTTCTTCTTCTTCTTCTTCTTCTTCTTCTTCTTTTTTTTTTTTTTCTTCAGAGAAAATCATTCTCAAAAGTGAAGTAATTGGTTGATATTTTGAGGGAAAAACGTTTTCTGTTTGAAAAACAACAAAAAGATATTTGCTCTCATTCGCTTTTGAATTATTTCTCGTTTTTTTTGTTTTTTTTTGTTTTTTATCATTTTATTTTTTTATTTATTTATTTTATTTTTGTTGATCTCCCTATCACCGTTGAATTTTATGCAAATTTTAGATAAATCAAATTAATCAAATGGGTAACATATTATTTGTTTTTGGGGTCTTTTTAATACAATGCCTCTCATAAATATTTGAACGAATAAACAATTCGCTTGGTTAGTAGGATTTTACGGTATGTCAAACCTTGTTGGGTTATTCTATGCCAAAGACATTATTGTTTTATTCATTCTTTTTGCGTGTTTAATTGCTTTTTTACATCTTTAAACACATTTTCTAAACATGTTCTTACCTATTTGACACATAGATGAGACCCTAACAGGTACTACCAGTCTGGATCAGGGTGGTCCTGGGATTAAAGACAATGAAGGGGTACTCCACACTCCCCAGAGTTCCACAATTGGGACTTCACCACCAGATTTAGTTTAACATCATACTCAGGACGCTAAGACTCTCATCCACCGCCTTCTAGCATATATATGATAAAAGGGTTGGGGCTTGCCATAAGGGCAATAGGGTTGGGACAATCATATAGGTGCAAGGGCTTGACGTGACCAGCCGATTGATCGGACGGGACCGCCCGTCTTGCAAAAATATGGCCAAATTGGAGTGTTGTATGTCATGGACTGCTCAGCCACAAGGATTCCATCCTTAAGCATCACAGGTGGCCCCATTGGGGGTGGCCTTACCCTTCTTCAGAGGTGCAGTCGGTGCATTCTAAAGCCCTAGCCGACAGAACACATTTAATATAACAACATAAGTGTCAGTGTTGATATATTAATGAATTATTATTTTATTTAAACACTTTTACACTTTTTCAGGTCAGTTAACTTTGAACCACGTATCTTTGAGAATCTGTGTTATGGCTAAAAGATATGTGGTTCCAAGTTAACTGACATGATAAGATGTAAAAGTCTTTAGATAAAATAACTAGTGCATTATATGTTTTATTCAGGTGTAAATGGAAAAAAAATGTCCCCACGATTCGATATCGCAAAATGGGTGCCTAAAGGTCATATGATCCAGAGCACGGATATTCATCATAATCTCTCACCAAACGTCCTTATTTCGATTGGTCCTCTGTGCAGCATCCAGTATCCGTACAGCGCTGGTCAATGTAGGCCTTTGCTGGACGACCTATACTGACGTGTCCATATGCTGGTTTCCATATGAAAACATCATTTATTTGTTCGTCCTTACTTCTCCAGCAGTGACCAGCATGTGGTGTTCGACTCACTCGGGGGGTTTGTCTAATATAGGTTCTTTCATGGACAGCCCACACTGGCGTGCCTATGTGCTGTTTTCCATATGATAACGTCACTTATGGGTATAATCCTTGCTTCTCCAGTACTCGGATGGTCTGTGTGATAGGGGGCAATATCGCACGCAGCACTCTTTTGCAGCTCCCATCTAGCTTATTCTATAGGCGCTTCGTTAAGGTCTAAGTGGTGCAGTTATACAGTAGCACTGATACAACTACGGCTTGAAAGAATTATAGAATTAAATATAGTTAACTTTCTTTTTCTATTGTGTTGATGAATTCAAATTATTGTAGAAAGAAAATATTCTAAAATATTGCATATAATTGGTGATAATTGCTTTTATTTGTTTATTCATTTGTGTGTTTGTTTGTTTGCCTGTTCGTGAATGGAACATGAACTTCTGGTCTTTGAATATCGGTTCATCTTTGAGTTGGGCGCGTCTTGTTCGCCTGACGAGGCTAAAGTGCTCGGCAGATTAACAAGAAACATGGAGCCAGCAAGCAAATAGGAGATTAAGGTAATCTGCAGAAATTATCCGAAGAACAGTTCCACTCGTTTGGGAAAAATCTGTTTGCCACGAAGAGTCGCCGTTCCAAGAACTGCTTAGCTCGGTCGATGTCTGTTGTGCTCTCAAAACTGACATCACAGAAAACGCGGGAGAATGGAGGGAAAGAAAACGCGGGAAAAGAAGGCAAAGAAAACGCGGGAGAATGGAGGGAAAGAAAACGCGGAGAAAGAAGGCAAAGAAAACGCGGGAGAATGGAGGAAAAGAGAACGCGGGAAAAGAAGGCAAAGTAAACGCGAGAGAAGGAGGGAAAGAAAACGAGGGAAAAGAAGGCAAAGAAAACGCGAGAGAAGGAGGGAAAGAAAACGCGGGAAAAGAAGGTAAAGAAAACGCGAGAGAATGGAGGCAAAGAAAACGCGGGAAAAGAAAGCAAAGAAAACGCGGGAAAAGAAGGCAAAGAAAACGCGGGAAAAGAAGGCAAAGAAAACGCGGGAGAAGGAGGCAAAGAAAACAGGAGAAAAAGGAAAAGATAACGACGACACACAGACATTTCATTCCCACGTAAATATGTATGAACACGCAGAAATAGAGATAGCCAGTCAAATATCACGTAAAATCTCGTGAGATAACAATTGCACAATCGTATACTTTCATAACATAGGCGCGTGGAGTAAGGGTTTTACCGTCGTAGGAAATGGACACGCCGATCCGAGTTCAAATCCTGGACGATGTTGTTTGCATTTCACATACCGTTAATACCTTTGGGGAGAATTGAACTTACTAACTATGGCTTGCTAAATATAGGTTGCTAACCATTACACCACACGAGGTGCCCTTATTTATTAAGCTCAGATTAGATGTAGCACAAGGCCAAAAGAAATTTTGTAAGGGAGAAAAATTAAAAATGTTTAGTGTATGATAAATGTGTGAATGTAATGTTAATTTTCATTTTTCTCCCTTACAAAATTTCTTTTGCATTGTCCTGATGACGGTTTATCATAAACCGAAATACTTAAGTATAGACATATAAATTTTTCCTTTGACCGTAACATCCTGTGTCTGTTACATTTTTGAAAACATTTTCTTCACATATTGTCGGATTAATTTCCTCATCGTATTTCCATATATATATATATATATATATATATATATATATATATATATATATATATATAACTCAAAGTGTAGTGGGCTCAGTGAAACAGGGAGTCACTCACAGGTGGGCAATACCAAATATTATCAGCCTCTTTGTCTTTACTCTCCTTAAATGAAGCGCTTCCGGCATCAGGTAATAAAACTGGATCTTTTACACGAGGGGGGGGGGATAAGTGTTGCCTGGAAAAATGGTCAGCTGGGCTGCTTCTTGCAATCATATTTGAATTTTCAATCAATCTTGGGGGCGCATGTGTTTTAATGGTTATCGTCGTTGAAAATGGACACAGGGAACTGAGTTCAAACCCTGGACAAGGCTGATGCATTTCACATAGTACCAATACCTTCTGGAAAGGTATAAATCTAACTATGGGTAAAATACGTGATATCTGACTGGCTATCTCTATCTCTGTGTTTTCAATTAGCGTTATCGCTTCCTCGCCCTCACCACCTCTCTCTATATCCTACTCTCTTCCTTTCTGTCTTTTTTACAATATTTTTATCTGTGCAGTATGTCCTTTTTCTTCCATTTGTTTCTTTATGATAAAAACGGAACGGTCCATTATTTAGCCTAGGTGACATAACCAATTATCTCCATAGAACCACTACTTTAAAGACTGAAATCCGAAATAACCTTTTTGGCATTAAATGACCCACAGAGGTTGATATGCCGTTAAACAAAACTCAAACTCAAACACAAATCCTTCCACACGAAAAGATTTTGACACAAGGTAAATTTTTTTTAAGCAGAGTTGAAAAGAATTTTTCCTTCTCCTTGAGTTGTTGCCATACCAAGGTTAAAGATCCCAGTCTGTCATACTATTTAGATGTAGATATAAATCTTGTTGAGAAGGTTGCCTTTTTTTATAAAATTTAAAATGTTTTCAGGGTTTGTATTCTTAAAGAGGTCCCTAAGGTTTCTTGCTAGATAGTAATTAGCGCGGATATGTTTAAGTCTGTTACAATTTAGAAGGATATGCTTGGTTGTAAGTTGTACTTTGCATGGTGGGCACTCTGGGGTATCCTCCCCTTTTAACAGGTACGAATGGGTAATGGGGGTGTGCCCAATACGCAATCTGGCGAGTATTACTTCTTCTCTTCTAATACTTCTGTGGTCTGTCGGCCAATCTCCAATAACTTCTTGTATTTCGTGTGGAAGGGTTGGGTATTTACAGGTAATTGAATTTCACTCAAAGAAAATAATGAACAATTTTTCCTTTAAAATTAGGCCATCAAAATTCGACTTATATACCTATGGAGGCGCGTGGAGTAATGGTTACTGTCGTAGCAAATAGACAGAGCGAGTCGAGTTCAAACCCTGGACGAGCCTGTTTGCATTTCACATAGCGATTATACCCTTGGGAAAGGTATGCATCCAGCTATTGTGTCAATAGCAGGACAGATTGTGCTCTTTGACTCTGTTTAGGCAACCAGTCTAAGAGAAGGAAAACTCTGAATTCAAACCTGTTTAACTCCGGTTAAGAAATTAACCTTGTGTTACCTCCTACTTGCGCGGCTGGGTTGGTAAACATTATACTTTTATATTGGTAAATATCTATATGATAATACTCTTGTTTCTACCAAATACGACCATTATCATCTTGCAACACCCTCTGGTTAAAAATGAAACCGTCCAAATGAGTGTTGTCACCTAGGCTAAATAATGAACAGTTCCGTTTTTATCATAAAGAAACAAATGGAAGGAAAAGGACATGCTACACAGAAAAAATATTGTAAGAAAGAAAGAAAGGAAGAGAGTAGGGTATATATAGAGGTGGTGAGGGCGAGGAAGCGATAACGCTAATTGAAAAGATGAAAAGAAAGAATAAAAACATGCTTGAAAGAGAGTTAAATCAATATTATACTTTTACATATTGAAGTATTTGGCAATAGCTCTTAAGTAAACATATCAAACATTGTAATAATTAAATTATCATACTGTGGTATATCTACAGGTCCAGTTAGTATATACACAATTATGCAACCGCCCTGTCGGCTGGGGCGTTAGAATGCACCGACTGCACCTCTGCAGAGGGGTAAGACTACCCCAATGGGGCCACCTGTTGGCCGTGGGTGGCGACCCGTGATGCTTAAGGATAGAGCCCAGGTGGATGAGCAGTTCATGACTTGCAATACTCCACTTTGGCCCTATCTTGGGCTAGACGGGCGGTCGGAGAGGCCCCCTCCGATCAATCGGCTGGTCACGTCAAGCCCTAGCACCTATATGATTTTCCCAACCCTATTGCCCTTATGGCAAGCCCCAACCCCTTTTTATCATATAGGTGCTAGAAGGCGGTGGCTGCGGGTCTACATGTCCTGGGAATGACGTTAAGCTCTATCTGATGGTGAGGTTCCAGTTTTGGAGGTTTGGGAGAATGTGGAGCACCCCTTCATCACCATTGCTCCCTGGTCCACTCTGACCCGGAGTGGTAGTACCTGTTAGGGTCCCATCTCTAGGTTAAATAGAAAAATGTATTTATAAAAAAATTGTATTATCCATTAAGAATTGATTTATATCAAAACTGTATCGGCATTAAATGACCCACTGAGGTTGATATGCCGTAAAACAAAACAAAATAGTGAAGTGATAACAACAGCAATGAGATAAGTATGTATTTTCATACCAATAAGTAACAGATTTTAATTCTAATATTTTATTAATAATAAGTAACACATTGTGGTAATTTTCACCTTTAGTTGTTAAAATTCCTAGCAAATAAGGCAATTAGAGTAACCTCCCTTGACTTTCACTTTGAAACAAGCCGGTAGCTATTTTGAAAGTCTCTGTGCGAAATAAAGAAATTTTAGAAACGTTTTCGTAAACAATACAACTGCATGCTTTAACACAAAAATATCATAAAATGTGTTTTTAATAACAATTAAGTTCATTTCAGATAATGTGCACGCACAATTTTATGCTAGGAATTTTAACAACTAAAGGTGAAAAATACCCAGATTGTTTCTTTAAGGTTACAACACAAAATTACGAAGCTAGTCGAGATATAATAACCAATTTCTGGTAATTTATGCGGAAGTGCGTCCCGGTCTTCTGCCTCAAGAGTTGCTGTCCGGTGACTATTAAAATAACGACCCAGCTCAGTCTATTCAAAACTATCCATCTTCATATCTATCTATCTCAATTTATTCATATTTATCCATATTACTTTAAATACTAAGATTTTTTTTATTAATGTCTTGTTTTTAGTTTAAATAAACAAGAATTACGACAAAAAAGCGACCCCCCCCCCCATCACGGGTCGCCACTTGTCGAAAATATCTATCTATCTATCTCCATTTGTTCGTATCTATCTATATTATTTTGTATGTTTATCTATCTATCTCAGTCTATTCTAAACTATATATTCATTATCATATCTAAACAAGAATTACGACAAATTACGATAAATAAACAAGAATTACGACGAGCTGGGGTTGTTATTTTGATAGTCACCGGGTAGCAGTTTTTGAGGCGGGAGACCGGGACGCACTTCCTCATAAATTACCCAATTTCTTTTTACAGTTTTTATCTTTTTCTTCTAATATTTCCCTTTTGTGTTATTCCATCAATTTTAACTATTGATCGATCTAGCCAACCACTCACCCACCCTACTCAACACCCACCCCCCCTGTTCACCCCTGGGGCGGCAGCGTCGGTAGCGACACGGTCGCTGGGCGTTAAATGTAAATGACATTATTTGTCGAGTAAAGATTTGTAATCCGATGTTCTCATTCTTTTGGGATTTTCCGTTTATTTTTCTTTATTTTTTTTTATTTTTTTTTTATTTTTTTATTTTTTATTTTTTTTTTTATTTTCATCTCGATTTTCCTTTTTTTAATTTTCTTATATTTTTTTTGGCTTTTCAAAATTTTTTAATTCATTTTTTTTTTTTTACATAAATTTTTATTCTCTCTTTACTGCCCTCCTTTTATAGATTCGCGCTGTTCGCGGTCTTATGTTCAGTTTTCCCGCATTTATTCGAATATTATTGTTATATACCCTTTTTTCCTTACTTCTATTTTTTTTTCTGTTCATCTTTCCTATCTTACGTTCTTCTTCCGGCGTCTGTACCTAGTCTTGGGAACTTCGTGTCTGGTCTTCTAGGTTAGTCTTGTTGCCAAGACATTCATTAACCACAAAACCATATTATTTTCGTAAGCTTTTATTTCTTAACTAAACATTTTTAATCTGACTAACATAGCGCGCGTATGCAGCGACCTCCAGTTAAGGCAGTTACATCTTCTCTGCCTGACATCCAAACTGAAACTGAAGACCCAACCAGGTCCCACGTGACTTCACGTATTTCGCGGGCTTTCTGTAATATTCCATGGAAAGTCCCGCCCGTGATATGAAAAGAGCCATCCTCTCAGAAATACAGGAGATTGACAATAATCTATGCATAAATTATGTAACATTATTATTAACAGTTAGAGACTAGTTGTTGATGTCTTTTTAGAATCCATCTACATTTTTTATTATCATTACTAAGAAGAATATGCGCCCTCCACCGTGCATAAGTAACTAAGTTCTAATGTAATGAAATATATTAAATAAGAAAAATTAAATAAGAACGCATATAAAAAATATTATTCTTATTTTAATTATATTTTAAGTGATTTCTATATAGAATTATTTATAGAATTGGTTTTAATACGTTGGTGAATAAAACAATGATATTAGAGATCAATGATACCAAGTAATTATTTATTAAACCTGGTTTTGTTAAAACCAGTATGCAAATTAAATACACCATACATTTTGTTAACCTTCATTTCTTAGTGATATAAAGCACACATTGGAGTATTTTAGACGCACTAATAACATGGGCTGTTTTGAGGCAAATATAACAGATTTTCATTGAGACATCGTTAATGAATAAGATTTATTCCATGTATTAATAATAATGATTCTGACTATAAATTAGATACTTATTGAAACACTTACGCAACTCCTGAGAGCATTGTGACGTAAGCAGTAACGTAGTTTCAGTTACGGGCAGACAGGCAACGAATGTCCATTATTATCAGATTTTACTCTGCGAATTTTTCAAACCAGTTTTAAGTCCAAGAGACAGCAAATCTCTGG
>CM042157.1:86057283-86089783 GCA_023376005.1 Doryteuthis pealeii | reverse complement strand
TAAAATATGTGCTTAGTATTATTGATTTCTAACCTGTTTGTTTATTTTAATGAAATATAAGCAACATTTCTTCAATGAATCTTAAAATGAAATCCATTAACAAGAAAAAATAACTGTCATTTTATTCTTCACTTCCTCTTAACCGTGCTGCATATTATTCTGTATAAAAACAATAAAGAATTTCAGAACGAGCTGGGTTGTTATTTTGATAGTCACGGGTAGCGTTTTTGAGGCGGGAGACGCCGGACGCACTCCCTCATAAATCCCAATTTCTTTTTACAGTTTTTATCTTTTTCTTCTAATATTTTCCCTTTGTGTTATTCCATCATTTAACTATTGATCGATCTAGCCAACCCACTCACCCCTACTCCACACCCACCCCCCTGTTCACCCCTGGGGGCGGCAGCGTCGGTAGCGACAACGGTCGCGGGCGTTAAATGTAAATGACATTATTTGTCGAGTAAAGATTTGTAATCGATTTTCTCATTCTTTTGGATTTTCCGTTTATTTTTCTTTATTTTTTTTTTTATTTTTTTTTTAGTTTTTTTTTTATATATTTATTTTTTTTTTTTCATCTCGATTTTCCTTTTTTTTTTTTTTATTTTTGAATTTTCTTATTATTTTTTTTTTTCTTGCTTTTTCAAAATTTTTATTTTTTCATTTTTTTTTTTTTTTTTAGCATAAATTTTTATTCTCTCTTTACTGCCCTCCTTTTATAGGATTCGCGCTGTTCGCGGTCTAATGTTCAGTTTTCCCAGCCCATTATTCGAAATATTATTGTTATATACCCTTTTTTCCCTTCTCTATTTTTTTTTCTGTTCATCTTCCTATCTTACGTTCTTCTCCGGGTCTGTACCTAGTTCTGGGAACTTCGTGTCTGGTTCTCTAGTTAGTCTTGTTGCCAAGACATTCTATATACAAACAACATATTATTTTCGTAAGCTTTTATTTCTTAACTCGTACATTATTTAAATTTTAATCGGACTAACATGTGCGCGCGTCGAGCGACGTTCCCAGTTAGGCAGTTACATCTCTCTGCCTGACTTCAAACTGAAACTGAAGACCCAACCAGGTCCACGAGTACTTCACGTATTTCGGCGGCTTCTGTAATCTTCCATGAAAGTCCCCCGCCGTGATATAAAAGAGCCATCCTCAGAAATACAGGAGATTGACAATAATCTATGCATAAATTATGTAACATATTATTAACAGTTAGAGACTAGTTTGATGTCTTTTAGAATCCATCTACATTTTTTTATCTATACTAAAGAAGAATATGCGCCCTCCACCGTGACATAAGTAACTAAGTTCTATAGTAATGAAATTATTAAATATAGAAAAATTAAATAAGAACGCATATAAAAATATGTTATTCTTATTTTAATTATATTTTAAGTGATTTTCATTATAGAATTTTATTATAAAGAATGGGGGGTTTTAATAACGTGTTGGTGAAAATAAAACAATCAATGAAATTAGAGACAATGATACCAAGTAATTATTTATTAAACCTGGTTTGGTTAAAACCCAGTATGCAATAAATACACCCATAACATTTGTTAACTCCTCATTTTACACAGTGATAAAGCACACATGGAGTATTTTAGAGCCACTAAAATAATAACATGGGCCGTTTTGAGGCAAATATAACAGATTTCATTGGAAACTCGTTAATGAATAAGATTTATTCCATGTATTAATCAATATAATAATTGAGCATAAAAGATACTTATTTGAAACACTTACGAACTCTGAGAGCATTGTGACGTAAGCAGTAACAGTATTCAGTTACGGGCAACAGGCAACGATGTCCATTATATCAGATTTTACTCTGCGAATTTTTCAAACAGCCGTTACAGCCTCAAGAGCACACAAATCTCTGGTCTCTTTTAAGTATTCTAGTGATTAAACATGGCGTGGTCTCTTCCTAGTTTCTCACACTCTCTCTCTCTCCTCTCACCATCCTCAGACTCTCATCCATATAATCCACAAACACATATCCTCACAATTCTCTCTCTCATCTCCTCTCTAACCACCTCATGCTCAGCTGGGATATTAAAATAAAATTAGACTTATGTTACAAATTAAATGAATAATATATAGATTCTTGCTAGATAGTAATTAGCGGGATATGTTCTAAGTTGTTCAATTTTAGAAGGATATTCGCTTGGCTTTAGTTGTACTTTTTGCATGGTGGGCACTCTGGGGTATCTTCCCCTTTTTAACGGTAGCGAATGGGTATGGGTGCGTGTGCCCAAACGCAATCTGGGAGTATTAATTTTCTCTTCTAATACTTTGTGGTCTGTCGGGCCAATCTCCAATAAGTTCTTGTATTTCGTGTGGAAGGGTTGGGTATTTACAGTAATTGGAATTTCCCAGCTCAAGAAAATAATGACAATTTTTCCTTTAAATTAGGCATCAAATTCGACTTATATACCTATGGATGGCGCGTGAGTAATGGTTATGTGTAGCAATAGTAAGAGCGCGTCGAGTTCAAACCCTGGACGAGCCTGTTTGCATTTACATAGCGATTATACCTTGGGAAAGGTATGCATGCCAGCATTGTGTCATAGCAGCGACAGATTTGGTGCTCTTTGCATCTGTTTAGGCACAGTCTTTAAGTAGAAGAAAACTCTGAATTCAAACTGTTTAACTCCGGTTAAGAAATTAACCTTGTGTTACTCCTACTTGGCGCGGCTGGGTTGGTAACATTATACTTTTATATGGTAATATTTTATTGATAATACTCTTGTTTCTACCAATACGGACATTATCATCTTGCAAACACCTCTGGTTAAAAATGAAAGGTCCAAATGAGTGTTGTCACGCTAGGCTAAATATGAACAGTTTCCTTTTATCATAAAAACAATGGCAGGAAAAGGCATGCCTACACACGAAAAATATTGTAATGAAAGAAAAGACGGAAGAGAGTAGGGTATATATATGAGGTGGTGAGGGCGAGGAAGCGAATACAGTAATGAAAGATGAAAGAAGAATAAAACATGCTTGAAAGAGAGTTAAAATCAATATTATACTTTTACATATTGGAAGTATTTTTTGGCTAATAGCTCTTAGTAAACATTAACATTGTAATAATTAAATTATCATACTGTGGTATACTCTACCAGGTCAGTTGTAATTATACACAATTATGATACCGCCCTGTCGGCTGGGGCGTTAGAAATGGCACCGACTGCACTCTGCAGAGGGGTAAGGACTACCCAATGGGGCCACCTTTTGGCGTGGGTTGGCGACCCGTGATGCTTAAGGATAGAGCCAGGTGGATGAGCAGTTCATGACTTGCAATACTCCACTTTGGCCATCTTGGCTAGAGGGCGTCGGAGAGGCCTCGATCAATCGGCTGGTCACGTCAAGCCCTAGCACCTATATGATTTTTCCAACCCTATTGCCCTTATGGCAAGCCCCAACCCTTTTTATCATATAGGTGCTAGAAGGGGGTGGCTGCGGGTCTACATGTCCTGGAATGACGTTTAAGCTCTATCTGATGGTGAGGTTCCAGTTTTGGAGGTTGGGGAAATGTGGAGCACCCTTCATCACATTGCTCCTGGTCCACTCTGACCCGGAAGTGGTAGTACCTGTTAGGTCCCATTTCTAGGTTATAGAAGAAAAATGTATTTATAAAAAAATTTATTATCCATTAAGAATTGATTTATATCAAAACTGTATCGCATTAAATGACACTGAGGTTGATATGCCGTAAAACAAAAAAAATAGTGAGTTGATAACAACAGAATGAGATAAGTATGTATTTTCTACAATAAGTAACAGATTTTAAATTCTAATATTTTATTAAAATAAGTAACACATTGTGGTTTTTCACTTTAGTTGTTAAAATTTCTAGCAAATAAGCAATTAAGAGTAACCTCCCTTGACTTTCACTTTGGAAAAGCCGGTAGCTATTTTGAAGTCTCTGTGCGAAATAAAGAAATTTAGAAACGAGTTTTGGTAAACAATACAACTGCATGCTTTAACACAAAAATATATAATGTGTTTTTAATAAACAATTAGTTTATTTCAGATAATGTGCACGCACAATTTTTATGCTAGGAATTTTAACACTAAAGGTGAAAAATACCCAGATTGTTTCTTTTAAGGTTTACCACACAAAACTTACGAAGCTAGTCGAGATATAATAAGCAATTTCTGGTAATTTATGCGGAAGTGCGTCCCGGTCTTCTGCCTCAAGAGTTGCTGTCGGCGGTGACTATTAAAAAAACGACCAGCTCAGTCTATTCAAAACTATCCATCTTATATCTATCTATCTCAATTTATTCATATTTTCCATATTACTTTAAATACTAAGATTTTTTTATTAATGTCTTGTTTTTAGTTTAAATAAACAAGATGTACGAAAAAAAAGCGACCCCCCCCCCATCACGGGTCGCCACTTGTCGAAAATATTATCTATCTATATCCATTTGTTCGTATTATCTATATTATTTTTGTATGTTATCTATCTATCTCAGTCTATTCTAAACTATATATTCATTATCATATCTAAACAAGGGAATTACGACAAATTCGATAAATAAACAAGAATTAGGACGAGCTTGGGGTTGTTATTTTGATAGTCACCGGGTAGCATTTTTGAGGCGGGAGACCGGGACGCACTTCCTCATAAATTACCCAATTTCTTTTTCAGTTTTTATCTTTTTCTTCTAATATTTCCCTTTTGTGTTATTCCATCAATTTTAAACTATTGATCGATCTAGCCAAAAACTCACCACGCCTACTCAACACCCCCCCCCTGTTCACCCCTGGGGGCGGCAGCGTCGGGTAGCGACACGGTCGCTGGGCGTTTAAATGTAATGAACATTATTTGTCGAGTAAAGATTTTGTAATCCGATTTCTCATTCTTTTGGGATTTTCGTTTATTTTTTTTATTTTTTTTTATTTTTTTTTTAATTTTTTTATTTTTTTTTATTTTTTTTTTATTTTCATCTCGATTTTCCTTTTTTTTAATTTTTTATATTTTTTTTGCTTTTTCAAAATTTTTTTTAATTCTTTTTTTTTTTTTACATAAAATTTTTTATTCTCTCTTTACTGCCCTCCTTTTATAGATTCGCGCTGTTCGCAGTCTTATGTTAGTTTCCGCATTTATTCGAATATTATTGTTATATACCCTTTTTTCCTTACTTCTATTTTTTTTTTCTGTTCATCTTCCTATCTTACGTTCTTCTTCGGCGTCTGTACCTAGTCTTGGGAATTGTGTCTGGTCTTCTAGGTTAGTCTTGTTGCCAAGACATTCATTAACCACAAAAAACCAATTATTTTCGTAAGCTTTTTTATTTCTTAACTAAATTTTTTAATCTGACTAACATAGCTGCGCGTATGCAGCGCCCTCCAGTTAAGGCAGTTACATCTTCTCTCTGACATCCAAACTGAAACTGAAGACCCAACCATAGGTCCCACGTGATTTCACGTATTTCGCGGGCTTTCTCTGTAATATTCCATGGAAAGTCCCGCCGCGTGATATAAAAGAGCATCCTCTCAGAAATACAGGAGATTGACAATAATTATGCATAATTATGTAACATTATTTATTAACAGTTAGAGACTAGTTGTTGATGTCTTTTTAGAATCCATCTACATTTTTTATTATCATTATACTAAGAAGAATATGCGCAGCCTCCACGTGCATAAGTAACTAAGTTCTAATGTAATGAAATATATTAAATAAGAAAACTTAATAAAACGCATATAAAAATTATTCTTATTTTAATTATATTTTAAGTGATTTCTATATAGTAATTAATTTATAGAATTGGTTTAATACTTGGTGAATTAAACAATGATATTAGAGATATGATACCAAGTAATTATTTATCAACCTGGTTTTTGTAAAACCAGTATGCAATTAATACACATACATTTTTGTTAACTACTCATTTCTTAGTGATATAAGCACACATTGGAGTATTTTAGACGCACTTAAATAACATGGGCTGTTTTGAGGCAAATATAACAGATTTTCCATTGAGACATCGTTAATGAATAAGATTTATTCCATGTATTAATAATAATGATTCGAATATAAATAGATATTATTGAAACACTTACGCAACTCCTGGAGAGCATTGTGACGTAAGCAAAGTACGTAGTTTCAGTTACGGCAAAGACAGGCAACGAATGTCCATTTATTATCAGATTTTACTCTGCAATTTTTCAAACCAGTTTTAAAGTCAAGAGAACAGAAAAATCTCTGGGTCTCTTTTAAGTATTCTAGTGAATTTTAACAGTGCTGTGGTTCTTCCTAGTTCCAAGTCTCTCTCTCTCTCATCTCTTCTTCTCTCTCTTTCTCTCTCTCTCTCTCTCCTCTCTCTCTTCTCTCTCGTGGATTAAATAAAATTAGATTATTTTAAAATTAAATGAATAAATAAATAAATAAAATGTTCTGAGCGTCTGGACTCTGGCGTCCAGAGAGTACGGTCTGATCAATAAATAAAGTCTCCATCTATACTTGCCCAGTTGGGTCTTTTTTATTTCTCTTATCTCTTCATTTCATATTCCCCCTCTCTCTCTCTCTCTCCTCTCTCTCTCTCTTCTTCTTTCTCTCTCTCTCTCTCTCTCTCTCTCTCTTCTCCTTCTCCAAATCTCCATTTCTGTCTGTCTGTCTGCTGTCTCTCTCTCTTCTCTCTCTCTTTCTCTGTCTCTGTTCTGTCTTCCTCTCTCTCTCTCTATATAAATATATATATATATATATATATATATTACGAGAGAGAGAGAGAGAGAGAGAGAGAGAGTAGAGGTATCCAAAACTTGGTAGTAAGGTATGATTCTATATGTGATTTCTAAGCCACAACTGTATTATTATTGTATGATCCAGTATGTATAATACAGTGATCTTTAAATCACCACAGAGAGTTTCAATGTATAATATCTTTTTAAATTATATACAGAGCATAATTATTTTTGAAAGGAAGGAAGAAAAGGGAGGAAAACTCAACACGTTATTCCATAATAAATTTTTTCGACCAATTTGTAATATTTCAGAGTTGAAATAAAAGAAATTAAAGTGCTTCAATTACGAATGTAAGAGCTGTTTTATTAAAAATAAGTTTTTATACAGAGGTTTTAGAAAACATTTACCATAGGTTTCTGGCTAATGCCATCATCAGAATGTTTATACTCTCGTGTTGGTAAAACAACAAAACATATTTCGGTTGGAAAAGGAACGCTGTTAATTTTAGCGAGAGGTATAACATTCTGAATGATGGCTTAGACAGAAACCTAAGGTAAATTTTTTCTAAAACCTCTGTATAAAAATTATTTTATATATATATAATATATATATATATATATATATATATATATATTTGGAGAATATGTATTAATTGAAGTCGTACCTAATTTTGAAAGTTAATTAATTAATAATTAATTAACTAGGCGGCATACTATTCAAATGTAAGGTAGACAAATCGGAAAAAATAATGTTTAGCCTTACATTTGAATTAGGCATGCCCACCTAAATTAATTAATTATTAATTAATTAACTTTCAAAATTAGGTACGACTTCAATTAAGCACATATTCTCCCAAAAATTGTCGGCTAAAAAAAGCCATATCAAAACACATCGCTTGTGGATTTTATTCTCATATTATATATATTATATATATTATATATATATATATATTATCTATAATTAAGAAATTTGAAAAAACAGGTGTTCCAAAAATGAGGTGATTATTTATCGACGTTTAAACATTTCGGTTTCTTTTAAACCTTCATCAGGATGTATTTAGGGTGAAGAAATTGATGGATTTTTTATAGATGGCAGGAGAAAAAATCTTTGTAACATTTTTTTTTGTAACTGTATTTGTTCAGCGTTGTATTTTTTTTGAAAGACAGTCGCGAACCGGACACGCGAAGATTGTCATGACGCGTGACGTAACTCGAAGAAATGCATTCAACAAAAGACAAGAAAAAGTATAATGGACTGATTTTATGAGAACAAAGGAACGAATATATATACATAAAGTTTGACTTGATGAAAGCACTACTCTATCTCACTAACTATTATAATATTGACACACACGCATACACACACAAACACACACACACACACACACATTATATATATATAATATATATATATATATATATATATATATATATATTTGACTGATGCAAGCACTATGTTTTGACAGCCCTGCTACGGGAACTTGTCTATGCTGATGAATGTGACTAGTAACATAGAGCGTGTGAAGAAGAGAACTTAATGAACTGTTTCCCCAAAGATTGTCTGGCCTTTGACCTAACGGTAGGTGCAAAAAAAAGACAGTAATCTTAATCAACCAGCTGCAAGGCAAAATTAATATATATAAGCAAATGTTCGGCAATGTCTTCAGCTTTGTCTTTGTTTTGAAATGCACACACGACATCTTATTATAATGGAGATTGTGTGTTTTTTCCGTCTGTAACCGAAACTATATTACTACCAGTCACAATTCCTTAGTTTTTTATCACATTCTCAATGATTTTATTTTTTATTTAAACCTCAATTATAGATAAAATTGTTTTACATTATTAATACTGTTAACCATATCTCATATTAATAACTGCAATTGTTTTATATATACAACAATAGTGGTTTACAGTGTGAACGGGGAGGCTAATTTGCATATTGATATTAAAATGTGATTTTAAATAAATATGTGCTTAGTATTATTGATTTCTAACTGTTTGTTTTATTTTAATGAATATAAGCAAACTTTCTTCAATGAATCTTAAATAAATCCATTTAACAAGAAAAATAACTGTCATTTTATTCTTCACTTCCTCTTTTAACTAAATACTTAAATTAGAAAAATGACAATGAAAGACGAGAGTGATGGAAGAGTAAGTTTCAGTTTCGATTATACCCCCCTCTGTTTCAAATTTTTATCTGCATTCTTATTTAGTTTCATTGCTTTCTATTTAAATATATATTTATTATAAAACTTAAATACTTGCACCCGGAGGGTGCATATATTTGCTAGTTTAGTTAAATAGGAAGTAAAGAATAAAGGTTACTGTTATTTCGTCTTGTTAATTTTTTTCGCCTTTAAAGATTTATTCCTGAGATTTTTGCTCATATTCAGTAAGATAAAACCAAACAATTAGGAATCAATAATACTAAGCACATATTTATTAAAATCCAATTTTTAATAGCAATATGCAAATTAGGCTTCCCATTCATACTGTATACTGTTATTTTGTTGTATATATAAATACAATTGCATGTTATTAGTATGTATAGATGGTCAACGCCAGGGGTCCAATGGTTTCGGCCCTGGATCTTTACGAGTTAATAGCGTCGATCCCAGGGGGTATACCCCAGGCAACACCCGGCCCCCTTGATTTAAAGGGACAGGGCTGGGTTTATTGCCAGCGCCTGAGGCGCCCTTGAGGGGAATGCCGACGGGATCGACGCAATTTTTCCCCGCCACCGCCATAGTCTCGGCTTGTGGGTGGTCCCACATAAATGGGCCTGTGCCTGACCGTACAAGTGGGTACGTGGAAAATATCATGTATAGATGTCAACGCCAGGGGTCAGTGCTTTTCGGCCCTGGATCTTTACAAAGTTAATAGCGTGAATCGAGGGAGCTATCCTAGGAATACCTGCCCCTTGACTTAAAGGGCAGGACTGGGTTTTATTGCCACGCCTGAGGGCCCCCTTGAGGGGTGAATGCGACGGGATCGAAAACTTACATACATTGAAATAAACATCTTTCTTGTCTTACCTTGACGACCTTTATTTATTTCTGCAATAAATTTGTAATTCTGTAGCTTTTCCCAGCTGTTAGCTCCCATTGGTCTTCTGTCTTCTCAACTGTTTATTATTATTATTATTATTATTAATAATAATAATAATAATAATAATAATTCATTCATTCATTCATTCATTGGTATTTCAGTCTCGGAAGACTATAATATATTTTTTTGTGCCCCTGAAGTTACAGCGCCTCCTGTGACTGTGAAGTCCAATGTTCGAAAAACATTCTTGACCACAGATGCCGCATGTAAATTATTATTATTATCATTATTATTATTCACTCCTTTTGAGTTTTCACATCAGCATTAGCTGATGGTCTTTCACTGGAGTCTGAGTGACAGCAAGTATCCTTGGGTCTCCAGGACTCTTCTAAGTATTATAGCAGATTGCAGCAGTGCAGTATTCTGGATGGTTTCAATCTTTCCTATAATGTCCAGATTTTCCAAACCCTTTTCCAATCTTTGGGACCGTTCAAGTGCACCAACTACAATTGGTATCACCTTCACTTTCATATTCCATAACTTTTTCAGTTCTCTGGGCAAGGTCCAGATATTTGTCCATTTTTTTCATTTTCCTTTAGCTTCACCCTGTGATCTGCTGGAACTGAAAAATCCACCAGTTGACAAGTTTTTTTTTTTTTTATCGACACTAGGTCTGGTCTTCTTGTGGATAAGGTGATCCGTTTTTTTTCCAAAGTCCAAGAGAATTTTATGCGTTCGTTCTCAAGAACAGATTCTGGTTTATGCATATACCATTTTGTTGTATGGTCAATTTATTTTTTTTGCATAATACCCAGTAGATCACCTTCCCAACCCAGTCGTGTCTAGTTTTGTATTCCGTTGTGCTAGTTTGCTACATTCGCATAGTACATGGTTTACAGTTTCATCTCTATTACTGCATAGTCTACATTTACTATTTTGTTGGGTCTTATCAATTTTTGCTTTGATATAGTTTGTCCTTATGGCATTATTTTGTGCAGCAATTATTAGTGATTCTTTTTCTCTTTTAAGGTTTCTTTTCTTAACCACGTCCAAGTCCTTTTGTGTGCAACCGCTCCATTTGTCGTTTGAAGTTTCCATATAATTGTTTTTTCTTCCCATTTTGTTTTTTAGTCTATGTTGTTTTTTCTGTTTGTCATCTGTCGCTTCTACTTTGTTGGCCCGCCATAAGTAGTTTGTCTTTGCTCTTTCTTGTGTAATCTTCAAGTTGTTGGATTGTGGTTTTACGCAGTTCCTCTATGTTGGCAAGACCTTCCTCCTTCTTTCCTGAACATCTAATCTATCTCTATCGTCTTAGGGTGATGAGCCTTGTGATGGTCATTAACTTTCTCGTTCTTTGGTCAATCTGTCTGAGTTCTTCTTTGTCCATTTTAATGGTCCTTGAGTATCTTATAATGGGGACAGCCCAGGTACTGATTCCTTTGATCAGATTTCTGCTGTTAAGTTTGGTTTCTAGAAGTTTTCTTGTTCTCCTGAGATATTCTTTTTCAAGGACTCTTCTGAGTATTCTGGCAGATTGCAGCAGTGCAGTATTCTGGATGGTTTCAATCCTTCCTCTGATTTCCAAATTTTCCAAGCCCTTTTCCAATCCTTTTGGGACCGTTCCAAGTGCACCAACTACATTTGGTATCACTTTGACTTTCATATTCCATAACTTTTTTACTTCTCTGGCAAGGTCCAGGTATTTGTCCATTTTTTCATTTTTCCTTCAGCTTCACCCTGTGATCTGCTGGAGCTGCAAAATCCACCAGTTGACAAGTTCTTTCTTTTTTGTTTAACAACACTAGGTCTGGTCTTCTTGCTGGATTATTATTATTATTATTATTATTATTATTATTATTATTATTATTATTATTTCATCCATTTTGTTTATATCCGTAATTCTATTCTTATTTTATTATGGGCTTTCATATCTCTATTCTTTTTTATTAATTAGTAAATAACATTACATTTATTATTCATACGTTTTCTAATCTGATTATTTATGATGTCATCACCATTTTCCCCATTTTCTATTAATATAATTAATATTGTTTTTATTCGCTCATTTTCTTTCCTGTCAGGATCATTATAATTATTGTGTCCAAGGTTATTTTATTTCTGTTGGTGTAAATTATTGGGAACTCTATCAATGAAATATTTACTATTATTCCGTTTTGTTATTTACTTGTTCCAGTGTTATTGTGAAGGATTTTAACACCAGCCATTTATGGAGTCTTGTGGTGTGTATTAATTGAAAAGATATCAACTCAATCTTCCAGCATTACGGATAATTAATAAGAAAAAATAACTTGTCATCTAATCGACTTTTTAGTTCTCTAGCAAGGTCCAAGTATTTGTCTATCTTTTCCTTTTCTTTCATTGTCACTCTATCGTCAGCTGGAACAACAAAATCCATTAAATGACAAGTTATTTTTTCTTGTTAATTAGCATTAGCTCCTGTCTTCTGGTCGGCATTCGGTGATCTGTTTGCATCTCAAAGTCTCAGAAAGTTTATGGGTCTCCTAGGACATATACCATTTGGTAGCATGGTCAAAATTTAATTTCTTGCAAAATTCCCTGTGGATCACCTTTCCCACGCGGTCATGTCTTATGTTGTACTTTCTTTGTACTAGTTTGCTGCATTCACTTATATAAATTCGTCTTTCTTTGCCCATTTTAATGAATTCCCGAGTTCTTGAAATGTTACATCAGCGCAATCCTCAATGCTGTTGAGTCTTCACTTTGACACTAAATAGTCTGTCTATGTCATATTATCATCTAATGGTGAAGTTCCAATTTTGGAGCTCTGTGGAGTTTGGAGTACTCCTTCATCGCCATTACTCCCAGGTCCACTCTGACCCGGAGTGACAATATATGTTAGGATCCCATCTATGGGTTTATATAGAAAAAATGAGCCTAATTTCTTTTTAAATTGAGTTTGAATTTTAGAAAAAAATGAATACCCAACAAGAATGAATAAAACAAAACGTCTTCAGCATAAAATAACCCAACAAGGATTGTCATGCCGTAAAATCAAACCGACCAACCAACTTTTACATTTTTTCAGGTCAGTTAAACTTTGAACCACGTATCTTTGAGAATATGTGTTACGCCTCAAAGATATGTGGTTCCAAGTTAACTGACATGATAAAATGTAAAAGTTTTTAAATAAATATATGGTGCATTATATGTTTTATTCATTAATATAATGAGGTGTAACACAGATTCTCAAAGATACGTGATTCAAAGTTAACTGACCTGAAAAAATGTAAAAGTTTTTAAATAAAATAACTGGTGTATTATATGTTTTATTCATTAATATATCAACACTGAAAATTTCATTAAATTCGGTTAATTCTCTGATTTTTGGTATTTTGTTTCTTTCGGCGGGGTGACATACGATGGTGGAATTTAGGTCCGATAAGTTCGATTTAACTACGTATTCTTATCAATTTTGCTTCATTTAAAAATTTGGATTATTTGTTTTTTTTTATTGTCGGCTTTATTTATTTTTATTTTATTTTATTTATTTATTCATTTATTCTTTTCTTTTTTTTTTTTTTTTTTTTTTTTTTGCTATTTTAAAATTTCATAAAGGCTTCCCTGGAATAATGATCTGAAATTTCAAAATATCGATTACCTAATAAATAACACATTATGCGGCAATCATTCTTAGTCGCCATTTTTATTCCTTTGTTTGATTAACTGTTTTTCCCGCCCTTTTGGGGCGAGAAATGCGCGCGAAGACAGCAACAAAATAAAATTCATTTTTTTTTCTAAGAATTCAGATTTATTGCGGCAAATATTGATGCAATCCAACGTTTGTAATTATTGAAAATAAAAATTTTTTAAAAAAGGAAAAAGTTTCGAAGAATAGAGAAACAGATCCTAATATTTATGAGAAATAGAAATTAATTATTAATTAGTTTTTTTTTTTCTTGTTTTCTTTTTTCGTGGGGAGGGAGGGGTCCAGCAATTTTCTAGCGTCTTATTGGAGAAATGAAAATTCTAAATTTCCTAAATTGAATTTGAATTTGATGAGGTGAGAAACATAACAACCAGTTCACTATCTTTTTTTTATCATTTTAATGGATTCATTTTTTAATATTAATTAATACGGAAATTAATGTTATAATCAGCAGCATCATCATCAGCATTATTATTATCATTATCATTATCATTTTGCTCCATTAGTTTTTTTCCCACCCGCCTTAGCCCGAGGTTTACTGGAGGCTGAGTGACAGCAAGTCTCCCCAAATCTCCAGTATTCTTCTGGGTATTCTAGTCAATTTTTAACAACGCGGTAGTTTGAATAGTCTCGATTCTTCCTCGAATTTCCAGTTCATCCAGACTCATTTCCAGACACTCGGGAACCAATTATTATTATTATTTCACTCCTTGTGAGTTTTTCACAACAGCGTTAGCTAATGGTCTTTCACTGGATTTTAAGTAAGGAAAAGTTTCCTCGGGTTGTCACATAATTATTGGATGCCTAATACTTTTTTAAGGTAGTGTAGAAACATAATGGCGATTAGTGCAGCCCACGGCCTTGAAGGATGAGTGACAACGCTTGACCTCACTCTCACCTTGCCTTCCGGGAATAAATCGTGAGAACCAGAATGCATAGAAAACCCTGTCTTCAGGTTTAAGGATATAGTAAGTTTAAGTCAGCTAGAAGGTAGCAGCGAGCTCGAAGGGGTAAGTCGTGTTATACACGCGGTCCCTCATCTGCGCAGATTGTCTGGTTGGGGATTTACCGAATAAAGTAACATTAAAAGAAAATCGAAGTCTTGTGTTTATTAACTAAAAACTAACAATGACACAGGGCTTCTGATAAAGAGAGATCCCTAACAGAAACCGGACCCGAAATCCCCATAGAAGATTCCAGACCAGACGCAAGATGTTAGAAGATAGAACCAAAGCCGGCCAGAAGAAAAGACGACTAGAAGTAAGAAGTAAAGAAGTAAGAAGAAAAGGGTATACAACATTATATCGATTTGGTACTGTGAAAACTTCAGTATGCAACAGGGTCTCCAGGTCTCTTCTGGGTATTGAAGCCGTTTTCAACAATGGCGTTGTCTGGATGATGTCAATTCTTCTTCTGGTTTCCAATTCCTTCAATCTGTTTTCTAAATATTGGTGGTCTTTAACTGGAGTGACAGCAAGTTCCTCAGTTTCTCCAGTTCTCTCCTGAGTAATTCTAGCCGATGCTGTTATCTGGATGGTTTCGATTCTTCCTCGATTTCAAATTCCTCCAATCTGTTTTCTAAATGTTGGTGGTCTTTAATTGGAGTGAAGCAAGTCTCTCAGTTCTCCAGGACTCTGCTGAGTATTCTAGCCGATGCTGTTATCTGGATGGTTTCAATTTTTCCTCTGATTTCAAATTCCTCCAATCTGTTTTCTAAATATTGGTGGTCTTTAAGTAGAGTGACAGCAAGTCTCCTCAGTTCTCCAGGACTCTGCTGAGTATTCTAGCGATGCTGTTATCTGGATGGTTTCAATTCTTCTCTGATTCAAATTCCCCTCAATCTGTTTTCTAAATATTGGTGGTCTTTAAGTGGAGTGACAGCAAGTCTCCTAGTTCTCCAGGACTCTGCTGAGTAATTCTAGCGATGCTGTTATCTGGATGGTTTCATTCTTCCTCTGATTTCAAATTCTCGCAATTGTTTTCTAAATATTGGTGGGTCTTTAAGTGGGTGACAGCAAGTCTCTCTCATTCTCCAGGACTCTGCTGAGTATTCTAGCCGATGCTGTTTATCTGGATGGTTTCAATTCTTCCTCTGCTTTCAAATTCTCAATCTGTTTTCTAAATATTGGTGGTCTTTAAGTGGAGTGACAGCAGTCCTCAGTTCTCCAGGACTCTGCTGAGTATTCTAGCCGATGCTGTTATCTGGATGGTTTCAATTCTTCCTCGATTTCAAATTCTTCAATCTGTTTTCTAAATATTGGTGGTCTTTAAGTGGAGTGACAGCAAGTCTCCTCAGTTTCTCCAGGACTCTGCTGAGTATTCTAACGATGCTGTTATCTGGATGGTTTTCAATTCTTCCTCTGATTTCAATTCCTCCATACTATTTTTCCAATCCGTTGGGGACCGTTCCAGACCGTTCAAGGGCGCAAATTGCAATTGGAACAACCTTTATTTTATGTTTTACAGTTTTTTCAGTTCTCTAGCCAGGTCAAAGTATCTGTTTAACTTTTCGTCTTCTTTCATTTTCTCTGTGATCTGCCTGACGGCAATACCCACGGGATGACAAGTTTTCTTCTTGTTAATTAACACTATATCTGGTCTTCAAGCCTGTATTAGGTGATCCGTCTGAATCTTCAAGATAATTTTATGCTTTTCATTCTCTATAATAGATTCCGGTTTGTGTATATACCATTTAGCAACATGATAAAAGAATTTTGCACAGTTCCCAGTGGATCAGCTTTTCTACCTAGTTGTGCCTAGTCTTGTACTCCATTTGTGCTAGTTTGCTATATTCTCTTATTATATGATTAACCGTTTAGTCTTTGTCTTCCACATTCTACACTTACTATTCTGTTGTGTCTTATCTATTTTTGCTTTGATATAGTTTTGTACGTCTTTAACAGCAATCCTGAGAGATTGACGGCAAACTTTACCAGAAGACAATTTTTTTTCTTGCCTGGATTCGATGATCCGTTTCCCTATTCTGTTTTCGAGAATTTTGGGGGACCGTACCAAATACATCAACTACGATTACTTTCACTCTCATATTACACAGTTTTTTCTCTAGTAAGCTCCAAGTATTTGTGTAACTTTTCGTTTTCTTTCATCTTCACCCTGTGATCTGCTGGAACTGCAAAATCTACCAGTTGACAAGTTCTCTTTTTCTTCTTAATCAATATTATGCATGGTCGTCTAGCTGGTATAAGGCGATCTGTCTTCATCTCAAAGTCCCACTGCCCTGTCGGCTGCGGCGTTAGAATGCACCTCTGCAGAGAGATAAGACTCTCCCAATGGAGTCACCTGTTGGCCGTGGGTGGCGACCAGTGATGCTTAAGGATAGAACCCAGCGTGGCTGACCAGTCCATGACTTGCAATACTCCACTTTGGTCCTATCTTAGGCTAGACGGCAGTCGGAGAAGCCCACACCGATCCATCGGCCTCTCACATCATCGCTAGCACCTATATGATTTCCCAACCCTTTGCCCTTATGGCAATCCCTAACCCCTTTTATCATATGGGTGCTAGAAGGCGGTGACTCAGGTCTACATGTCCTGGGAATGACGTTAAACTCTATCTGATGGTGAGGTTCTCTAGTTTTGGAGGTTTGGGGAATGTGGAGCAAGCACCCTTCATCACCATATTGCTCCTGGTCACTCTGACCGGAGTGGTAGGTACCTATTAGGGTCCATCTATGGGTAAAATAGAAAAATGTATTTATAAAAAATTGTATTATCCATTAAGAATTGATTTATTTCAAAACTTTATCGGCATTGAATGACCCACTGAGGTTGATATGCCGTAAAACAAAACCAAACCAAACCAAATCAAAGTCCCAGAGAATTTTATGCGTTTCATTCTCAAGAACAGTTTCTAGTTTATGCATATACCATTTTGTTGTATGGTCAAAATTTTCTTTCTTGTACAATTCCAAGTAGATCACCTTTTCCAGCCCAGTCATGCCTACCTTTGTACTCTCTTTGTGCTAGTTTGCTACATTCACTTATTATATGATAACCCGTTTCGTCTTTTTTCTCTACACTTTCTACACTTGCTATTAAGTTATGTCTTATCTATTTTTGCTTTTATATAATTTGTTCTGATGTCATTGTCTTGTGCTGCAATTATAAGAGATTCAGTTTCTCTCTTGGGGTCCCCTTCTTAGCCATGTCTTCTGATACATGATTAAGAAGAAGAAACCTCAAGGGAGAAACTGAATCTCTTATAATGGCAGTACAAGACAATTCCATCAGAACAAATTATAATTGCTGATAATTCTTTATATAAAAAGGAATGTATATGTGAATAAATTTAACGAATTCATTTTTTTTTCCAATTATGATATCTTTGGGAGGTGACTGGTTTTGTTATTTTCACGCAAGACATTCACAGCAGGAGATTATTATTTCCTCCTTCGACTTTCACAATGTCGTGCAGTAGAAGAGAATAAAGAAGGAATCTTAATTTTAAAATTTTGATTAGTGCCAGTTCAAATATATATCTATTTATCTATCTAGGTTATATATATCTCAGTAAATTTCATATCTAAATCAATCTATTGTGTATCTATTTATCTATCTATCCGTCTCTCTATCTCTCTCTCTATATATAATATATATATATATATATATATATATGTGTGTTGTGTGTGTGTGTGTGTGTGTGTGTTTAATGTATGAGTAGTAGCTTACCGGTGGGTATGAGTACGATCGTTGGAAGCGCAAGTATCCAGGGGTTAAGACTGAGAAAACAAATACAAAGTGCTCATACAATGTAGAGCAAAAATGTTTTATATAATGGATGAAGTAACCTACTCGAGTTTCATCGATTGAATCTTCAGGGTTACATCCGTTGAATTAATTGAGTTTTCGATTAATCTCAGTTGGTACAACATGCCCGTTGGAATGGGACTTATCTTTTAAAAGATTAGTCCATTCCAACGGGCATGTATTGTACCAACTGAGATTAATCGAAAACTCGATTAATTCAACGGATGTAACCCTGAAGAATCAATCGATGAAACTCGAGTAGGTTACTTCTATCCATTATATAAATAAATATATATATATATATATATAAAATGGACTCTCTCGTCGATTGATGAGTGTTCATCCAATGGACAACCAGCACAGTGATTTGTTTATAGTGGTAAAGGCTTGTGTCGGACCATTCCGCACTTTTTGGCACAGTCGATAGGAAAGAATTGGTGCATCAAGGAATGCCACGAACCCAATCAACGACTGACCTCAGAAATTTTGAATTCAGAGTTATCCCTCTCCTAGACTGGTTACCCACCCAAGGTTAAAGAGCCCAGTCTGCCCTACTATTTAATCCATAGTTGGAGGGAGAATATATGGATTGATACCTTTGCCAAGGGTATTAGCGCTATGTGAAATGCCAACAGGAATTGAACTATATATATTATATATAAATTCTAAACTCTACCGGTGTGGAAAAACCCCAGGTAATTCAGTTTTTCAAAATAAAACCATTTTTCAAACAGACATCTGGTAAAATCTTTTAAAAAAGAAAAGAGCTGGCACATCCGTACATTCTGACAGCAATCATCAGTATCGTATTTATTGGCCAAAAGAAAAAAAAACACCGAGGGAGTGTTCTAAGTTGTATATGTACAAAGTGCTCAATACATTAAATAGAGCATGATTATAAGGACCTATAGGAGTCAGGTACTCTCTACCAAGATTTCATGCCCAATGGTGTTTTGTATTTATTTCACTCTAAAAGATTCAAGTCAAATTTAACTACACAACTTTTTTTTATCTTCATTATCTATTGTCTGCATTTCTGTCCATAACAAAAACTACGTCACCGCTTACGTCACAATATTTTTATGCTATATACACCCAAAATTTGAGTAAGCAATTTTAAAAATTGTTTTTTACTCTCGTCTTTTTTGTTTTAAATTTTTTTTTACAGTAACAAGAAGTTAACTAAAAAGTTTACAAATAAATAAATACCTACGATTTTGTGTAAAATTGATGTGGAAAATATTCAAAATAATTGTTTGATTATTACATGCGCGCAACATTTTATTTGAGAGGGACGGGGCTCAGTTTTCATTTCAAATTGTTTTTTTGGTCTTTTGTTTTTTTACTCCTTTAATAGATATGAGGATTTGTCTTACTTATGATACAAGCCCTCTGACATTGAATTTTTAACTCCCACCCACTTAGGCAATAGCTTTCAAAAGTCCATTTTTACAACGCCCGGAGGGTGTTTTCTATTGATAGTAAAACTAATATTGAATAAAATCCACCAATGAATACATATCTTTGTTGACAATTTTTATTTTCATTTTAACGAATAGATTTTTAAAAAGCTGAAATTTATTCCAATTTGTCGCATGAGAAGAGATAAAACCAATAAGCGAATAGAATTTAATTATCTGCAAATGTCGCGGGGAAAAGTTTAACTTCGGATAAGTGAGGAAAAGGCACAGAAATGACATTTGTTGTTGTTGTTGTTGTTTATTGATTTTAACGGCATATCAACCCGTCCGGGGTTATGTCATGCCTAACGGTTAGAAGTTATACATATCGTGTATTTATATTTATACTTTTTAATAATTGGTTTTAACAATGTGTTAGCATTATTGGGGATTATGTTGTATGGTATTGATTTGTTTCATGTCTATATTCTATGGTATAATTTTATTTCCCTCAAAAAGGGAGAATATCCTCCATGTTGATATTTTCAAACAGATCTTTCATATTGTTTGCTTTAAAATAACGGTTTCTGATGTGAGCAAAAAACCTGCATTCCATGAATAAGTGTTTAACTGTCAAAGGTGTTTGACATGTTCCACATTGTGGTTGTTGTTCTTGTTTGAGCATATTGGAGTGCGTTAGTCTTGTATGACCAATGCGTAATCGAGATACAATGACTTGTTCCTTTCTAGACTTCCTTAAAGTTGGTCTCCAGCCTCCCGAAGTGGATTTGATTAGGAAGAGTTTATTGTGAAATGACATTTGATCGATCGAAAAGCGTGTGCTTAGAAATGAAGACCATTCTTTCTCACAAATGAGAATTTCTTTTATTTGCTGATTGATGAAATATCAAATAAAGAATTAAAACCTTGAAACACGGAAATATATATATATATATATATATATATATAATATATATATATTAATAATTAATAAGTCATCCACATATATATATATATATATATATATATATATATATATATATGGTATTCGCTTAAAAGCCACCCTATCAGGTAGCAATTAAGCTAGTCTCTCTGGAGGGAATCCCGAATTTCAGGATTGTGGGTCTGGATTCAACCTGGAATGTTTTTAACTCGCTCACGGAGTCGGTCTGATTACAAAATGGTATGATATGTTAGGCTACTGCCTCTAGGAGGAGAGTTGAAAAACATGACTCATTGCCACACTGACATTCGCATTTATTACTATAGATATAAACGTTGGTATGATATGTTAGGCTACGGCCTGTAGGAGTAAATTTAAAAACGTGACTCATTGCCACACTGACATTCGAATTTACTACTATAGATATAAACTGTGGTATGATATGTTAGGCTACGGCCTCTAGGAGTAAAAATGAAAAACGTGACGCATTGACATAATGACATTCGCATTTATATAGAGACGATAAGTAAAGTAAGTAAAGTCGTCGGGGCGGCTTAATGTCGGTATCAGCCAGTCAGCGAGGGAGTATATCCCCTTTTCAATAGCGCTAGACCGAGGATATTATTTTAGCGTTGCGAGGTGGTGCGCCACCCCTACCATCAGCTCCTTACTTTATCGCACATATCTCTGTGCTACTCATACGCTGAGTTGGCGAGGGCCGGTTTCGAACCAGGAACTTTGTGATTCCTAGCCGAACGCTCTACCGACCGAGCTAAGCCGGCCCTAAATCCCAAAGAATATTAAAAATGGCGTCGGAGATTTGACGAAATTTTTCTTCCTATTGATGGTCATGAGAAACTTGAGAAGAGGATTTGTTGTATACTCTTCTTTTTCCTTTCTTACTTCTATTATTCTTCTTCCAGCGTCTGGACTTCGTTTTGGGGACTTCGTGTCTGGTCTTCCATTGGAGATTTCTCTTTATCAGAAGCCCTGTGTCATTGGTAGTTTTTAGATAATAACACAAGACTTCGATTTAACTTAGATCATATTTTATCCCGAAATCCCCACCAGACTACCTGCGTAGATTGAGTCGGCACCGTGCATAACACGACTTACCACCGTTGTGGTTTTTGGCTGATCTGACTAAAATCTCTTTCTAATCTAAACCGGAAGAGGGTCTTCTCCACAGATTCTCACAGTATCCACCGGAAGGATCAGGATCAGGTCAAGCCTTGTCATTCAATCCTTCAAGGCCGCGGGCTGCAACTTATAACAGCCATTTTGGTTTCTACACTACTGTACATAAGTATTAGGAATCTAATAATTATGTAACAGATTGACAAAAAAAAACAATGATATGAAAGTAAACAAACGTATTTATTTTTCAATGCAATAAAAATTCTCATTTCTTGAATATGTTTATAAAAACTATTGATTTTATTCTTTTTATGAGGTTTTTTTGGGGTTTTTTTTTTCAATTATGATATCTTTGGGAGGTGACTGATTTTGCTATTTTCGAATACAACATTCACAGCAGGAGATTATTAGTTCCTCCCTCGACTTTCACAATCTCGTGCAGTAGAAGAGAATAAAGAAGGAATCTTAATTTTAACATTTTGATTAGTGCCAGTTCAAATATATATCTGTTTATTTATCCCAGTTCATATATATCTCAGTCTATTCATATCTAAATCTATCTATCTGTCCGTATATATATATATATTATATATATATATATATATATATATATATATATATATATATATATATATTCAGTCATCCACAGACACGTGTTTGGAAGTTTTCTTCTCATCATTGCGAATCGACTTTTTAACAGCTACCTCTAGCGGGATCGAAACCGACAGAATTTTCGTCTGGTAAGTCCCTTACCTCGCGCCATCGGCGACCGTCAGTCTGAAGTGAACAATTAATTGATACATCCCTACGCGGAATGTTTTTACAATCACCAGAAAACTCAAATCTCTAAACAGACGAGTATATATATGTTCATATCTACCTCAGGCTATTCATATCTATCTATCTATCTATCTATCTGTTAATTACCTTCTGTTTGTCCTGATCTATCTATCCCAAGAGGTTCATTTGATGTCTGTCTATTAATCTATCTACATATCTAAGTATCTACCTATATCTATCTCCGTGTTGGTGCTATTTTGATAATAACATTTTATCAGAAATTGAAATTGAAGAGTCCAGTGTGGTTTGTCACCGGCAAAGACCTCGGCAAAAGGTTCTGGTGCTGCCGGATTGTAACTCAAGTTACCAAAATATAGCAAAACATTTGACTTACCATGTTGTATACTGGCATCAAATTCTATGTTATATAGCGGCTTCAAATTCACGCTGCTAAATCGTGTATCTGTATATGGTCACGTAGCGAAGTATGTAGTAGTCGGACTTAGAAAATCACAGCACATGGGTATTGTAAAAACTTTGAGTTTATTTCTTTAATCTCTGCCGTGGTGGGTGGCGAGTGTTGATAATGACTACTACTACTGCTGGGATGACTGGCTATGGTGAGGAAAAGGGGGCTGGTGGGTCCCACAGCCGTTGGCTGCAATGGACTGTGAGTGTCTGTCGCTCACTTTTTCTCCGTCCACTGTCTCCTGTCTAACTGACCTGTCGGCTCGAACCCTCAGGCCTTTTATATTCATAGATACTCCTACGCATCTTTATCTTTTGATCTGATAACGGACATTTGTTATATATTCCTTTATCTTCTCCCTGCTTGTTTGACCGGAAAGCCTCGCTTCTGTTTTCCCCTTTTTTTTTAGATATATATTTTTATATTTCTCTTTGTCTTTTTGCCGGAAGCTTCGTTTTCCAGCCGAGGACAATACAACAACCCACGTAGAAGAAATCAAGCGTACTAAGATGCATATTAACTGGAGAGACATTTTGTTTGTTCATTCATTGTTTAAACAAGAACATTATGTGACTATTTCTCGTTTGTAAATAATTTTCTCGTAAAACTCTATACGTACGATAACTTTAAATATATGTTAAAACATTATTATATTTAGCTCAGTCGGTAGAGCACACGCCTAGGAATCGCAAGGTTCCTAGATCGATACCAATCCCCGCCAATTCAACGCACAGATTGGAGAACCTGATTCGAGCAGCAAAGTTGGGGAGCTGACGTTAGGTTTGGCGCTCCACATAAGCTAAAATAATCTCCTTGGTTTAGCTCTAGCGAAAATGTGATGGACTCGGCCAACTTTTTTAAAACTTTTATTAAAATAAAACAAACTATATAAAAATCAATACTTACCTTTCGTAGAAGGGAAGGATCAAAGTGTAGTTCTAGTATCTGTGCTTTGACACTTACCTTCTATACCCGGCCTCGACCGGGTTAAAGTACAATTATTAGCGTCGATCCCAGAGGGCCATCGCTCCAGGCATTAACTGCCCTTAATGGGCAGGGCTGGGTTTATTGCCCAGCGCCTGAGGCGCCTCCTTGAGGAGGAATACCGAAGGGATCGACGCAATTTTTGTTCTTTCCCACACCTGAGCTTTGGCTTGTGGGTGGGCCTACGTTAAAACGAGGCCTTGTGCCCAGTCCATACAAGTGGGGTATGAGACAAATATCCTATATAAAAATCAATAATTCCGGACAGATGTATTTATTAAAACTAGTTTTAACAACATGGACCGTTTAATGTTACATACTTAATTTCCGAGTATGTATGATACCGAGTTATTCTTTGTTCTATGTATTAATGATTTTGACTACAAATTAAATAATTATGAATAAACTTACTCAATTCCTGAGGGTATTGGGATGTAAGTAGTGACGTAATTTCGGATACAGATAGACTGATACCGAAATCTCCATTATATATAGATAAAAAATTAATGCCTGTGAAAATATTTAAAGAAATGAATTCTTGAAAATCTCGCGACAAAATGAAACACCCTAATAATCTCTCTCTCTCTCTCTCTCTCTCTCTCTCTCTCTCTCTCTCTCTCTCTCTCTCTCTCTCTCTCTCTCTTCTCTTCTTCTTCTTTTCTCTTCTCTTCTCTCTCTCTTCTTTTTTTCTTTCTCTCTCTTCTCTCTCTCTTCTTTTTTCGCTCCTTCTCTCTTCTTTTTTCTCTCTTCTCTTCTCTTTTCTCTCTCTCTCTCTCTCTCTCTCTCTCTCTCTCTTTCTCTCTCTCTCTCTCTCTCTCTCTCTCTTCTCTCTCTCTCTCTTCTTTTTTCTCTTTTTCTTCTGATAATGTTGCTATGAAGTTTCAGATTAAACAAAAGAGAATTTTGATAATTCAATAAATTAATAATTCTTGTTCGGTTTTGATTTTTTGTTTTCTTTGTTTTTTTTGTTTTGTTTTTTTTTTTGTTTTGTTTTTTTGTTTTGTTTTTTTGTTTCAAAATCAAAATTAACCAAGGGAAAAAAAAAGAAAATGAGATTTTTTTGTTCTCTTTATCTTTGTAAATGAAGATATTAATGCAAGGTTTCTCTCATATGATAGTTTTTAATCATGTTTGCATTGTTTTCTTATAAATAATAACATTTCTGTTTTGAATAAAAATAGCTATCAATGCCTGAAGAAGATATCAGAAGATCTGAAACACGTGTCGCAAATGTAAGATTATGTGTATATATATATATTATGTATATCCACAGACACGTGTTTCGACTTATCAAGTCTCTTCAGTGTGGCTAGACATTTTGTAAGCTACCTACAGCCGGAATTGAAATCTTATCGGTTGGGTGTCTGTCCGGCACCTTAACCATTAAGCTGTCATCACTTACAGAATGGGAAGGGGATTTTAACTGTTTTTAATACACACATCGCTTTGCGTGTAAAGGCCGTCATAGAGTGCTCCATTCCTTATATACAGAAGAGCGTCGCGTTTACACTCGAGTTGGTGACCGTCAACGAAACCCCCCCCCAGAGTGCTCAACCCTAATATATATATATATATATATATATATATATATATATATATTATTATTCTCTTGTCCCCGTCGTTATCATCGACTTCATCCTTGCATAATATTGTTTTTACTCTCCTCCTATTAATATCAAATAGCAAATTTGTTTTATATTCTGTAACATATTTGAATACTCATTTTCATTTGACTAAAACAACAATTTTATTTAGAAAATCACTGTATTAACAAATTAATAAATTAACCACCAACAAATCACACATACGTATAATTTCTATTTTTTAGATAAATAAATAAAATAAATAAATAAATAGATAAAAATAAATAAATAAAATCCCTCATGCTTTGAAAATTTAGAATTCCACAAAACTTCTCTCCGCGTCAAAATCTGTTCGCATGCGATATGACATCATTAACCGCCTTTCTCGATCGCGTCTGAATGTGAATTTTTTTTAAAGTTCTGTGTCGAACATTTCAAAAATTCTCCGCTTTTTCCAACGATTTTCATTTTAAATAAGGATTTAACATTTCTACATTTTTCTATTATTATTATTTCATTTCATTTGGTTACTTAAAAAAAATAGTAGTTTGAATAATGTACACATGTATACACTGGAACTGAAGTCGTTGAAAATGTTCAGTTCCAGTGTTCTTCTGAAAAAGAGATTTTATCTCGAAATATTAAGAATAAATTACAGGTTAACAAAAAACACCGTTGTTATCTTATTATATTTTTTCTTTACACCTGCATTGTGATAGCCTTCAAAATCAACCTCCAAACCAATACATATATATATATATATATATATATATATATATATATATATATATATGTGTGTGTGTGTGTGTGTGTGTGTGTGTGTGTGTGTGTGTGTGTGTGTGTGTACAACTTAAAAGAAATAAGATTTCACCTTCTTAATGCATATATACATATATACAAGATGTATCAAAAAGTATCTAGATTGAAGCTGTATTCACCAAGACAGGAATGAACAATAAATGTAACCTTAATTTTTTTTTCAGAATACAAGGTGTGTCAAAAAGTACAGATTTCACAGCTGTATTTCCCATCCTAATGTGCATTTATCAACCTCTTCACACGAGCAGAATATGAGACAAGATCAATTTTAAGTGAAGTTTAACAGATTTGAATTCAGAGTTTTCCTTCTCCTGGACAGGTTGTGATACCCAGGTTAAAAAAAACAGTCTGCCCTCGCATAGCTGGAGAAATAATAGTCTATTTCCGACAACGATAACCATTACTTGATGAGTACTTTTTAATAAACATTATATGTTTAGTTATTTACTAAACCGTAAACGTTGAGAAAATATATCGTCGTTGGATCTTACATGACGAAGATGGTGATGATGATGATGATGATGATACGTGATGACGAATTTGACAGAATTTTAATGGTCTGATAATAATGATGATGATGGTGACGATTCAGCTTTTAAGTAGTAGCCAAGCTTCCATAAATTTTGTCGTCAAATAAAATAGAACTGACAAATCATTATTTAGAAAGCAAGCCAATATAACCGTGGGCCAATTATCGCAGTGAGGATTGGATGGGTGAGGGTAGCGAGAATCCCCTGCCTTTTATTGATGTCGCCCGCTGTGACACGTTTATAAAAGTGCAAAAAAAATGCGAAAAGACAAACAATTTACAACATCAAATTTCATCCTGAATATAGACATCAAGAATTATGTTAGACTAAAAGGGGCTACACGGCGTCGTTTGGCTAGATATGTGATGTCACTCCCTCTAGCCAGGCGACGCCGTGTAGCCCCTTCTAGTCCAACATATTTCTTGATGTTTATATTCAGGATGAAATTTGATGTTGTAAATTGTTTGTCTTTTCCCATTTTTTGAACGTGTCACAGAGGGCGAAATCAATAAAAGGCTGAAGCTTCACAGAACGTAAATGACAAATATATATATATATATATATATATATATATATATATATATATATATGAGGAAGAATGAATAAAGAAAAGAAAGTACAGAATGGATAATAAAAGATGACTTACACATGTGTTTCGGTCAGTTTATTTATGTGTACACGATTCAAACTATTATTATTATTAAATAAACAAATGAAATGAAAAAATAATAATAAATAATAATAATAATAATAATAATAATAGAAAATGTAAAAATATTCCGTACACAGAGAAAATTCGACCTTCATCAGAGTGAAATTGTATTTTGAATGATGAAGGTCGAATTTTATTTTGAATGATCAAGGTCGAATTTTCTCTGTGTACGGAATATTTTTACATTTTTCTATTATTATTATTTCATTTCATTTGTTTATTTGATAATAATACACTCCCTTTTACTCATTTTCTATTCGTCAATTGTTTTAATACTAAAATCTTTCCCTGGGTTCAAAATCTTCATGCCAAATTTGGTAACTCTCATTATGTTTTAAATTGACAATTAAAACTGACGCGTAATTAAAGCGCCCAGTCCGCCCTACTATTTATCCATAGCTGGAGGGAGAATATTTGGTTGCATACTTTTCCAAGGGTATTATGTGAAATGCAAATAGCCTTATCAAAGATAGTCGGGTCGAGGTCTATTTTCTACGACTCTAACCATTACACCCCACACCCCGACCATTTTATTCACTATATGTTGACCGACCAAAAAAAACTTTATATCATTTCTGTTGCAGAGGTGGGTTCTTCGTGGTGCATTGGGTTGCGACATCGAATTAAGCGAGTTCAAATCCAATCGTGCTGTCACGAAGTGTCTGTCAATATTTTCAAGACACTCGCTAGTCGCGTGGATCCTGAGTGGCCAGGCAATTACTCTCCAAGAAAACAGAAATACTTCAGGGGAAAATACACAGAATGTTTTCTTTCAACAAAAATATTTTAAAATATTAGTCATTAAGACAATTTGTGAGTGATTAATAATTATTTTATTTTATAAAAAATAATTATTATTTACTTTGTTTTTTTTTTTTTTTAAACAGACGGGTGCAAACGCACAAAAGTACATGAACAGTTTAAAAAAATACCTTCTTTTTCGTTAAAGTTGTTCTTTTTGTTATTATTTCCTTGTTTTTTTTTTTTTTTTCTTAATTTTTTTAACCAAATATAAGTTCCTCTTTTCTCTTTTAAAATCCGTTTTCAAACAATTACTTCTTTCGTTTTCTTTCCTTTCTCAAATTAATTCAGTTTTTTTTTTTCTTCAAATATCTCTGATCTCTACAACTTTTTCTTTTTCCCAAACTCAATCACTTTTCGTTTTTCTTTCCTTATTATTATTAATTCAGTTTTTCTCAACAATCTCTTTCTCCTGTTTCAACCGTTTGTTTCTCTATCGTCCGTCAGTCTCTCTATTCTATCTCATCTGTCTCTCTTCTCGTGTCTGTCCGTTTCTCTGAAATCTCCAGTCCCTAAACTAAACTGCCGTCCTCTAAACAAAAAAAAACCGTCTGTTTCTCTCACAATTTTTCGCGCCTCTTTTTTAAAAATCAAAACAACCTAAGGGAATTAACCCCTTTTTTTCTGCCAAGGGCAGCAACTCTTAACTTTGTCTTTATTTAAATTTTTATACTTTTTTCCTTTCTTTTCTAACAAATAGACAAACCCCCTTGCTATTATTAAATGATATTCTGAGAAATCTCAGGATATCATGACACGTGCTATTACATTAACTTTCTGTCAAATTCCCTTGGGAACGGTATTAACCTATCCCCCCCCTCAAGTTTAAAGAGTACTACTACTGTTCTTCTACAAGGATAGATTTGGCAATAAACAACCATTATATGCCATTAAACTAAAGAACCAAACCATTTTTTTTGCAATCTGTTCTGTCTATATCCACAGACTTTCCGGACTTTAAAAAATAAAAGAATTTAAAATCAAAGAAGAAAAAATGTGAATTTTGATGAAATTTTTGTTGAATTTAAATAAAGCCAAAAGCTTTGTGGGTTGTAAGTACATTAGAGATGATTTTAAAAATTGTGTGTCTTGATTGTCATAGGAAGGATAATAAAGATTATTTCTCTGGTTGTTAATCCTCTTTAGGGATTAAATAAAGATAAATAAAATTGAATAATCTTTAAGAAAATAACTGAGAATTTACGTCCCCCCCTCTCTTCTCTCTCTTCTCTCTCTCTCTCTTCTCTCTCTCTCTCTCTCTCTCTCTCTCTCTCTCTTTCTCTCTTCGTTTTCATCTTCTTCCTATTCTTATTTCTTCTTCTTCTTGGTTTCTTTATCTATTTCTTTTTAGCGCTTTCTCCCTTTGACCTCTCTTCTCTCTCTCTCTCTCTCTCTCTCTCTCTCTCTCTCTCTCTCTCTCTCCCGCTTATATTCCTTTCTCCTTCCTTTATCTTCCTTCTCTCTACCATTTTCTATTTCTCTGTTTCACTCTCTCTTCCACCGAATCCCCTTCTCTCTCTCTCTCTCTCTCTCTCTCTCTCTCTCTCTCTCTCTCTCTCTCTCTCTCTCTCTCTTTCTTTCTTTCTTTTTTTTTCTTCTTTTCTTCTACTTTTTATATCTTCTTTGTATTTCTTTTCTATTTCTATATCTCCACCTCTCTCTCTCCACCTCTCTCTCCTCTCTCTCTCTCTCTCTCTCTCTCCTCTGCTTTCTCCCTCTCCTTGATCTCTCTCTCTCTCTCTCTCTCTCTCTCTCTCTCTCTCTCTCTCTCTCTCTCTCTCTCTCTCTCTCTCCTCTCTCACCCTTCTCCTCTCTCTCTCCACATGTCAAAAGTAAAAGCTGTTTCCAAACGATTGATGGACGAGACACGAAGATTTCATTAAAATATTTTCCAAAATTAAAATTGCGTTTGGAATTGAAATGTCTCCATTGAAAGCAGCAGCAGCAACAACAAGAAAGGAGGGTGAAAGAGGTCTCACCAACATAGAGGATTGCGTATATGTCCCAATCCAAGGATTCGAAGAATACATTTTTTAAAAAAGAGCAAGGAAAGATTAATTACGGAAGCCAATAAAAACAGCTGCAACATATGGACAAGCTGAAAAAAACAACAAAAACAAGAAAGCAGCAATGGGAAGAAAAACAATTATATGGATGCATTGGAAATGGTTTTTACTATGAAAATGCATTGGAAAAATGAAAATGCATTGGAAATAATTTTTACTATAAAAATTCATTGGAAATGGTTTTTACAATGAAAATGCATTGGAAATGGTTTTTACTATGAAAATGCATTGGAAATAATGTTTACTATAAAAATGCATTGGAAATAATTTTTACTATAAAAATTCATTGGAAATGGTTTTTACAATGAAAATGCATTGGAAATGGTTTTTACTATGAAAATGCATTGGAAATAATGTTTACTATAAAAATGCATTGGAAATAATTTTTACTATAAAAATGCATTGGAAATGATTTTTACTATAAAAATGCATTGGAAATGATTTTTACAATAAAAATGCATTGGAAATGATTTTTACTATAAAAATGCATTGGAAATGGTTTTTAAAATGAAAATGCATTGGAAATGGTTTTTACTATGAAATTAATATGAAAGCGACAAATTTGGGGAAGTTGCACATTAAGAAGAGGAAACCTAGTCATTCATAATTGCTGTACAAAACAATGCGATAAGAACAAATCAAAAATTGATAAGACACACCAGAACAGCAAATTTAAGGTGTGTGGTGATATAATAGGCAATAAGCCATGTATTAAGTTAATACAGCAAACTAGAATACGACTGCGTTGGGAAGGTGATCTACTGGGAATTGTGCCATAAACTCAATTTTGACCATACAACAAAACGGTATATGTATAAAGCAGAATCTGTTCTTGAGAATGAAGCACATAAACTTCTCTGGGACTTTGAGATAAAGATGGTCACCTTATCCTAGCCTCGCTAGAGAATTGAAAAAGCTATGAGGGTGGAATATAAGGGTTAACGTAATGCCAATTGTAGTTGATGGACTTGGAACAATCACCAATCAGGTTTAGAAAACAGCCTAAAGGAACAGGAAATCATTGGAAGAATTGAGATCATCTAGACAACAGCATTGTTGAAATCGGCTAGAACACTCAGAAACGTCCTGGAGACTAGAGGAGACTTGACACTCAGATTCCAGTGAAAAACCATCAGCTAATGCTGGTGTGAAAGACTCACAATAATAATAATAATAATAATAATAATAATAATAATAATAATAAGAAGAAGAAGAAGAGAAGAAGAGAAGAAGAAGAAGAAGAAGAAGAAGAAGTGACAGATGGACAAACAGAAAAACAACAAAGACTAGAAAACAAAAATGGGAAGAAAAACAATTATATGGACACTTCAAACGACAAATCGAAGAGGTTGCACATGGAAAGACTTGGGCATGGTTAAGAAAAGGAAACTTCAAAAGAGAAATAGAATCATTAATAATTGCTGCACAAAATAATGCCATAAGGACAAACTATATAAAAGCGAAAATTGATAAACCCAACAAAATAGTAAATGTAGACTTTGTGGTAATAGAGATGAGACTGTAAACGATATACTCTGCGAATGTAGCAAACTAGCACAACAAATACAAAACTAGACACAACTGGGTTGGGAAGGTGATCCACTGGGAGTTATGCAAAAAATTAAATTTTGACCATACAACAAAATGTATATGCATCAACTAGAATCTGTTCTTGAAAACGAAACGCATAAAATTCTCTGCGACTTTGAAATAAAAACGGATCACCTTATCCCAGCAAGAAGACCAGACCTAGTGTTGATAAACAAAAAAAAGAAAGAACTTGTCAACTGGTGGATTTTGCAGTGCCAGCAGATCACAGGGTGAAGCTAAAGGAAAATGAAAAAAATGGACAAATATCTGGACCTTGCTAGAGAACTGAAAAAGTTATGGAATATGAAAGTGAAAGTGATACCAATTGTAGTTGGTGCACTTGGAACAGTCCCAAAGGGATTGGAAAAGGGTCTGGAAAGTTTGGGAATCAGAGGAAGAATTTAAACCATTCAGAACACTGCACTGCTGCAATCTGCCAGAATTATCAGAAGAGTCCTGGAGACCTGAGGAGACTT
>CM042157.1:86047283-86052283 GCA_023376005.1 Doryteuthis pealeii | reverse complement strand
CTTTACAACTTTACATTATGTTCGATTGAAACAGATTAACGTTATCGCTTCTGCGTGCTCACCATCTCTTTCTGTCTCCCCCTACTCCCTTTTTTCTTTCTTTCTTATCATGTTTTTGTTATTTTTTTTTGTGTTTTTGTTTATCGTGTTCTTTTTCTTCCCGTTCTTTCTTTATAATAAACACGGGATGGTCCATTATTTATCTGAAGTGACAACACTCATTTGGACGGTTTCATTTTAAAACCAGAGGGTGTTGCAACATAATAACGATTATATTTCGTAGGAACACTAGTATTATTATATAGATTCTTGCAGTCATTCAGAATGTTTATAATTACAATAAACACCCTCATTGGTCCACAATTTTTGTTTTTTCTTCTTCTGGTGCACCTGCACATAATCTGATTTTGAAATAATCACTTTTAAAACCAAATTTTCTTTTTCGTAGAATAATAGATTGTCTCGATTGGATAATTTCTTGTTTTCCAGCCAGCAATATTCCATTGGCCAAATGATTATTTTGTTGTATATTGTACGAGCGGAAGTAGGATTTTCCGGTTGGATCGAAACAAAGAAAAGACGACAAACATAATAAAGGACTTTTTTTCCCGGTAAAAGTGAACAAAGTTTAAAAAAACGGAAGCGAGGCTTTCCGGTCAAAGAAGCAGGGAGAAGATAAAGAAATATATAACAAATGCCCGTTGTCAGATCAAAAGATAAAGATGCGTAGGAGTACCTATCAATATAAAAGGCCTGAGGGTTCGAGCCGACAAGAGTCAGACAGCGGACGGCGGACTGAGAACAGTGAGTGACCGACGCTCACGGTCCGTCGCGGCCAAGGGCGGTGAGATGCCACCAACCACCCCTTTACCTCCACATTGCCAGTCATCCCAACAATAGTAGTAGTCATTGTCAACGCTCGCCACCCACCACGCGGGGAAGAAAGAAATAAACCCAAAGTTTTTACAATACCCATGTGTTGTGATTTTATCAAGCGACTACTACATACTTCCCTACGTGACCATATATACCCGCAACGTATACAGATTAACGATTTAGAGTAGCGAAGAAGGCCGCTACGTAACAATTTTAGTTCTAATCATTTTGGGTAAATTTAAGTTTATTTCACCAAGTCCAATGGTTTTACAGAGATGCTGATAGGTAAGTGTCCTGCGTCCCTGACGCATAAACATATAAAAGGACGCATAAAACCATATCCATGCGTCCCAGTGTTTTTCATTTTTCTTCCCTCAAGTTAACTGTAAATACATTTCAATATTTTATTAGAAATGAATTACATGGGATAGGTTACTAGGTAGGATTTAGACGGCTTCAGCTGTGTCCCCAAATCATAATTAAAAACCCTTCAATTTATTAAGAAACTTTAGTTGATACCTATTAAATTTCCCAGGGACTCACTAAATCAAAAAGCTATCAGCATCACTTATTATGACGACAAGAGGATGTATCCATTTAAAAGGCACAGGTTGGGTTATTTTATGCCGAAGACTTTTTCTTATTCATTCTTGATGGTTATTGGAATTTTTTAAACTGATTTTTTCTATTTAACCCATAGATGGGGCCGAATATATAGAAAATAGAATTAAAATGTAAAATAAATGTAAAAAAGATAGTATGGACCCATTACCGGAAGACAAAGCGAGATAAGGGGTGTCGCTGTTGGCAGTGTGTATATAATCGATTAGGTTATCGGATGAGCTATTCTTGCTGTTACAATAAGTAAATAGATACAAACAATTGAAATGAATCAACGAAAGTGAGAAACAATCAGGTTAATCGATGCAATTCGCTTGTTACCTTTACTTTAAATTTTTTTAACTTTTCTTTTTCTTTGATTTTTTTTTTCTTTTTCTTTTTCCTTATTTTTTTTTTTTTTTTTTTTTTTTTTTCTTTTTTTTCTTTTTTTCTCATTCTTTTTTGTTTTTTTTTCTCTTTCTTTTTTTCACTTTTTCATCCTGGTTCTTTTTTCTTTTTCTTTATCTTTTTTCTCTTTCTTTTGTCTTTTGTTTTCGTTTTTTTTCTCTTACTTTTTCATTTTTCTTTTTTTTTTTCTTTTTTCTCTTTCTTTTTCATTTTTTTTTTCTTTTTTCTTCTCTTTTGTCTTTTGTTTTCGTTTGTTCTCTTTCTTTTTTCTTTTTCTTTTTTTTTTTTTTTTCTCTTTCTTTTGGCATTTGTTTCGTTTTTTTTCTCTTTCTTTTTTCATTTTTCTTTCTTTTCTTTTTTCTTTTTTCTCTTTCTTTTGTCATTTGTTTTTGTTTTTCTCTTTCTTTTTTCTCTTTCTTTTTTCTTTATTCTTTTTTCTCTTTCTTTTTCTTATTCTTTCTTCTTTCTTCTTTTTCTTTTTTTCTTTTCTTTTGTCTTTTGTTTTTGTTTTTTTTTTTCTTTTTTCTTTTTCTTTTTCTTTATTCTTTTTTCTCTTTCTTTTTTTCTTTTCCTTTTTTCTTTTTCTTTTTTCTTTTTCTTTTTTTTTTTTTCTTTTTTTATTTCTTTTTTTCTTTCTTTTTCTTTTTTTCTTTATTCTTTTCTCTTTCTTTTTTTCTTTTTCTTTCTTTCTTTTTCTTTTTTTTTTTCCTTTTTCTTTTTCATTTTTTCTTTTCTTTTCTTTTTTCTTTTCTTTATTTCTCTTCATTTCTCTTTTTGGTTTACTTTGTAATTTGACGGAAAAAGTGACACAAATAAGGAGAATTCTTTCTTAACGTATTTTGTCTATATATTTTCTGGGGAGTGGGGAGGGAAGGGTCTTTTTAAGTAAGAATTTGAAATTCTCTCAAATTCCTCCCGTTTATCTAAAAACAAATCATTTTTTCTAGTTTTCATTTTTCGTGAATGGAATTTATTTTTTTCCTCAATTTCCCAAATTTCTTTAAGAAAATGTTGTTATAAGCGATTTTTATCTAAGAAAGTATTTTTCAAATAAAGTACATAATTCTCTCAAAGCGGACATTTCCTAAAAGATTAACAAAGTTTTAATGGGCGCCCGCACCTTTCTTTAAAATACAAAATAAAAATAAAAACGGCAGTTTAAAGAATATTAGAAAATTTTATCTTCTGGCAAAGGGAAATTTCGTTAAACTGAATTCTTCCAAAAACAATCTTAACCAAAACAGAAAATAAATCTGAAAAGTCGTTTGTCATTAAAAAAAATCAAATTCTTTGACTTTTAGTTAGTTTTTTCCTCTCTTTTTATGGTTGTTTGACGACTATTGTGATGTTACTGGAGTTGGTTATATTGAATAATAACTCGAATCGTAACTTACCAATGAAAAGGGTTTATTTTTTATAAAGGTACAAAAATGAATGGGCAGTCGTAGATAAGAAAGAATGGCGTTATTTACCGTAACCTCCCGTCTGGTAATGATGTGACACAAGGTATTTTTTTAAGTGGGAAGCCAAACACAAAATTAAGCTCATGTTATTTCTAATACAGGAGCCGGGTTAGCTCAGTCGGTAGAGCGTTCGGCTAGAAACCACAGGGTTCCTAGTTCTATACCGGTCCTCGCCAACTCAGCGTATGAGTAGCACAGGGATCTGTGCGGTAAAGTAAGGAGCTGATGGTAGGTGTGGCGCTCCACCTCAGATGCTAAAAACAATCTCCTTGGTCTAGCGCTATTGAAAAGGGATAGACTCCCTCGCTGACTGGCTGATACCGACTTTAGGCCGCCCGACGACTTATTTCTAATTCAAAAGATGCATAGATCGCTCTGGCATTCACCTTTTGGGGCACCTCAGATACCGGGCAATAAATCCCGCCCCTTTAGACAGAGGGGGCATGTATTGTCTGCGGGGAGCGGCTCCCTGTGAGCACGCGATTTACTTGCTCAGCCGCCGGACGGGCGTTATTTACCGTAACCGCCTGTTGTATACCCTTCTTTACTTACTTCTATTCTTTTTCTGGCGTCTTTGATATCTTAAGTTCTTCTAACATCTCTTCTATCATCTCTTCTAGCGTCTGGACTTCGTCTTGGTGGTCGGTCGCACTTAACTCATTTCTTCTTCTAGATCAGTCTTGTTACCAAGACATTCACCAACCACAAAATCATGTTATTTTCACAAGCTTTTATTTACTTAACTAAACATTTCATGTAACTAAACATCTGACTAACATAGCGCGCGTGTGCAGTGAGTTCCAGTTAAGGCAGGACATCTTCTCTGTCTGACGTCCAAGCCGAAACTGAAGACCCAACCAGGTCCCACAGGACTTCACGTATTTCGCGGGCTTTCTGTAATTTTCCATGAAAAGTCCCGCCCGTGATATGAAAAGTCCCATCCCTTTAGAAATACAGGGGATTGACAATAATCTTATGCAACCGCATAGATTATGTAACACGCCCACCAAGTGAGGATGTGACAAAAGGTCTTTTTAACATGGGAAACCGCGCACAAACCGAAGCTCATGCAATGACTAATTTTTTTAAAAAAGTCGTGGATCTTCTCGACATTCCCTTGTTGAGGCACCTCGACCACAGGGCAATAAACCCAGCCTCCTTCTTTGAAATCGAGGAGGCGGGTGTTGCACGAGGGACGGCCTGCTGGAATCACGAGATTCACTTTCCCAGCCATCGCGTTATTTACCTCAAATTCCCACCAGGTAAGAATGTGACATAAGCTCGTTTTAAAGTGGGAAGCCACGTACAATCCGAATTTCATGTGATGGCTAGTTCAAAGAATTCCTGGCTCCGCTCGGCATTCTCTTTTTGGGATGACTCAGGTACCGAGCAATAAACACAAGTCCCACACTTTTAAATAGAGGTGGCAGGTGTTTCCTGGAGGGTCGGCATCTTGGAGTCACGCGATTTATTTACCAAGCCGCCGTGGGCAACTAAGAAAGATAATCTCTCTGAGACTAACACCGGCAATGATTATATTTAAATAGAACAGTCCATTCTATTCCCATAGGGATATCATCTCTTTTCTGCAACAATAACTTCATTGAAATGTGGTATTTTTATTTATTTTGTCAAAGTTCAAAATAAAAAAAT
>CM042157.1:86037283-86042283 GCA_023376005.1 Doryteuthis pealeii | reverse complement strand
TACCAAGATAGAAATGAAGAATGAATGGAACGCTATTTTTTTTCAGAATACAAGGTGTGTCAAAAAGTTCCGAAAGTCTCGATACTTTTTTGACACACCTTGTATATACTGCTATTCCCACGTTTTCGCACACACACACACACACACACATATATATATATATATATATATATATATATATATATATACTAGCAATATATGCACCCTCCGGTGCAAGTATTTAAGTTTTAATGTAATAAAATATTGTATTAAATTAGAAAGACTAATGAAACTAAATAAGAATACAGATAAAAAGATTTGAAACAGAGGGAGTATAATAAAAGATTTGAAACAGAGGGACTATAATAAAAGATTTGAAACAGAGGGAGTATAATAAAAAATACAACAACTGAAACTTACTCTTCCATCAGTCTCGTCTTTCATTGTTATTTTTTCTAATTTAAGTAATTAGTTAAAAGAGGAAGTAAAGAATAAAATGACAGTTATTTTTTCTTGTTAATGGATTTCATTTAAGATTCATTGAAGAGATTTTTGCTTATATTCATTAAAATAAAACCAAACAGTTAGAAATCAATAATACTAAGCACATATTTATTAAATTCGATTTTTTAATATTAATATGCAAATTAGCCATCCCCTTCACACTGTTAACCGCTACTTTGTTGTATATATAAATATAATTGCATGTTGTCAGTATGTAGACATAGTTAACAGTATTAATAATGTAAGACAATTTTATTAATAATTGAGGTTTAGATAAAAATAAAATCATGGAGAATGTGATGTCAATAACTAAGAGAATTGTGACTTGAGTAGGAATATAGTTTCGGTTAGAGACAGAAAAACACACAATCTCCATTATAATAAGATATAAGTTCAAGCATTGAATCGCATATGAAATAAAGTTGTCTAGTTTCCACTCCATTACCTAAGAAGCTAACCCCTTATATTTAGTTTCGTTTTTGTACTTTAGTTTTTAGTAGATCTTTAGTTGTCACTTAGTTACAGACCAATGGCATTGGAATCAGGTGGAAAAGAAATGTGAAATCGGTGATCCGATTTTAATCTTTTCTCTTCGCCCAATGACAGCAGAAGGTTAGTGTCTCCACAGCTGATCGAAAGTGAAAGTGAAAGTAGAAAAAGTTGTCGTGATAATAGTGACCATGTCACGTGACTATGTCATATAATGATTGATGAAACGCTCATTACAAGACCAAAAAAAAGCACCTGTATATTTATCACAAACATTTATCGAATCAATAATTGGTTTCTTTGTCGAGAAAATAAACTGAATAACAATCATTCGATAGATCATACACTCAACCACTCTCCCATAACTATGTTACAGGCACAGGGAAAATTAATTGAAAGCTAAAACTATTGTCAACCACGAAATGATATATATATATATATACTAGCAAGTATATGCACCCTACGGGTGCAAGTATTTAAGTTTTGATATAATAAAATATCATATTAAATTATAAAGGCTAATGAAACTGACTAAGAATGCAGATAAAAAGATTTGGAACAGAAGGGGGTATAATCGAAAGATAGAACAACTTTGAAACTAACTATTCCATCATTTTCCATTACTCCCCTCTTTCATTGGTAAATTTTCCTAATTTAATTATTTAGTTAAAATAGGAAGTAAAGGATAATATTACAGTTATTTCTTCTTGTAAATAAATTTCTTTTAAGATTTATCCACGAGATTTTTGTTTATATTTCTTAAGATAAAACCAAACAATTAGAAATCAATAATACCAAGCACATATTTATTAAAATAAAATTTTAAATATCAATATGCAAATTAGCCTTCTCGTTCAAACTGTAAACCGGTATTTTATTTTATATATAAATACAATTGCATGTTATTAGTACGTAGATATGGTCAACAGTATTAATAATGTAAAACAATTTTTATTAATAACTGAAGGTTTAAAAGTATTAAATCATGGAGAATTTGACGTAAATAATTAAGGGAATTGTGACTTGAGTAGTAATATAGTTTCGGTTACAGACAGAAAAACACACAATCTCCATTATAATAAGATATATATATATATATATATATATTGTATTTTAGGAGGTCTCCGTATGCTTCTCTCTGTATATATTTTTATAAAGATTTTTGTTTTTGTTTTTATAGTGTGTTAGAAGCATTAATTATAAATGTAATACGATTTTTTTTTGAAGGCAAAATAATGCAAATTTATGTTGAAAAACATATTTATTTAAATTTTCTTTTTTTTCTTTTTCCTATTTTTTTCAGAATACAAGGTGTGTCAAAAAGTTCCGAAATTATCGATACTTTTTTGACACACCTTGTATATACTGCTATTCCCACGTTTTCACAGTAGTATCATTTGTAATTAATCCAAAAGGTGCTCAATGTATTTAGTAAAATAAGGAGCATTAAGAGATGTAACTTCTTGAGGAGGGCAAGGTGTTAAAAGTGAAGGTACATGAGTATCCATTAAGAATGAATTTATTTCAAAACTTTGTCGGCATTAAATGACCCACTGAGGTTGTTTGGTTTGTTTTAAGGCATATCAATCAAAAATACCTTTTAACAAGGGTTAGGATTTCTTCAATTGAGACAACCATCTGAACTAATAACACAAGACCTATCAGCTGGGGACTGTAGAATACACTGAATATACTTCTGCAGATGGGTAAAACATTATCCCTACCCACCATGGGGCCTCTTGTTGGCTGTTGGTAACATCTTGTGATGCTTAATGACGGAATCTTGTTGGCTAAACAGTCCATAAGATGCAACATTTCACTTACACCTTTACTTGGGTTAGATGAGTGGTCAGGGAGGCCCTCTCCAATCAATCGTATGGTTATGTCAAGCCCTAGTACCTATATGATTGTCCCAACTGTATGGTACGAAATTTAATAGAGAAAAAAACGTATGCTTCATTACAAACGGCCTTCAATTGTAAGTACCTTATATTTTTAGTATAGTCACTCGTTAAAGACGATGGTGTGGTGTCCAATTGTTTTAACTGCATCTGCGCAAGGGGCTAAACAGGCCAATTTTCGAATGGCAATATTTGGTTCATTTTCTACAAACAAACAGGGATGCTTGCTGGATTGCTGTTGTCTCTCCTTTCTTCTGGCTTTCTTTTCTGTGGCGACTTCTTTCCTTTCTATTTCACTCCTTTTCGTACCTTGTTTGACAAAGAGGCGCCAGGCCGCTCGGTTTTCAGCACCAACCTTTCATGTGCTGGTCTTGATGTGGCATGTCTTTAAAGCGCGGTCCGGTACCTTCTACTAATTCGCCATACAGTCGGTCTTTGGGGATGCAGCCTTTGTCCATCCTCCTAACTTGACCAAGCCAGCGCAGGCGTCTCTCGTAGGTGATAGCGAACATGCTGTGTCTGTGTTGGCCACTTTGTCCTGCGAGCGAATACGTAGGATGCAGTGTAGGCATCTGAGTTGGATATTGTCCAGTTTCCTCACACACACACACACACACACACATATATATATATACAAGTGACTATACTGAAATATATAACATATAATAGTACTTATACACACACACATACATATATATATATATATATGAAAGTAAGTAAACAAACGATGTGTTTATTTTTTATATGACCTTTTTAGCCGACAATTTTTGGAGGATATGCTTAATTGAAGTCATACCTAATTTTGAAAATTAATTAGTTAATAATTAATGAATTTAGGCGGGCATATATCTTCAAACGTAAGGCTAAACAAATCGATAAAATGTCAATCCCTGTATGTACATTTCGAACCTTGCTGATGAGACCTAATAGGTCGAAATGTACATACAGGGATTGATATTTTCTCGATTTGTTTAGCCTTACATTTGAACATATATGCCCGCCTAAATTCATTGATTATTAACTAATTAATTTTCAAAATTAGGTATGACTTCAATTAAGCACATATTCTCCAAGAATATATATATATATATATATATATATATATATATATATATATATATATTACGTTGAATTGGAAATGAAGTCAGTGGCGCTTGATTGCTGGCAGTTTCTCACCTATTCGATTTTTCAAATTAAGTGATGCGGTTGGCGTGTTACGCCTTTTTATACTGTGGTTTAGGACGTGTAGGGAGGTCTAGGAAATACAGTCAAACATATATATATATATATATATATATATATATATATATAAGAGAGAGAGAGAGAGAGAGAGAGAGAGAGAGAGATAGATGCAGGCAGACAGACACACATGGATAAATAGATAGATAAGAAGGGAAAAGCAACAGATAGATAGATGAATGGTTAGATAGATAGATAGATAGATAGAGAGATAGATAAGGGAAAGGCAGACGGAGATAGATAGATAGATAGATTAGAGACATGCAAACAGACATACAGTCAAACAGATAGATAAATAGATAGATAGATAGATAGATAGATGCAGACAGACAGACACACATGAATAGATAGATAGCTAAGAAGGGACAAACAACAGATAGATAGATGTATGATAGATAGATACATTAGAGAAAGGCAGACATAGATAGATAGATAGATAGATAGATTAGACACGAAGACAGACATTACAGTCAAACAGATAGATAGATAGATAGATAGATAGATAGATTAGACACGAAGACAGACATACAGTCAAACAGATAGATAGATAGATAGATAGATAGATAGATAGATAGATAGATGCAGACAGACAGACACACATAAATAGAGATAGATAGCTAAGAAGGAAAAACAACAGATAGATAGATGTATGATAGATAGATAGATTAGAGAAAGGCAGACATAGATAGATAGATTAGATAGATAGATAGATAGATAGATAGATTAGACACGAAGACAGACATACAGTCAAACAGATAGATAGATAGATAGATAGATAGAGAGATGCAGACATACATACAGTCAAATAGATAGATAGATAGATAGATAGATAGATAGATGAAAAGACAAGGAAGGGAAACCAGGTAGGAGTATTAGTTTCGTTTAATG
>CM042157.1:86014783-86027283 GCA_023376005.1 Doryteuthis pealeii | reverse complement strand
TATATATATATATATTACGATAAAAAATAGGACAGTTCGAAAAATCAAAATGTTGATTAATTTGTTAATTTTCTTTTGAGTCTTAGAAACTTAAATTTTGTACGATTATTTATTTCCTCGTGCTGATCGTAGTAATCAACAAGATGAGAACTAGTGGTCTACAAATCCTAGTGGTCTACAAACTTGGTGTTTACAAACTTAGTGATCTAGAAGATCTTGTGATCTACAAAACCTAGTAGTCTATAAGCCATAGTTGTCTACAAAACCTAGTGGTTTACAAGACGTAGTAGTCTAAAAGACAAGGTAATCTAGAAGACCTCGTGGTCTACAAGACCTCGTGGTCTATAAACCATGGTTGTCTACAAGACTTAGTGGTCTATAAGCCATAGTTGCCTACAAGACCTAGTGATCTACAAGACGTAGTTGTCTAAAAGACCTAGTGGTCTAGATCTCGTGGTCTACAATATTTAGTGGTTTATAGGAACTCTTGGTCTACAGGACATATTAGTCTATAAGCCATAGTTGTCTATAAGACCTAGTGGTTTATAAGACGTAGTTGTCTAAAAGACCTAGTGGTCTAAAAGATCTCGTGGTCTACAAGACCTAGTGGTCTGGAAGATTTAGTGGTTTATAAGACCTCGTTGTCCAGAAAAACTAGTGTTTGAAACTCAACTTCGATTACAGCATTCTTTCCACACGAGGAGCCGTCCCCTGTTTCCACTACCAAATTTAGAAGCTCTAAATCAAGTTAGGCCGTCTATTTAGACAGACAATGATTTTTTTTTATTTCTCAGAAAACAATTACCTTTCATTGGATTTTAATTAAATTCAAATTAATCGATTGATCTGAAGTGATTTTTTAATCAAATTGACAGAATTCATTAACACGGTAATCGATTCTCTCAGAATATTGTCAAACTGGAACCATTTATCATTGATTTGATAAATTTTGGTTGTGGAATTTGGAGTCTGTAAGGTAAATAATTAGAAATCTGACTGAAAGAAAACGATAAAAGAAGAAAAAATGGTTATATTCGATCTACCCATAGATTTACTCTTGTTTTTGGTTTAGCTCAGTTGGTAGAGCATTGGGCACGGAACCACAAGGTTACGGGTCCATTACCGGCCCTCGTCAACTCAGCACATGAGTAGCACGTTTTAGATCTATGTGGTAAAGTGAGGAGCCGATGGTAGATGTGACGCTCCACCTCAGACTCAAAACAATCTCTCTGGTCTAGCGCTAGGGAACAGGAGTAGACACCCCTCACTGTCCGGCTGATACCGACAATAGGCCGCACCGTTTATAGAACCATGTAACCCCCCTCGTAAGTCGAGGGCACCTGTAGACTCTTTGCTGCGCATCTTACTGCATTTCCTGCAACTCCTAGTTTTTCCAACTTTACTGGCCATGATCGTCTCGTGGTCGTATGCTTACTTGACCCTCGCTTAGGACTTCCACTTGTGTACGTAATACTGCATCAGGGCCCCGTCTAAGAGGTTCACAATCAACAACAAAGAGGGAATAAAGACAAGACAAAGACGAAATCAGGTGAACATCAAAAATGGTCAGAGAGGTACACAACACAACTCCCATTCATTCTTCATTCCCATCTGCTGCTATTTCCACTTCTCCCATGTTTGCCGAGGTGATAGGGGGCAAAATGTCCCCTCTTGTTCTTTTAATATTGTCTTCTCTGCTACTACGTTTAAGGGCGATCTCACTCATCCAACAACTAACTCAACTCGACTGCAAACTAAAACTCAACTCCTGTTTTTTTTTTTAAATGGGACTGTCTGTATATATATATATATATATATATATATATATATATATATATAATTCCACCCCCGCTATCTCCTTCCTGACTAACCTTGCTGGACATTCAATCTCATCTCCAGATGTTTTTTGTTTGAAATACTAAAACTAGAACAATAATAATACTGGCACAACAGACAAACAAATGTCCACATAATCAATTAACACAATGAATAATTAGGCCGAAATAAACAATGTCCTAGACATTTGTCTTGGTTCGATATCAAATATCTTTCTATCACTCCTTTTTTATTTAATCATTCCTTCCGCAGTCATATTCACTCATGTATACACTCATGATTCATTATCTCCCATCCAAACACACAGACACTCATGTGTAAACACATATGTATCCATAATCTTACATACTATATATTCACATAAAAAATTATTACACCATATATATTATATATAATATATATATAATAATATATATATATATATATATATTATATATATATATATACACTTGCATGCCTCCAAATGCATTCTACACTTGATGCAATGCGTAGTATCACAACCACATCTGGCTTGATTTCAAATATAGAACGAATTTTGTTCAACCCAAGTGTTTCACATGCAGAAAAAAACTCATCATCATCATCATCAGGACGTGTCGACAGCACGGATTCCCATGGCTTTTCTTCACACACACCCCATCTCTTTCGGCTATCGCTCTTGGAAGCTCCTCTGCACAGCATCCCGTATCAGCACAGAGCTTATCCATGTAGATTTGTTGATTGACCCACATTGGTACGCCCATGTGCAGGTGTCCAGAGAAAAACATCACTTATGAAGTCATCCTTGCTTCTCCAGCACTCTCCAACATGTCTTGTTCGTCTAACCCGAATGGTTTGTGTTATAGGAGGCAAGTGGTCGTACATCTTTTTTTGTGGGGAGCTACTTCCAGGATATTTTTAAGACAGAACGCAGCATCCTTGTACAGCACCCATCTAGCTTTTTCTCCAAGCTTTCCATTAAAATCCAAGTGGTGCAGCTGTACATTAGCACTGATACGGCTACTGCTATGCAGTAGGTATTTCACGAACGAAAGTCAACCCTAGATATGCTGCATGCAAAATTTGACCTTTAAATCAGGCAAGATAGTTGACGTTAGCTACCAGACTAATGTGTTTGCGGATTCGGGGAATTTACCCTAAAAACATATCAAAACTACACAGCCTAATCCAGTTTATTGTTGCAGTTTATGCAGTTAATGGTTTGAAATTAAAAGAGACAATAAATAAACAGCAACTGTATATTTTCAATATGGCGCAAAGAATCAAAGAGCTACCACCTGAAATTCAGGAGGTTGCATTCAAAAATATTCAGCATAATGCTTTGGGCCTCCTACCAGAAAATATGTTGTATTCAATGTTTAAATCAGATGAACTGGAAGTGAGGGACGAAGCTATAAAAAAGAATTTTCGCTGTATTTTATCAGTGATCAGATTTTTTTATATCATCAAAATTAATTTACTTAAATCTAGCTGACCCTTTGCTTCTAAATAATGAAATTAAACTTACTAGATGGCTTTCAAAAAATACTATCCTAATGGGTAATTCGTTCTCTTACATAGTTACAGACTGAATTCACATTCATCAAGTTACCTAAAATGGCAATCATTAAAAAACACTCTCTATGCACTTCAAAACAGACAATACTTGATTATTAGGAAAAGGCTCATCTACCTAGGAGGCGCTCGTCGCGTTACGTTGCCGAGTTAAAATCCTGAACGAGACTGTTTGTGTTGCATTGCGGGATTTTCACGGTACCAAATATCTATTTGTTATATACTGGCATCAAATTCACGGCCCTACTTCGTGTACCTGCATACGTAGCGGGTATCGTCACTAACCCTAGACGATATATGTAGTAGTCGCTTAATGAAATCTACAACACATCGGTATAGTAGGAGTTGACTTTATTTCCCTCCCTCGGCTGGTGGGTGGCGAGCATGACAATAGGAATGCCCAAGGGTTGACGATGACTGGCGCTGTTGAGGTAAAGGGGTGGCTGGTGGCGTCTCACCGCCCTTGGCCTCGACGGACCGTGAGCGTCGGTCACTCACTGTTCGCCGTCCGCTGTCTGACTGTCTGACTGTCTTGGGATCCCTGACTTCCTTTATATATATATCAAACGCCTATGCGTTTTCTTTTGTTATCTTTATCAGCGGACAAATCTATTTCCGGACTTATTGTTACCCATCCTTCTTTGTTCGCTTTACCCGGAAAAAGTCCTTTGTTACTTTTTTCGTCTTCTCTCTGCCTCGATCCAACCGGAAGACCCTATTTCCGTTTTCACCTTCTTTTAAATATCTTCAATATACAACATTTGTATTTCCTATGGCACTTCTACTCTTTTGAAAGATACAAATCCAACTATTTCCCCTCTAGCTTTGGGTAAATAGTAGGGAAGGCTGGCCTCTTTGACCTTGGTATCGAAACCGGTCTAGGAGAAGGAAAACTCTGAAATCAAACCAGTTATAGACCTTGAGAGGTATGGGCTCTGTCAGCCTATTCCTACTCAATACACACTACATGTGTTACGGCTTCGCGCAAATATCAGATAATGTATGTATAAACATCTATTCATATCTCCATCTCCCATAAATGAATCTAGTAAGTATATAGTTTTTATGAGCTGTTCTTTATTCTAATATTGATATATATCGATCGTAAAAATACACAAAGGCATCTACAACTCAGATGTAAGGTATTAAAAGGAAATAAAATATATGAGAGAAAAATCAATAAATAACACACACACACACACACACATATATATATATATATATATATATATATATATATATATAAGATTTTTGAATGTTTGCTTTTTTCAGAAGCATTGTTGAATAAAGTATATATTAGTATTTATATTTTTTGCTTGAAGGCAATTACAATGCATGTATCGCATAAAATTCGATACTTATAGAAAATAATCTTTACAAGTGAATCCCGGCAAAGGATTGCTCGGTGTGTAGAACATCGTACAGACTGTTTCGACATTATTAAGTCTCATCAGCGATGTATACTAACGATTTTCCTCCGACAGAAATCGAAATCGAAACCGGTACCTCAGCAGACATAGTCAGAGACCATATTGCCTCGGCCACGGTACACACCGAACAATCCCTGCGAAATTAACCTTGTCAATGATACTTACACGCCTCTACCATATGAGTAAGGGGACGTTGAGTGAATAATAACAACAAACCAGGCCTTATGCTCTTCGGCGAATTGAATAAGATTTTTGGATGTTTGTTTTTTAGAAGCATTGTTGAATAAAGTATATATTATTATTCATATATTTTTGCTTGAAGGCAATTACAATGCATATATCGCATAAAATTCGATACTTATAGAAAATAATCTTGCCAAGTGAATCCCAGCAGAGGCGTGTAAGTCTGTTGTTATTCTTGAAATCCTAGAAAAGTGTGGTTTCGTAGATACTCCTTGTAGCAAAAAAATCTGTTGTATTCCTTGTCCAGTTCCTTTGTAGGTCTTAATCGCAGAAACTTCAATTTGCAATTGATTTCAGGATAAATATCAACGGTCTTAAATGCGTTCTATATTGTTTTTATTTTTCCGGAAATGCTTGCTGCTGATGTTGGGAAATTTCATTAATAAGTGATGTAATTAATATGTATACACCTGGGTCCTTCTCACGGTAATATGATTGGCTGGTGTCAGCCATAAATACAGAGAAATGTAGAGGTACAATTCCTACGACTACGACGTCGCACCAGTTCTATTACTTACCTGCTCGATTGTACCACGCTGTTACCGTGGCCCCACTACTAAGCTATTTCTACTAATATATATCCCTTCCCGGGACATATCAATATAAGTGGGAATTTAACGTACATCTTATGCATAGATAATCCAACTAATAATATGCGCTGTTCTATCCTCGAAGCTATTATTGTAAATCATGTGTTCTTCAATTATTTTCCCCAGGGTAAATTTCTTCTGATTAAAACTGATAAAAATAGAGACAAAAAATTATTCCATGCCTCCAAGAGTGACTTCCTTTGGAAATTCTACGGAAAATTCCAAAGATAACTGATAAAACATCTGAAAAATATTTCTACTTGTTGAAATTTTTGATTGGACAAGAAGTTGGTCACATGGTTGTCGGCGAGTCTATAAGTAGAAGCGGACATCTGGCACACACCTTATATCACAAAAATTTCAACACACCCCCTTTTTGGTATAAGGTGGGTGATTCCATTCAGAAATATTAAATCCTTTCATTCAGGAATATAAAGTTACAATTTACAATCATTTCATTAAGAAATTTTTTAATTTATAGTAATAGAACAAAAAATACTATTACTTCTACACCTAATTTTACTAATCCTATTTTGTAAAATAAAATATCAATTATTGTTATTATTTTGCTCTTCCTAATCTAATTCTTAACTAACCTTACCGCCCTGTCGGCTGGGGCGTTAGAATGCACCGACTGCACCTCTGCAGAGGGGTAAGACTCCCCCAATGGGGCCACCTGTTGGCCGTGGGTGGCGATCCGTGATGCTTAAGGATAGAACCCAGGTGGATGAGCAGTTCATGACATGCAATACTCCACTTTGGCCATATCTTGGGCTAGACGGGCGGACGGAGAGGCCCCCTCCGATCAATCGGCTGGTCACGTCAAGCCCTAGCACCTATATGATTTTCCCAACCCTATTGCCCTTATGGCAAGCCCCAACCCCTTTTTATCATATGGGTGCTAGAAGGCGGTGGCTGCGGGTCTACATGTCCTGGGAATGACGTTAAGCTCTATCTGATGGTGAGGTTCCAGTTCTGGAGGTTTGGGGAATGTGGAGCATCCCTTCATCACCATTGCTCCCTGGTCCACTCTGACCCGGAGTGGTAGTACCTGTTAGGGTCCCATCTATGGGTTAAATAGAATAATGTATTTATAAAAAATTGTATTATCCATTAAGAATTGATTTACTTCAAAACTTTATCGGCATTAAATGACCCACTGAGGTTGATATGCCGTAAAACAAAACAAACCAAATCAAACTAACCTTAATACTGCCAACATTAGTGTTAAAATTAGTTTGTCCCCTTTTTCCTTTCTTTTGTTTTTGTTTTTGTTTTTTTTTATTTATCTTATTTTTGTGTGTGTGTGTTAATTCGAAAAATACAATACCATACAGTACAATACAATGCAATACAATTAGTGAGTTAGTATTTGGTTGGACAAGTTTTTAATGTCATGTCCAGGACATTCATTTTCGGGGGGGGGGTTACCCCTCTGCATGGATACAGTTTATTATGCAATGGTACTGTTATATAATTTCCCTCTGAACCCCCCTCTATATTTAACACAATGAAACCAGATACTTAACACTCCTTCACCCCAAGAAACTGAATTGTAAATGATAATGGACTGTTTTTCTATTTCCCTAGAAGTTTTCATATATCTGTGTAGTCCCAATAATTTTCCTCACTTTTGTCTCAACTCTAAATAATTTTGTAAAGTACAGTAACGTAGTGGGTCTTCGTTCTTATAACTGGGCTCGTTTCTTCGACCCTTAAATTAAGATCCGTGGTAACCTGTGCTAATTAAAAACAGACTCGACCGCAACTCTTGTTAACAATATTTATCATGGCCGTGATCGGTCGTCTGTAGTAGTCGTCACCGCAAAGAGATACACAAGGGTTGTTTATAATAACAGAATCGACACAATTAGATATAGTAAACTTTTGACTCTCCCGTCTATCAGTAAACTATCAAACTTGGGAGAGGAAAGAAGGAAAGAAAGAAAGAAACAAAGGCTGCTTTTCTCTGGTAGGCTAAAAGGTCTACGTCGTGCTTGCTTCTCCAGACCTTTTCTGGCCTCTGCTATTCTCCTTTTTGACTATTTGACCCTTCTTTTATAATACCGTTATTTTATTACATCATAATTTCTGTATATTTTAATTCCATTGTATATTGTTATATTGTATTATAAAAGTACATTGGAATTTTAACCAAACAATCCTTTCCATTGTTTTTAATTCTCTCGAAAATATTTAACCTTGGCATTTCTCTGATATGGAATTTCAAACAAACAATTTAAACAATTCATAAAATGCATTCCAACCAGATTCTTCCTTTCAAAATATTTTCCAAATATGTCTTTCTTTTTTTCTTTTTCACCCATAATTTACTTTAACTAAAACTGATATATTTTAGAAAAAAACTATTTTAGATATATTTTCATTAAAAGGTAAGTAATTATGGAAATTTTCGTGAAAATTGGACCATTAATTGATTTTTTCATAGAATTTTTTAAAAAGCCTCGTCATAACTTGTTTTTGGCTACGTTAAATTTCAATTGATTTAATGGTGCAAAAATGTAAACATTGTTTTTCGTTTATAATTTTCATTATTTCCATGAGCTGAATTTTTTTTTAAATCATCAGGAGTTTTTTTTTAATGTTTCTTCTTTTGAATGGACAAAAAAAAATTCCAAAATAATATTAACCTTTATGCAAGTTTCATTGTGTTAAATATAGGGGGATGGTTCAGAGGGAAATTATATAACAGTACCATTGCATAATAAAATGCGAAAATTAAAATTCTATCCAAATGTATCGTTCTGGGAGTTTCGATCCTTTTCCTACGAATAGGAAGTAATAATTTACCCATCTAAAACTAACACGTTCCATAAAAGAGATATTGTCAGGTTAAACATAACATTATGTGCAAGAATCGTTTGACTGTTCTTAACATATTATCATTATTAGTAGCAGGACCTATGGATATACCACAGTATGATGGTTTGATTATTACAACGTTTGATATGTTTACTTTAGAGCTATTGCTAAATAGTTCAATATGTAAAAAGTATAGTTTTTACTCCCTCTCTAACTCTTTTGTCTTACTTTTATTCTGTTCATCTTTCCATAATGTTCGATTGAAACAGATTAGCGTTATTGCTTCTGTGTGCTCGTCTCTCTCTCTCTCTCTCTCTCTCTCTCTCTCTCTCTCTCTCTCTCTCTCTCTCTCTCTCTCTCTCTCTATCTATCTATCTATCTCCATCTCTCTTTATTTATTTCATTATATTTTTGACGTGGCATATCATTTTACTTGCCTTCTTTCTTTTTTATAAAAAGGGAAGAAAAAGAGTGAGAGAGAGAGAGTAAAATCAAGAGTTTTATACTTTTTACACATTGAATTATTTGGCAATAGATCTTAACTAAACATATCAAACGTTACAATAATTGAATTATCATTATACTGTGGTATATCCGTATGTCCTACTAGTAGATCTTATAATCTTTCAGTATTAATTTCGTTAGGAATGGAGATATATCTTTTAAATGGTATTTGATGGTGTTATAATTTGAAATGACACCGGATTCGATTATTTTTGTCACTTGCTGTTATGAATAAAGACCAACATGAATGAGTTCTTGAAATCAAAATTATAGTTTGTTGTTATATTATGTGAGGACATATGTTGATTGTTATATTCATTTTATTGTTTTATTTCTTTTACAGAAATGATGATTCGAACACTGAAGAGGAAAACGCCGATGAAAACCGAATGCTGTAAGTATCTAATAACTAAACGTGCTGTATGTACTCGAATAATGAACGACCTTTTAAGAGCCCTTTACATTACACCTCAAAACCAAGACATCGTTCATTATACGAGATATGTTTTGAAACGTCAAAGCTTATATTGTTTCGAAGCATTGCCTTACCTCTGTGCAACTTTGTATAGAAGGGGAGGGATATATGGGACGAAATAGACCTTCGAATCAACAAGCTCCCGCCGAGGGGGAACCAAAAACAAGCGAGTTCTCCGTCTTCTCACAAACCAGTCAACACATTCTTCGTCTTCGTCTAGCAGCTGGAAAATCCGTCGTCGTAGTCGAAATAATCTTTAACAGTTCAAAATCGCATTTCCTATTTAGTTTTGTTTCTGTTGGATTAAAATCCATTTCTTTACTGGGTCTTTCGCAAAGCGCTTCGTCGTCGTCGACTGCTTCTGCTGCTGCTGACTCCCCAGCGCTCGACTCACTTGTTATTTATGGACATATTTATCCAAACATCCGGGCACATCAGTCGAACCTCGCGTTCGTCCAGTGCCCAAATCGCATTTGTTTTTGCATGCGGGATGACGCGAGTTCCATCCCGGCAGGCGAGACAATGTCGTGCTCTTTTTCCTTGCTCGTTCTCCGTCACACTTTGTTACCAATAGTTCCCACATATCCTATACCTAAACAAAGGCTTTTTACTTAACATTGCTTACTATTTATAACACCTGTACATATGATAACCATCTATATTGTAAACAGTAAACAAAGTTACGTAAAAATCACATTATATTAACTAAAAGCTTATATTAAAGTAAAGACTACAACGGAATTGCATTGATTTTTATTGTATTACAGTGGTTTTGAGAGTGTAAATAAGAAAAGAGAGAGAGAGATTGATATATATATATATATATATATTATATATATATAATGTGTGGTGTGTGTGTGTGTGTGTGTGTGTGTGTGTCATGATATACTATACCATTAAATGTTGTTTGTTACCATTGGTCTCAAAGTTGCGTATTAGCTGTTTATCATCAAGATAAATCGGCTTGTCATGATGATAAGTGGCTAATTCACTGCTTTGAAACCAATGGTAACAAACGCCTTTTAATTATAAAGTATCCCATAATAGATAAATATAGCTCTTTCACTTGTAATCGAATACTTGATGTTCCTTTCTCCAATATAACACACACACACACACACACCATTATTTCCATTTACTTTTTTGTCTGTTGTCCTTCTTCATTCCTTAATATTTCGTTTCTTTCTTCGTTTTTTTCTTTCTCTCTCTCTCTCTCTCTCTCTCTCTCTCTCTCTCTCTCTCTCTCTCTCTCTCTCTCTCTCTCTCTCTCTCTCTCTTTCCTTTATTTATCATATTCTTTTTGTTCTGTCTCCTTCATTCCTTCATTTTCTTTCTTTCTTTGACATTAAAAAAAACACGAAAGTTGATATGACATTAAACAAAGAAAGACAAATCTCCAGAATTGAAGCCTCATCATCAGATGAGGTGTATTGTCATCCCCAGGATATTTCTTTTGGGTGTGGCCTTAGCCGTTGGCACGGAATACAATCAACTTATTTCAAACGCCGCCGACAAGAGTTAAAAGATAAATCTATGGATTTTAAACTTCATTTTTGATTATTAATAATTCGGATGTTTTAAATAAATTTCTAAATATATTTTACATAAAATTTAAATCTGAAATTATTAAATTCAAATTTTAGAATAAAGTTGTGAAATAAAGATAAAAATATTTTTCTGAACGTTGATAATTCAGAATTAGATTATGTTTTTGTATGTTTTGTTTGTTTTTTTTTAATTCTTTTTTAAATTGTGTGGACTTGTGTGTCTATGTATTTTTATATAAAGCATTACGAACCACGTGTAACCGTCTTTGCGTTAAATAATGTCTGAAATAATTTTTGAGCAAATTTCAAACTGTGTTTTAATGAAGGTGTGTTCAGCTCAAACACGCAAAATTAAAAAGACCATGAGAGAGAGAGAGAGAGAGAGAGAGAGAGAGAGAGAGAGAGAGAGAGAGAGAGAGATTATAAATGAGCAAAGTCAAGAGGAAAAATAAAATTACCAAGAATGAAGAAAGAAAGAATGAATAAAAGAAAAAGAAAAGACAAGAGAGAGAGAGAGAGAGAGAGAGAGAAGGAGTGTGCAAAAGTCAGCGTAGGTTGGTTGATTTTTTGTCTAATTAAAGATGAAATTTTGGACTTTAACGAAACGCCTCGAGAAAAAAAACTTGATGGGAATTATACAGGAATGCTACGTGCTGTTTTGTACATATCTTTAAAGCAACATCCTACAAAACAGCAAAAAAACGGCCACCTACCCCCCATCTCGTACACCATCCAATTAAGACGAGCCAAGTCGTCTGAGGCTATAGAATACACCGACTGCATCTCTGCAGATTGGTAAGACCCCTCAGTAGGGCCACCTGTTGGCCGTGGTTGGCAATTCATGATGTTTAAGAACGCGATCATGGTGGCTGAGCAGTCCGTACCATGCAACACCCAACTTTGACCTTTAGTTGGACTAGACGGAGAGGAACCTATCCAATCTATTTAAATCCATATATGGAACAAGTATTAACACTCCGGGACAGAGTAGACCTGGAGTAATGAGGATGAAGGAGTACTCCACATTCCCCAGAGCTCGAGAATTGGAACCATCAGAAAGGGTTATACCCAGGACACTAACACTCTTAGCCACCGCCTTCTAGCACATATATGATAAAAAGTGTTTGGGTTTGCCACAATGCCAATAGGTTCAGGAAAATCATATATATATACATTTACCAACCCCTCCGCACGAGCAGGATGCGACACACGGTCAATTTCTTAAGCGGAGTTTGAATTCAGAGTTTTCCTTCTCCTAGACTGGTTACCTAGCCATGGTTAAAGAGCCCAGTCTGTCCTGCTATTTACCCATAGCTGGAGGGAGAATTGGATTAATACCTTTCCCAAGGGTATTAGCGTCACGTGAAATGGCAACAGTTTCATCCAAGAATTGAACTTGGATTGACGAGTCCATTTCCTACGGCTCTAACCATTAGACCACGCGCCTCAGGAAAATCATATATGTTCTAGGGCTTGATGTGACCAAAGACCTAGAGTG
>CM042157.1:85974783-86012283 GCA_023376005.1 Doryteuthis pealeii | reverse complement strand
GAGAGAGAGAGAGAGAGAGAGATCTAAGACTATTGAAGACACAGAGTTAACGGCGCTCGGTAATTTTCAGTTTCTCGCAAGATTCATAAGTTCATAATCTCAGTGGGTGTTTGTTTTATTTTTGTTTTGTTTTATTTTGTTTTGTTTTGTTTGCTTTTATTTTGTTTGTTTGTTTACGAGTGTCTTTTTATTGTACAATTCCCTGCGAGTCCAATAGACATAACACACAGAAGATTAAGAAGAAGAAGAAGCAGAGCGAGAGAGCGAGAGAGAGAGAGAGAGAGAGAAATGTTTATGATGCTCATTCAGAGGTGCTGGAAAGCAGAGGAAGACTTTTGATACACGCATAGATTCCGCTTCTCTCCGGTGGTTCTGTTGAGCACGATCGCTGCATTAGAATTTCAAAGAACCAACCCTCATCGTTCGACCAAATTCCAACGTCTGTCAACACTACAGGAGATTACGTTATAGACTTGGCTCTCAACCTTTTTTACAGAAAGTGAACACCAGAATTATATAATATTCTCAGACTACCTAAAAAGCACTAAAAACAAAACAAAAAAAAACAGAACTCACTCATCATCAACCTGTTACATAATTATTAGATTCCTAATACTTATGTACAGTAGTGTAGAAACCAAAATGGCTGTTATAAGTTCAGCCGGCGGCCTTGAAGGATTGAATGACAAGGCTTGAACTCAGTCCTGATCCTCCTTCCGGTGGATACCGTGAGAATCGATGGAGAAGACTCTCTTCCAATTTAGATTAGAAAGAGATTTTAGACACGAAGTCCCCAAGACGAAGTCCAGACGCTAGAAGAGACGCTGGAAGAAGAATAATAGAAGTAAGAAAGTAAGGAAAGAGAGTATACAACAAACCACAACGTCGGTATGTGCCATATAACGAGGGAATCTATCCCCTTTTCACTAGCACTAGACTAAGGAGACTATTCTAGCGCCTGAGGTGGAGCGCAACACTTACCATCTGCTCCTCACTTTACTGCACAGATCCCTGTGATACTCATACACTAAGTTGGCGAGGGCCGGTATCGAACCACGAACCTTGAGATTCCTAGCCGAACGCTCTACCGACTGAGCTAAACCGGCCCCAAAACAAACTAAATAACCTAGACAACACGAAAAAATCACACTATGCTTTAAGGTAGGTATTTACCCACGATGAGGACAACAGTCCGAAAAATCTGAATAATACAAATAATCAATCCTCAATTCCGACAATCAACTTTTCATAGGGGGTATTTGTTGCTATTTGTTGCTATAGAAATGTTGTAAATTCCAATTTCTATAAAATTTTGTAAATTCCAATTTCTATAAAATTTTGTAAATTCCTATTTCTATAAAAGTTTGTAAATTCCAATTTCTATAAAATTTTGTAAATTCCTATTTCTATAAAATTAATGATTATGTACGTCTGTGTATTGAGTAATATTCACAATAGGAAGATTTTAATAAAAAATGAAACCTTATCCAGTTGGTCACACTTTAGGCAAAACGAAAGTGTTACGGTGTGTCGACGAAAGTTACTGGAGATACTGAAGGGATGAAGAGATGACGACGAGGAAAAAGTTTTACACGTGGTCAAAGAAAAAATGCCACTCACTTTATTACTGTGTTATAACCCCACTCCGCGTCGGTCTCAACAACAGGGAGATGTGAAGTAGTATTTCTATATCAATGAGAAAATTGCTAAATTATTTAGTTAACTCGGAAATTAAACTCCTTCCTAGTCCTGTTTCGATAACTGAATGATTGACTGGCGGACTCTTTTTAAAAATCCCCAACTTTCACGTGTGACCACTTCTCGCACCTACCACAAGAGTTTCCGAGATTTAACAGTGTTAGGGAGAGTTATCTCCCCCTAACGATTCGAACCGGACTCTCTGAAGAGGAGGGAGAAAAAGAAGGGAGAGTAGATCAGAACCAAGTAGGTGACACACGTGTATTCTATCATCAGCCAAACCCTAATCAAAAACCATCCACTGTATTCCCTGTCAGTGAAAAATAAATAAAACCAATATTGTTATTAACATATGTTTCAGATTGACTGTTTGTTTTGCGCGGGAAGTCGAAAAGACAAAGGAAAATTGAACAAGGAAAACAATAGATAGGCGAGACAGAAATCTTAGTATAACAAAAGAGGTGTGACAAAGGACTCATCTGGACAAACGCGAATTTGAACAAAGAGAAAGGACTTCCGGTCAAGGAACAAAAGAATGTGTGGGCGGTCGTCAGTACTTAAGCGGTTATGAGACCAGCCCAAAAGAGAGACCCGAAGAGACGGCGAAGAAAGCAGAAGGGTCTGACCGTCGATACGGTCGGGCGCTGCTAGCGAGCAGTGAGGCTCGCCCACCACCTTCCACCACATAAGTAGTCGTAGTGTCATTTTCCATGCCCGCCACTCACCTACCACACACCGAAGAAAATAAAGAAGAGTCATCTTTTGTATACGCGTATCTGTTGTTATTGAAGTTCAATAGCTGACTACTAGCATACATGGCTAGTGGGTTAGTGACGATATCCGCTACTAACATACACGAATTTAGTGGCGTGAATTCGAGGCCAGTATGCAACACATATTCTCTGTTTTATTATCATTTCTGTATATCCTACATCTCGGGATACAACACTTTGTTTTCAGTCACATAGCCGGTCACCAGGTTCACTAATGGTGGGAAGGCAGTTACTTTATTGCACAAGTTTTAAGTGGGGTGGTTACTTTTACCAATGGCAAACAGCCCTATCGGCTCGGGTTTTAGAATACACTGACTGCACCTGGTGAATGAGCCGTCCAGGACATGCTAGATGGGCGGTCTGAGAAGCCCCCATCAATCAATCGGCTTGCCATTTCAAGCCCTAGCACCTATATGATTGTCCTAACGCTATTGTCTTTATGATAACCCCAACTTTTTTGTCATACATATGCTACAAGGCGGTGGGTGAGGGTTTGCTTGTCATGGGAATGGCGTTAAACTCTATCTGATGGTGAAGTTTCAGTTCTGGATGTCTGTGGAATGTGGAGCATCCCTTCATCACCATTGCTTCTAGGTCCACTCTGACCCTGAATGGTAGTACCTGTTAGGGTCCCATCAATTAGTTAAATAGAAAATATTTTTATAAAAAAAAATGAGTTAAAAACTTTCTTCCAAACTATCGCTACGAATCTTTCAAAACTTTGCCGGCATTAAATGACCCACTGATGTTGATATGCCGTAAAACAAAACAAACAAACGAATGGCAAAGATTGAGAAATAAAATCTTTCATTTCTCTGAATTTTTGAGATGAGGTTTGATGTTTAGTATTATTCTAAGAGCTTTCTTGTTTTTCTGAGATATTTTTTTAAAACTTTTCCTTTCATCTCTGTTTGCTTGATATTCTCTGCTTCTAAAATTCCTAAGTATTTGTAAGTTTCTTTTTCTTCAAGTGATTTTATAGTATCCTGATTTGGCAGTTGTATTCCATCCATTAATTTTCTTTCACCCTTTTTTATTACTAGCATAGCACATTTTTCGATTCCGAATTCCATTCCTATATCTTGGCTATAAATTCTAATGGTTTGTACCATGGTTTCTAGTTCTTTTTCATTTTTTGCAAAAACTTTTATGTCATCCATGTACGTAAGGTGGTTTATGTTTTCCGGAGAGTTAGTGAATTTGTATCCCCCTGTGCATTTTCGGAGTATATGATTGAGTGACATCATTGCTATAATTAATAATAGTGCTGATAGCGAGTCTCCTTGGAAAATACCTCTTTGGATTTTTACTTCTGAGGACAATAGTCCGAATAATACAAATAATACTAAAATTAGTATTATCTGCGTTATTCAGACTATTGTCCCCATCTTCATTGTTATTTGTACAACGTTTCGGCCGATATACTCTCGGGCCTTCTTCAGGTATTTCTTGTCGGACCCGGGAACCTTCTTTTCGGACTCGGGAACCTTCTTTCGAACTCGGGAAATTTCTTGTCGTATTCAGGAGCCATCACGGAACTTTGAACCTAATCCTTTATTTAGTCCACGGGGGTATCCTGTTCTCATTCCGCTAACCATAGCTGGGGTAGGAGTTGTGTTAATTAATTATGTTTCTAACTGCTTTCACAAATAACAATGAAGATGGGGACAATAGTCCGAATAACGCAGATAATACTAATCTTCAAGCCTCATCTCAAACATTCAGAGAAATAATACTAAAATGTTTCAGTTATTAAGTTTCAGTTTCAAATCTCAAGGATTTGAATAGAAGAGAGGATGAAATGTTAATATTTGATCATTTGACTGCGCGTGTGCGATGTTTGAAGAGTGAGCCGTTGTTTGATCCATTACAGTGATAATATCACTTGAATAATGACAGGATCAGGTGATCCATTATCTCAACAGGATCAACGAGTCAAGCGACAGAGTCAACTGATTCATTATTACTGAAACAAGATCACTAGCACAGCGATAACGCTAATTGATCCTCTTGTTTTGACACTATTATTAGAATTGGGTCATAGTTTATTTATTGGTGCGATAGGATCAGTTGAACAGCGTAGGATTCACTTGAACCATCAAAGAAGATCACTTGAACAGTGAAATAATAAATTGAATGAGGCTGAAGACTGGATCAATCAAAGTAATGAGCAATGGAGATCGGCGTATATATATATTTACCAACCCCTCCGCACGAGCAGGACGTGACACAAGGTCAATTTCTTAAGCGGAGTTTAAACGGTTTGAAATTCAGATTTTTCCTTCTACCTAGCCAGGGTTAAAGAGACCAGTCTTCCCTGCTATTTATCCATAGCTGGAGGGAGAATTGGATTCATACCTTTCCCAATGGTATTAGCGCTATATGAAATTCAAACAGCTTCGTCCAGGAATTGAACTCGGGTCGACGAGTCCATTTCCTATGACTCTAACCATTAGACCACGCGGAGATCGGCGTATATCTGGTTCGTAGAAAATTTGATGGGTTGGACGATTTTCTTTGTGTTGTAAAGTAGCTAGCACCCTTTCTACACTCTACCAGATGGCCTGGCTCATAGCCTTAGATAGTCTACTGTTAAGGACTTCAACATTTGATTAATAAACTAATTGATATTCGGACTGATCTTACGGCGTTTGGCTATACCGCATTTGACCCTCCTCTGTTTCTTGTAAGTTGCCTTGTTAATTGTTTGTAACTTATTGTTCTGTGCTTTTGTATGTATCCGTTAGCACCGGATACTGGTGCTGAATAAATATATTAAGGACCCAATTTTTTTCAGTGTATCATTTCACTTTGACGATACAACAGTTTGTTTGTTATGTTTTATGCCATGTTAACTGCTACTGGTCATTTTGTTTGGTAGTATTGTTATTTTTGTTCTTCTTCTTGTTCTAAAACAACAACAAAAATTATTTCCCCAGGGGATAGACTCCCTCGCTAATTGGCTGATACTGATTTTAGGCCACCCGACTTATATATATATATATATATATATATATATATATGAGAAGAAAATATTTTTTTAATATAACAAACACAGGATGTTATGATTAGGGGAAACAATTTTATGTGTCAATACTTAAGCATTTCGGTATATTGTACCATCTTCAGGACACTGTTAAGTAATGTTTATGTGAGGGACAAAATGAAAGATGTTAAGTGTATACTGAGTGTGGGAATATGATAAATTTTATATACTTTTTATATATCTAAATAAACATTACTTAACAGTGTCCTGAAAATGGTACAATATACCGAAATGCTTAAGTATTGACACATAAAATTGTTCCCCTGATCATAACATCCTGTGTTTGTTATATTTTAAAAATATGTTCTTCTCATATTGTCGGATTAATTTCCTCACCGTATTTCCATATATATATATATATATATATATATATATATATATATATATATATATATATATATATATATATATATATATATATATAATCTTGATACATTAATAACAAACATGGCGCACTTGTCGATGCCGAACTCCATCCCTATATCTTGGCTGTATATTCTTATAGTTTGTATAAGGGTTTCTAATTCTTGTTCATTTTTGGCAAAAATCTTGATGTCGTCCATCTACATTAGATGATTTATTTTTTCCTGTGATTTTTATCCCGCTGTATTAATTATTATACGAGAGAGACAACCCTTGATAAGGTTTCTGCTACATAGCTTAGATTCTAGGAGTTTTCTTCTGAAGTATTCCTTTCTTACCTTTTCTTTCACTTATGTTTGATTGCATCTGCTAATATTTCCAGATATTTATTGTTCTCTTTTTCTACAAGTGTCCTAATTTCTTCTCAATTCAGTAGTTCTATTCCCTTTGCCGTTTCATTTTTCATTCTTATTTTTTATTTTTATTTTTTTATTTTTTATTTTTATATTATTTTTTATTATTGCATTTTTTTAAATTTTTATTTTTTTAAATTTTATTTTTTTAAATTTTATTATTTTTTTATTTTATTATTTTTATTTTTTCATTTTTTATTTTTATTTTTATTTTTTCATTTTCATTTTCATCACAAACATGGCGCACTTGTCGATGCCGAACTCCATCCCTATATCTTGGATGTATATTCTTATAGTTTGTATAAGGGTTTCTAATTCTTGTTCATTTTTGGCAAAAATCTTGATGTCGTCCATCTACATTAGATGATTCATTTTTTCCTGTGATTTAGTCAATTTTTATCCCATTGTACATTTCTTAAGTATGAGGTTGATGAGATATTTCAAAGTTCACTATCTATCCATCCTCAAAACTCATTCAATTCAAATAAAGTCCTATTATATTTCTAATGACACGTGTGAGAGCCGCTACCAGCGGTTTGCGGTAGGATCGTAGTGGTTGGAGAGCCGGTGGGAGCGGTTTAAAGTAGTCAAATACTTAAATAGGAAACAAATAAAATATAATTTATAATCATTGAATTATCGAGACGAGTATCGTTATACTTGTTTTGATTACTGCTTTTTAGTCGAAGCGTTTGCTGATTTTGTCTGAAGTTTCGAAATTAAGAAATTTTCTTATTCTTCAAATTGATTTCATTTTGTTCAAAAAACTGTTTTAGCTAATACATCCTCCAACCCTTTAATTTTTTCGGTACTAATGCAGAATAGCGCGCAAGGGATAATATCATTAGATTATGTATATAAAGCATTGGTACTAATGCAGAATAGCGCGCAAGAGATAATATCACTAGATTATGTATAAAAAAGCATTGGTACTAATGCAGAATAGCGCGCAAGAGATATCATTAGATTACGTATAGAAAGCATTGGTACTAATGCAGAATAGCGCGCAAGAGATAATATCATTAGATTACGTATAAAAGCATTGGTACTAATGCAGAATAGCGCGCAAGAGATAATATCATTAGATTATGTATAGAAAGCATTGTACTAATGCAGAATAGCGCGCAAGAGATAATATCATTAGATTGGTATAGAAAGCATTGGTACTAATGCAGAATAGCGCGCAAGGATAAATATCACTAGATTATGTATAGAAAGCATTGGCACTAATGCCAGAATAGCGCGCAAGAGATAATATCATTAGATTACGTATAAAAAGCATAAGGTACTAATGCAGAATAGCGCGCAAGAGATAATATCATTAGATTATGTATAGAAAGCATTGGTACTAATGCAGAATAGCGCGCAAGAGATAATATCATTAGATTATGTATAGAAAGCATTGGTACTAATGCAGAATAGCGCGCAAGAGATAATATCATTAGATTATGTATAAAAAGCATTAGTACTAATGCAGAATAGCGCGCAAGAGATAATATCATTAGATTATGTATAGAAAGCATTATTACTAATGCAGAATAGCGCGCAAGAGAATAATATCATTAGATTACGTATAGAAAGCATTGGTACTAATGCAGAATAGCGCGCAAGAGATAATATCATTAGATTACGTATAAAAAGCATTGGTACTAATGCAGAAATAGCGCGCAAGAGATAATATCATTAGATTATGTATAAAAAGCATTGGTACTAATGCAGAATAGCGCGCAAGAGATAATATCATTAGATTATGTATAGAAAGCATTGGTACTAATGCAGAATAGCGCGCAAGAGATAATATCATTAGATTATGTATAGAAAGCATTGGTACTAATGCAGAATAGCGCGCAAGGGATAATATCATTAGATTAGGTATAGAAAGCATTACATATCATTACATTTCACGAAAATACCCGAAATATTTGAGACGCTAGTGTTAGGGTTAGGGTCAGTGTTAGAGTTAGGATTAGAGTTAGTGTTGGGTTAGACTACTTAGGGATTTTCCGTAATCTAATGCTATTTATACGTAAAATGCGATTCTAATGACATTATCTCTTGCGCGCTATTCTGCATTTGTACCGGTTAGTTGATTGGTTGGGATATTTTATGCCAAAGACGATTTTGTTTCATTCATTCTTGTTGTGTATTCAAATCTTTTTAAACTCATTTTTTATCTATTCAACCCATTGTTCGGTTTGTTCATATCTATCTAATCTATCTATCTATCTCTCAGTCTGTTCATAAAATATCTATCTAAGTCTGTTCATATCTATCTATCTATCTATCAATCTATCTATCTATCTAACTATATCGGTCTGTTCATATCTATCTATCTCTCAGTCTGTTCATAAATATTTATCTAAGTCTGTTCATATCTATCTATCTATCTATCTATCTATCTATCTATCTCTCAGGCTGTTCATAAAATATCTATCTAAGTCTGTTCATATCTATCTATCTATCCATCAATCTATCTATCTATCTATCTATCTCGGTCTGTTCATATCTATCTATCTCTCAGTCTGTTCATAAAATATTTATCTAAGTCTGTTCATATCTATCTATCTATCTATCTATCTATCTATCTCTCAGTCTGTTCATAAAACATCTATCTAAGTTTGTTCATATCTATCTATCTATCTATCTATCTAACTATATCGGTCTGTTAATATCTATCTGTCTATCTATCTATCTATCTATCTAACTATATCGGTATGTTCATATCTCTATCTATCTATCTATCTATATCGTTCTTTCATCTATCTATCTATCTATCTATCTCGGTCTGTCATATCTATCTATCTATCTAATATCGTTCTGTTCATATCTATCTATCTATCTATCTATCTCGGTCTGTTTCATATCAATCTATCTAGCATAGTGGACCTGAGAGTAATGGCGATGAAGGGGAACTGTTTTAGCCAATACATCCTCCAACCCTTTAGTGTTTTCTAACATTACGTGTTAAAGTATTTTCATTGTTCACTTAATCAATTTAACTTGTGGGCATGTCTGTCTGTCTGTCTATCTGATCACTTTTTCGATCGGTACGTTCTCCTATCTTCCTCAAATCTTCGAAACAGCTGGTAATCTTGAAGCACAATCTGTTACCACCTTCTTTTTTTTTTTGCATTTTTGTTTTGTTTTGTTTTTCTAACACAAATCGTAATTGTATCCCGAAAATATGTTTTCTTGGATATTTCAATTTGTCAAATTGGTCGGTGTTTAAAGTCAACAGAAAAAAATTGAGACAAAATAAATATTGTCAACAGATTGTCAACAGGATCTAGAAGGACGGAGAATGTACCGGCTGAAACGTAGGAATAGAAATAACAAACGTTTGGATACTAGTCTGTATCTTTTTGTTCTAATAATATTGCAAATTACTCACTTCAGGTAATTTATTCTCCGATTTTCTTTCATAGTCTTTAAAAATATTTTATCAGCATATTTGTAAAATTGAGCGCTTAGTGTAATGGTTATCGTCATAAGAAAATGGAGTCGATGACTGAGTTCAAATCCTGGATGAGGCTGATTACGTTTCATTTCCCGCTAATATATTTGGGAAGAGCATGAGCCTATCTCTTCTCCAAAATTATCTATCGGTAAATAGTATGGATAATTTGCCTCTCTGGCCTTGGTAAGGCAACCAGTCTAGAAGAAGGAAAACTTTTAATTCAATCCAGCTTTACTCCGCTTAAAATCGACATTGTATCACCTCCTGTTTGTGGGGATAGACTGGACACTTTTGCCAACCAATGATGGCCAGTCCAAACCTTTTTTATACTATATGTGCTAGAAGGCTGTGACTGAGGGTCTTAGTATCCTGGATATGACGTTAAACTCTATCTGATGGTGAAGTTCCAATTCTGGAGCCCTAGGGAATGTGGAGTACACACTCATCACCATTATTCCCAGGCCCACTCTGACCCGGAGTGGTAGTACCTGTTAGAGTCCTATTTATGAGTTAAATAGAAAAAACGAGCTTTAAAAGATGTGTTAAAAAATTCGAGTACCCATCAAGAATAAATAAAACAAAAACCTCTTCGGCATAAAATAACCCATGTCGTCAAACCAACATATTTTTATAAAGTATCTAAAAAATTGAAATTTGATGCTTAATTAAATTCACTCACTAGCAAAATCCACCAATAGTAACATAGTAATTAGTCCTCACACTAAAAAGGGTAAGAAATAGGCGATATCCCGCAGAGACTATTACGTATGCGGATGATTTCGTAGATGATCCGTAGATTTGGAATTTTTACAAATATACCTGCACAAGCCGAATCCATGTTACGCATTCTAGAAAGGCAACCAGTCTAGGAGAAGAAAACCTCTGAATTCAAACTGGCTATACTACGCTTTAAAATTGGCCTTGTGTTGCATCCTGCCTGTGTTACGTAGCGGCCTTCTTCGCTACTCTAAATCGTGTACGTTAGTACTGGGGTTTTCACTGTACACAAAGCGATGTATGTTAGTAGTCAGCTACTACCGACTACTGGACTTCAATAAACAACAGGACCCTTCTTTATTTTCTTCGATGTGTGAGTGGCGAAGGCACAGAGCTTACAATGAGTGCCCGAGGGGTGGTTGCTGACGGGAGACGTGAAGTGTCCTTTTGGCTGCCGGCTGACGACTCTTTTGATCTGATAACGGACATTTGTTATATATTTCTTTATCCTATCCATGCTTCCTTGACCGGAAAACCTCTCTTCCGTTTTTAACTTCTTTGTTCGCTTTACCGGGAAAAAGTCCTTTGGCATTCTTTGTTTAATTTAACCGGAAATTCCTATTTCCGTTTGTGCAATATACAACACCTGTAGTAGAGGGATTAGATAAATATATCTTATAAATTTGTATATATATATAAGCTTGACACCAGTAAACTAACTGTATATTAGAATGCTATAAATACCATTTGCAATGTTGTTACAATGCTTTTTAACTGGTTTTTTTTTAGGGGTAATACAAGATTTTGATGTGTTTTTATTAGATTTTGATATACCCAATTCTTTCAAATTTTCCTCAAAGTTTTAAGTTTCAAAAATAAATCCAAGCGAATTAAACCAGAAGATGGTTTTCATGGAACAAATGGACTTGTCACTTTTATCGGAATATTTTGCCGCCAAAACTTTGAAAAAATTTGAAAAGTTTTTTTTCAACTTTCTAAAAAAATTCTTTTACAAGAAATTTTCTCCTGACGATGACCTAAGGTCGAAATTAGTTGAGAACAATTCATAAGTAATTGATATAAAAGAAATATTCCTGTTTGGCACATCACCTTTTATTCATCTTACACACACACACACACACACACACACACATATATATATATATATATATATATATATATATATATATATATATATATATATATATGCCCCCTTCTTGGTAGAGCACTCTAAGGGAGACATTAGTTGAGCTCTCACCGTTTAGCGTAATGCATTTACTCGCCCGTTGTTTACAGACACGAGTTCTCTGTTGATTATAAAAACATATATCCTGTAAGTATGTATCAATGATGTGTTCGCCCCTGACTGACAGTCTCAGATAGTCGGAAGGGCTTAGCAGACGAAATTTTTTTCAGGTTTCTCTCCCGGCTAGAGGTAACTGTTAAAAAGGTCGAGCTGCATTGAAGAGACGTAAACGTCAAAACACGTGTCAGTGGATGACACACACACACACACACACACACACACACACACATATATATATATATATATATATATATATATATATATATAAATGATTTGACTTATCAAGTCTCTTCAGTGTGGCTAGACATTTGTAAGCTACCTACAGCCGGGATTGAAATTCGATCTGTTCAATGTCAGTCAGACACCTTAACTGCTAGGTTATATAGTTACCCACAGAATGCGAAAGGTGTTTTAACTGTTTTAATACACACATCTATATGTATGTAATGGCTGCCATAGAGTGCTCCATTCCTTATATAGGAGAGCGTTGCGTTTACGCTTTAGTTGGCGGTCGTCAGCGAACCCCCTCCCAAAGTGCTCAACCCCAGGAGGATGGGGTGCATATATATAGTCATCCACAGACACGTTTTTCTACTTATCAAGTCTCTTCAGTGTGGCTAGACATTTGTAAGCTATGATGAACAAAAGCGATAAGAGAAACAGGAATTATCATTTTATGTTATATCTTCTATTAATAATGGAGATTCGCTTCCGGTTTTAGTCTGTAACAAAAATTACGTCACTGCTTACATGACATTAACCAAAATCGTCATAACAGAATAAATACACTCAAAATTTGAACATGCCACATTAGACAGTCCTCATTGTTTTTTTAAAACAAGTTTTAATAAATACATGACTGGTATTATATATCTATATATAGTTTGTTTTATTTTAATACATATTTAAAGTTTACATTTCAAATTGTTTTATTTTTTAATCGTTTAATGAATTTGATGATTTTACTTACTTAGGGTACAAACTCGCTGACATTGAATTTTTAACTCCCAACCCTCAGGCAATATGTTTCAACAATCTATTTTTACATCGCCTTGAGGGCATTTTTTATTCAGCTAGTAGATAAAATAATAAAAAGTCGTTTACAATAAGTAAAGTAAAAGTCGTCGGGATGGCCTAAAGTCGGTATCAGCCAATCAGTGAGGGACTCTATCCCCTTTTCACTTGCGCTAGACCAAGGAGATTGTTTTTGCGTCTGAGGTGGTGCGTCATACCTACCACCAGATCCTTACTTTACTGCATATATCCCCGTGCTACTCATACGCTGAGTTGGCGAGGGCCGATATGGAACTAAAAACCTCGTAGTTTCTAGCCGAACGCTCTACCGACTGAGCTAACCCGACCCATTCGGCATTAAATTCTAATTTTACATCGCCCGGGGGCGTTTTTTATTTTGTATTAGTATTATTGAATTGATTTTTTGAAAATTTTCTTCCTTTCATTGAATTAAATATTACATCCTGATCAAAGGTTTGATGAGTGTCTGCTGAATTGACTGAATCGTAGCGTGTAGATGATGTTTTAATAAGCCATTGTATATCGAAAGGCCGGGTTCTGTGCGTGAAACTGTCAGCTATGGATGCAATGATACCGTCACGCATAAATATTGACATTACAGTATTTAACAGCGATGTGAATGTTTGATAACTGAAAGAAAACATCATTTTACGCATCTAACAACCGGAAGCATGCAACCTTTCTGACAGGTTATCTACCCTGGTCGTGAGGTTAGGGCTGAACTCAAGAAAATCCATCTATCAACTTGCCCATATATATATATATATAATATATGTGTGTGTGTGTGTGTGTGTGTGTGTGTAAAAATGGAATTGGAATTGAATCCGACGATATGAGGAAGAATGAATAAAGAAAAGAAAGTACACAATGGATGATAAAAGATGAATTTAATCAATATCACTTACACGTGTGTTTCGGTCAGTTTATCTATGTGTACACGATTCAAACTATTATTATTATTAAATAAACAAATAAATGACGTCGTCGTCGTTGCAATCCTTAGCAGCTAATGTAGCAACACTCGTTTCTGCTGTCACACCACTTCTGGGTGTTTTCTTCTACTTATAGACCGTTTCTCCCTATCATCCGGGCGTCTGTGCCCCACACACGGGACTGTCAACCCAATCCCAGCCGCCGGAATGCTCGCAACTATCATCCGGGCATCTGGCGCTCACATACGGGACTGTGGCATCTCGACTCCGGTGCCCGCGTCAATGTGTCGCTCTTTCGCATTCTGAAGGACGCGGGTTCGATTCTAGGTCAGTCCTACACGCCAGGCAAAACCTAGCCCGCTTCCTTCGAGAATACGGCAAGCCTTCACGCCTGCCGCTCACCCCGTGTTCTCTATCACAAGAAGTGAATCATTTCATTTCAATTTTCCGGAAATAATGTAAAATCTTACATAAACGAGTTTGAAAATTAGGCTTTGATAATTAAACATGCAACACATTTGTAAGAATATCTCTTATTATAATGGAGATTGTGTGTTTGTCTGTCTGTAAGCGAAACTATATTACTATAAGAGTCTCAAATCCCTTTGTTATTGACATCACATTCTCCATGATTTTATTTTTATTTAAACCTCAATTATTAATAAAATTGTTTTACATTATCAATACTGTTGGCCTTATCTACATACTAATAACATGCAATTGTATTTATATATACAACAAAATAGCGGTTTACAGTGTGAATGGGAAGGCTAATTTACATATTGATCTTAAAAATGTGATTTTAATAAATATATGCTTAGTATTATTGATTTCTAATTGTTTGGTGTAATCTTATTGAATATGAGCAAAAATCTCGGGGATAAATCTTAAAAGAAATTCATTAACAAAAAGAAATAACTGTCAGTTTATTCTTTACTTCCTCTTTTAACTAAATAGTTGAATTAGGAAAATTTAGCAATGAAAGACGGGAGTAATGAAAAATGATGGGAGAGTTAGTTTCAAAGTTGTTCTATTTTTCAATCATACCCCCTCTGTTCCAACTCTTTTTATTTGCATTCTTATTTAGTTTCATTAGCCTTTCTGATTTAATATGATATTCTATCATGTTAGAACTTAAATACTTTCACCCGGAGGGTGCATATATTTGCTAGTAAAGCTAAAAGACGTTCATTTTCATCATTTCAACTGACTATTCTTAATGTAATGTTATATAACATTAAGTATTCCTATCGAATACATTTTGTCTGTATCTATTAAAAATAAATAACAAATGAGCCCTATGTACAAAGCTTATCTTGCAGCATTGCAGGGTTTGTTTGCGTTTTTTTTTTCGATGCATTCTTCAACTTTCTGTATCCGACAAATCGTAGCTTTCTACAAATGATACAATGGATGCACCTTTGCACATGCTAAAAACTTCAGACTGGATGTCCCCATCTTCTGAGCGATCTTAACTTGAAAGAATAAACAATAAATTAAAAATAAGAATAATCATTCAACTAACATCCCTACCAAAGAAATATTTTTGTAAATTTTCATTTGTGTGAGGATCCATTATGGATTAGACAGATGATAAATAAATCTGGAATTTTGAGATAAAAACGGATCTCCCAATACCAACAAGAAGGCCGGATCACAGAGTAAAAGAAAAGAAAATTAAAAGAAATGGATAATTACCTGAACCTTGCCAGAGAGATAAAAATCAGTTATGGGGCATAAAGGTTGCAATGATATTTTAATATATAATTAATATAATATTTAATCTATTTAAGTTTAAAGAAAAAGAGAAAAAGTACTCATAAAAGTTAAAAAAAAAAAAAAATAATAATAAAAAAGAATCATTTATTTTTTCTATCAATACTAATACATAATTTAAGATAATCTTTTATTTACTTATTTACTATAAAAAAAATAATTTAAATTTAAAAAAAAAAAAAAAGAAAAAGAAAAGAAGAGAAATAACACAAAAAAAAGAAAGAGAGGGAGAAAGAATAAGAAATGAAAGGTGAAAGCGAAACAAAAGCTAAGTATGTTAAAAAAAAAAAAAATTTCTATTAACGGTTTTTATTCATTTGTTCACTTTTGTTTTGAAATTATGACATGCTCACACCGTTGCTACACATTGCTACACATTGCAACATCTTACCGGATGTCAGCCTTGTTCTCAACAACTTTTAAGAAGAAAAAAAAGAAGAGAGAAATAAGAAATACAGTTATTCGCCCATTCATAAAGGAGGAGAAGAAGAAAGAGAGGAAAAAAAGGAGAGGAAAGGAAATAAGAAGAGAAATTATAACCACACAAATAAAAAAAAAAACATAAGCACGTCATTTCTGAAATCAGTCTCTGACGATAAAGCTTCGCTTTGAAATCGATTAGACATATAAACATCTTTTTGTCTTTATTTTTTACGCATTGTATTGCCTTCTATTTTATAACATACTTAACAATGCTTCAAGCAAATTACCAATTACTTTTATATATATATATATATATATATATATATATATATATATATATATATATTAGTCAGAATTAGGAGAAACCTAGGTAGATATTCACTGACTCATTAGGCTTACTCTATTATCTAAAAATAATCTAAATAAAATTTATCTAAAATATATATATATATGTATAAGATTTTTGGGATTTTGTTCTTTAGAAGCATTGTTGAATAAAGTATATATTATATTTTTGCTTGAAGGCAATTACAATGCATGTATCGCATAAAATTCGATACTTTTATTTATAGAAGATGAACTTGACAAGTGTAATTCCGGCAAAGGATCGCTCGGTGTGTAGAACATCGTACAGACTGTTTCGACTTTATTAAGTCTCATCAGCGATGTGTACTGATGAGACTTAAAACGATGTTCTACACACCGAGCGATCCTTTGCCGGGATTACACTTGTCAAGTTCATCTTCTATAAAAAAGAGTATCGAATTTTATGTGATACGTGCATTGTAATTGCCTTCAAGCAAAAATATAATATATATATGTATATATTTGTATACGTGTGTCTGTGTATCTATATCTGTGCCTGTGTGTGCGTGTTAATGGTATCAAGTATATGTGATAGGATTTTAAACGCACTAATAACATGGGCGGTTTTGAGGCAAATCTAATCCAGATTTTCATGAAGACATCGTCAATAAATAAGATGTATTCAAGTATTAATGATTTTGACTATAAATTAAATACTCATTGATAAAATTATGCAATTCCCGAGGGTATTGTGACGTAAACAGTGACATAGTTTCAGTTACAGACAGATAACGAATCTCCATTGTAATGAGATTACAAAAGTCATTAGAATAAAAAACGTATTTTCCTAAATTAAGAAAAGTTATAGACGTTTTAATTCTACGCAAGCTAAAAACGTGAGCGGAAAAACATTCGTACATTCGACCTTTCTCGTCGATATCGATTTTGATGCAAGAATGAAATTAAAGGAGAGAAATGATTCCATTGTCCCCCAAGAGGATTGACATCAAAGAGCCGTCATTAATTAAACTTGAAGATTTTCAAGTTGATGATCGCCTGCGGGCGATGTCTACGTTTTATCTAAAGATTAAAATTTGTTGAATGGGAATTAATTCCTTATTTTGTTCTTTTTATGCAAATGTTCCAAGACATTTGTGCCAGTTCCTGATTATTCATCTTCCGCAAGAATATAGCCCGGGAATAATTAAACTGTTTTGTTAATTTGCTATATGTATCCGTGTAAAAGTCGAGATGTAATTTCTCTTTTATTAAAAGTGTTGTAACTCGAGTATCAGTAAGAAATAAATTCGATATCCTCCAGGAGACATCCGAAAGCTCCACACCAAACGAGGAATACGAAAACTTTGTTAGTGCTCACTTAGAAGCGGCAGCCGAGTGCGTACCAACCAAATTAAAAGCCGAACACTCTGTTCCCTGGGAGACAGAAGCAGTTAGAGAAAAAAGAAACGATATAAAAGAAAGCAGCCCAACTCAATAAAACAAACCCAACTAACACCAATTTATACAACCTTAGGAAAGCCCAGATAGAACTAACCAAAACATACAAAAAAGAACAAACAGAATATATACAAGCACAAATAAATAATATTAGATCATCGGTAGAAGACAGACAGTCGCGATTAGCATGGCAAACAGTAAATGAAATTAGTGGTAGGAAAAGTACCTCTAGATCAAAACTAAAGGCAAACAGCAAAAAAGAAAGACTCCAAAAATGGAAAGACCACTTCCAGAAACTTCTGGGGAACACACCTAAAATCATGGTAAATAACACTCAAAAGATCATAAATAGACAACTAGACATAAAACTGGGGTATTTTACAACAGAAGAACTTCGCTGATGTGTTTTCCATGGTCATTATAAAATGATTAATTAACTATTCGTTAAATTACACAGAGCGAATCATGAAAGGAGGCGGCCTGATCAGTTGGAGTTACCGGTTGAACAGATAAGATGTTGCAAAACCCGAAATCTTAAGGATACGGGAGTAATATCACTAATTACCTCCTTTAGTGCATTTCGGTGATGTTTAACCTTCCTATTACTCATTTCCCTCGGAAGTTCCTTCGTACAGCATCCAGTATCCGCGCAGAGCTGGTCAATGAAGGTCTTCGCTGGGTGGCATGCTCATGTGCTGATTTCCATAGGAGAACATCACTTATTAGTTCGTACTGGCTTCTCCAGCAGCGCCCAGCATGTCGTGTTCGTCTCATATGGTCGGTTTGTGTGATAGGGGGTTGGTGGCCGCACAGTTGCTTTTTTGCAGGGTGCTGCTTCCACGATTTGCTCAACATTTTTGTGCACCTCCCATCTAACTATAGACAGATTATCAGTAATCTTGGCAGCCCGATCTCACCGAAAAGTTAACACGACAATTTTCTTTCTTTCTTTCTTTCTTTCTTTCTTTCTTTTCTTCTATTTCTTTCTGTATCTGTCTCTATCTCTGTCTGTCTGTCTGTCTGTCTGTCCCTTTTCATTTCCTTTATTTTCCTTTATTTCTTTCGTAGTCTTAATCGACAATTCCTTTTTTTCCTTTTTCTCTTTCTTTCTTTTCTTCATTTATTTATTTATTTATTTCGTTTCTCCTTCTCTTTCTCTATCTGTCCGTCTGTCTGTCTGTCTGTCTGTCTGCCTTTTTTCATTTTCTTTCTTTTGTTTTGTAATGTCGTTTTAATCGTTTAATGTATTTTTTCCCTTTTTCTCTGTCTTTCTTTCTTCTTTCTTTCTTTCTTTCTTTCTTTATTTCTTTCTTACCTTTTCGGTGAGATCGGGCTACCAAGTCGTAGCTGTATTATTGCTACTGTATGGCTGCACCACCACTGTCTTCTTACAAGTCACATTTAAATATCGACAGATTCACGTTGACTCGAGATATTCGACTCTAGCCCTGGAGCGAACAATAATTTTCTTTCTTCAAAGGATTTTCGAGAGTCGCCATTTTCTTTTCTAACGCTTTTCTAACGCGTTCGTGCACGCGTGCGTACGCGCATGCGTGGGTGTGTGCATGCGCAGTGAAAGGCGAATGTATACATGTCGTGTCGGTATTTGAACTGATAAAAATAGAAGCACTTAAAGACCTGATTTCCCGTGAACTCCTCTCAGCTCTTTGCAACAAGCGTCTCTCTTCCGATACTTTTATTTTCTGTTTGTTAATCACAAAGGGATTCGCATTTCAAGTCTCCAGTAACTTTCACTTTCGCTTTCGTGTTTCAAAGCTTTTTAATTCTTTGCTGGTCACACGCACGTGCGTAGAGCGCATGCGTCTGTGTCTGTTTCTGTGTGTGTGTGTGTGAGCGAGTGAGGGGAGGCGCTTCTGAAATGGCAAAACCTTTCTAGAAATACTTCTCTTTGGTCGGGTTACGGATAAGAACCCTGGTCTGGCTATATTCAGAAGGTTTAATCCCCTTAGATCACATAAACCTTACATACTCGTGGTGTTCAGGAAATTCAGCTCCTAAACCGGTGAGTGAGATAAAATAATTCTCGTGGGCTCAGATGGCCGTCCACACAAGGAACAGATTTCCCCCTCGCATAAAAGGAGCAGTACCATGTTATTACCAGGAGCCTGTGTGTGTGTGTGTGTGTGTGTGTGTGTGTGTGTGTGTGTGTGAGAGAGAGAGAGAGAGAGAGAGAGAGAGAGAGAAGAGAAAGAGAGAGTGGCGAGCTTCTGAAACAGCAGAAACCCTGCTACAAATACTTCTCTTCGCTCGGGTTACGGATAAGAACCGTGGTCCGGCTACATTCAGAAGTTTCAATCCCCTTAGATCACATACACCGTACATATATTATATATATATATATATATATATATATCTAAACTCGGTAAACAATTAGATACTAACGCATAATATCTCCTCCACAGAAAACGACGTTAATGCACGTATAGGAAAGGCATGGGCCGCTATAAATAAATTATCGGTCATATGGAATCCAATCTCACAGACAAGTTTAAAGAGTGTTCTTCCATGCCGTGTCGTATCAGTGCTGTATGGTGCACCTGGACCTAACTAAGCGACTAGAGAATAAACTAGAAAAGAATGCTGCGGGTGATCCTGAACTAGACGTGGAAACACACCCCCACGAGAACAGCTGTACTGTAACCTGCCACATATCCCCAAACCATCCGAGTAAGACGGACAAGACACGCGGACACTGCTAGAGAAGCAAGGACGAATTCATAAGCGACGTCCTCCTGTGGAAGCCAGCACATGGGCACGCCAGTGTGGGCCGACCAGAAAAACGTACGTTGATCAGCTCTGTGTGGATACGGGATGCTGCATAGAGGACCTCCCGAGAATGATGAGCGATAGGGACGGATGGAGAGAGATTGTCATGGATATCTGCGCTGACAGGATATATATATATACACTTCCTTCACGCGAGCAGATTGCGACACGTCAATTCCTAAAGCGGAGTTTAACAGGTTTGAATTCAGAGTTTTCCTTCTTCTAGCCCAGACTGGTTGCCTAACCAAGCTTCAAGAGCCCAGTCTGCCCAACTATTTACCCATAGCTGGAGGAAAAATAGTTTGATTCATACTTTTCCAAGGATATTAGCAGTTTGCAAAATGCAAACAGCCTCGTCCAGAGTTTGAACTCGTATCGTCGTGTCCATTTCTAACGACGGTAACCATCATACCACGCAGCTCCCACATACACCGTGTATACTCGTGGCGTTATGGAGCGTTGTCTTCTGAACCGGCGAGTGAGATAAAATAAATGATGTGTTCTCAGGTGGCCGTCCCCACAGGCAATACCTGTGAGCTCGCCTGAAAGGAGTAGAACCTGGTTTATTGCCCGGAGCCTGGATCACTCCAAGAGGGGAATGCCGACGAAACCACACCCTGTTTGTACAGGCCACCAAACGAGCGTCGTTTTGTGCGTTTTGGTTTGGTTTGGTTTGTTTTGTTTTACGCCATATCAACCTCAGTGGGTCATTTAATGCCGATAAAGTTTTGAAATAAATCAATTCTCGATGGATAATACTATTTTTTTATAAATACATTTTTCTATTTAACCCATAGATGGGACCCTAACAGTACTACCACTCCGGGTCAGAGTGGACCAGGGAGCAATGGTGATGAACGGGTGCTCCACATTCCCCAAAACTCCAAAACTGGAACCTCACCATCAGATAGAGTTTAACGTCATTCCCAGGACATGTAGACCCGCAGCCACCGCCTTCTAGCACCCATATGATAAAAAGGGGTTGGGCTTGCCATAAGGGCAATAGGGTTGGGAAAATCATATAGGTGCTAGGGCTTGACGTGACCAGCCGATTGATCGGAGGGGGCCTCTCCGACCGCCCGTCTAGCCAAAGATAGGAAAATAATTTTTCAGATATTCCTGGTTGGGTTGAAATGCCGTTAAAATCAATCAATCAATCTATCTATCTATCAAATTTGAAAAATCACATCATTGAAATGTGGGTACTAATATTTTTCTTTTACTCCCATTAATTGTATATTTTCTTCCACCTCATCCTCATATAGGTACTAGGGCTTGACGTGGCCAGCCGATTGATCGGAGGGGGCCTCTTCGACCGCCCGTCTAGACCAAGTTAGGGCCAAAGTGGAGTATTGCAAGTCATGAATTGCTCATCCACCTGGGTTCTATCCTTAAGCATCACGCGTAGCTACCCACGGCCAACAGGTGGTCTCTCAATCGGTGCATTCTAATGTCACACCGACAGGGCGGTTCACATCATGGTGTAATTGTTAGCAAGATAATGTTATCTACCTGCTCATCTGCTGGGTATATAATTGGGAGGAAATCCGATCTCACTTACAAGCTAAAGGGACAATTCTTCCAGGCTGTGGTTATATCAGTACTGCTGTATGCATTCTAACGCCCCAGCCGACAGGGCGGTTGTGCGTTTTGTCGTTTTGTAATTTTTTGTTTTTTGTTTTTTGTTCTTTGTTTTTTTTGTGAATTTAGATCCTTCAGATTGAGCGGCTGATATTAATTTGCTAAAAAAGTTTGCTGAAAGCATTTTTATTGAAATGATCATCTTTTTTAAAAGTGATTTTTAATGCGCCATCTTGTGAAATGGAAGAGAATAAAATCAGAGGTGAAATTAACTTGTGAATTCATTTCAAGATGCGTGATTAATGTCAAGTGCTTTTTTGTCATAAACCAGCAAGGTGACTCGAAGGAGTTCGGAAAACGACAAATAATTTAACAAATATTATCATTCATACTTTTGTCCTGTTATTTCTTCAGACAGAAAGGAAAATACATCCAGTACACGTTTACATAGTCATACGCATACACAGACATATATGAGATGTGGAGGCGCGTGGTCTAATGGTTAGAGTCGTGGAAATGGACTTGTCGACCCGAGTTCAATTCCTGGACGAAGCTGTTTGCATTTCATATAGCGCTAATATCCTTGGGAAAGGTATGAATCCAATCCTCCCTCCAGCTATGGGTAAATAGCAGGGCAGACTGGGCTCTTTAACCATGGCTAGGTAACCAGTCTGGAAGAAGGAAAACTCTGAATTCAAACCCGTTAATCTCCGCTTAAGAAATTGACCTTGTGTCGCATCCTGCTCGTGCGGAGGGGTTGGTAAATATATATATATGAGATGTGTTTAAAAGTATCGAGACTGAAGCTGTATATACAAGATAGGTTTGTTGAGTGTTTTGTTTTAAGGCATGTAAAACGTTTTCGGGCTATTTAATTCTGACTTATTTTGATAACAAAAGAACCCGGATTGCTTACAGTACCTTAAATGGCCACTCAATTAATTATAGAACAAGCTGATCGCTTCTCTGAATTTTTTAGATGAGGCTTGATAATTTGTATCATCTGGATTTTCGGACTATTGTCCTCATCTTTATTGTTATCTGTACAACGATTCGGCAGGTGTGCCCTCCGGACACATAGCGTAGTGGATATATGCGTTGGTTTAAGACAGTTCTAAGTGACAGTTATCTCTGGGCTGCAGGTTCAATCCTGGTCAAGGGCGACAATAACATAAATAATAATTAACATAGCTTAACACTTGTACCCAGCTATGGTTAACGGAATGAGCACAGGATACCACCGTGGATTGAATAAAAGGTTTGGTTCAAAGTTGCGTGATAGCTCCCGATTTCGACAAGAAGGTTCCCGAGATAGAGAAGGCTCCAGAGCCCGACAATAAATATATGAAGAAGGCCGGAGAGCACATCGCCGAAACGTTGTACAGCAGCAACCGGTGCTTTCAGACTGACTTGTCCGTAAATACCAATACAGAAACAATGTTACGTGTCTTCAAAATTGTCCATTAGCATTCATCCTATTTATTCCAGCGAGCATTCCACTGGCTGAAGCACCTTTTGATTTGATGTGAAGCGATTCCCTTGTATTGTTAGAATGTCTTGGATATTCTCAAATGTCTGACCCTTGAGATTAATTTCAGTTTTTAAAAATCTAGGAAACGTTGGTTTTATTTAGTTTTTTTTTTTTTTGTTTTTTTTTGGATTTTACAGCTTGTCAATCGTTATTGGGTTATTTCATGCCGAAGACATTTTGTTCTATTGATGTTTGACGGGTCAGAGTGAATAAATAAAATCAGACTAGCATCTTTAAAAATGTCGCAGCTACGCAAGAGATAGACCAAAGTACCAACCAACTACAGAAATGTTGGAGCATTATACGGAATAACTCCAACCTTTCTCATCGTCTCTTAAGAACGCTCACTCCATATATATACTTTGGCCCTATCTTGGGCTAGACGGGCGGTCGGAGAGGCCCCCTCCGATCAATCGGCTGGTCACGTCAAGCCCTAGCACCTATATGATTTTCCCAACCCTATTGCCCTTATGGCAAGCCCCAACCTTTTTTATCATATGGGTGCTAGAAGGCGGTGGTTGCGGGTCTACATGTCCTGGGAATGACGTTAAACTCTATCTGATGGTGAGGTTCCAGTTTTGGAGGTTTGTGGAGCACCCCTTCATCACCATTACTCCCTGGTCCACTCTGACCCGGAGTGGTGGTACGTGTTAGGGTATCCATCTATGGGTTAAATAGAAAAATGTATTTATAAAAAAATTGTATTATCCATTAAGAATTGATTTATTTCAAAACTTTATCGGCATTAAATGGCCCACTGAGGTTGATATGCCGTAAAACAAAACAAACCAATTCATATATATATACAAGACTGGACAACTATATAATAAAATGATCTCCGGTCTATTTTGCCAAGACGAGTTGAAAATTTCAGAACTTTTCTGAAAAACATTTACATGGTAAAACAGGGAATTTTTTTAGGATATAAGGTGTGTGCTAGTTCCCTGTCTATACTTATAGACTGGCCAAGGTCACGTGATTGACTCTTCTAACCAATCACTGGCAGTACTACAGGCCTGATAGAGTACTTAAACCCCATATTGTCATAGTTCAAATTGCACTATTGGAGGACGCACATAGGATTGCCGGGATCTTTACCAATACTTACAAAGGACTTTTTACCAATAACTGAGGACACTTTAGTAAATCAAGGATTCCACCAGATAAGCGCTTCTGCTATAAGGCCAAGGAGTGTATAATGGCGATGAAAGTTACTCCCCACTGTGCAGAGCTCCAAAATTAGAACTTTACGTCATATACAATAAATCATATGTCATATACAGGACATTAAGACACCCAGCCGCCGCCTTCTAGCTCATATATGATAAAAAGGGACGAGGCTTGCCATAAGGGCAATAAGATTGGGACAATCATATAGATGCTAGGGCTTGACGTGACCAGCCGATTGATCTGAGGGGGCCTCTCCGACCACCTGTCTAGACGTCGACCTGTGATGCTTAAGGATGGAACTTTGGTGGCTGATAAGTCTAGGACACGTAACACTCCACGTTGGCTCTTACTTAGGCTAAACGGGTGATCGGAACGATAGAGAAAACTAAAATGAAAACTAGATAGATAGATAGATAGATATGAACAAACTGTAATATATATATATATATATATATATATATATATATATATATATATATATATAAGGTGGCTTACCGGTGAATATGAGCACGATCGTTGGAGGTGCGCAAAATCCAGGGGTTAAGTCAGTGATAAAACAAATACAAAGTGCTCAATACAAAGTAGAGCAAATTTATTAAAGAAATGGATACAGTAGAAACCTACTCGAGTTTCCCTATAAGGATCTTCAGGGTTAAATCCACTGAATTAATCGAGGTACCGATTAATTGCAGCCGATTACACATGTGTTCATTGAATAAGATGATACGTAACATCTTATTCATTGAACACACGTGTAATCGGCTGCAATTAATCGGTATCTCGATTAATTCAGTGGATTTAACCCTGAAGATCCTTATGGTGAAACTCGGGTAGGTTTCTATTGTATCCATTTCTTAATATATATAATATATATATATATATATATATATATAGAGAGAGAGAGAGAGAGAGAGAGAGAGAGAGATTGATATGGACAGACTGATATAGATAGATAGATATGGATATGCTGATAGATGATAGATAGATAGATAGATATGAACAGACCGAGATAGATAGATAGATAGATAATAACTGATATAGATATATATATAAATAAATCCATATGAACAGACTGGGATAGATAGATAGATAGATAGACAGATAGATAGATCACCATTTGGTTGTAGCATTTTACTTAAATAAACATTATCATTGAAAACTGGACAAAGATTAATAATTAATCGACTCCTTCCACAATACCATTTGTTGATATACTGAATAAAAACCTCGTGGCGTGTCTAACATTAAAAAGCTTTGATCAGGAACAAAAATAAACTATATATATATATATATATATATATATGTACATTTCAGCCTATTGTACATACAGAAATCGACTTTTCTCCATATATATATATATATATATATATTATATAATATATATATATATTGATCTGAACCAAAAATATGCTCAATATATTTACAAACATATTTGCATGCAGAGACGTGTGTGTGTGTCCATAATATTTTCGTATCCAGTTAACTCTGCACCACTTTCCCCCGGCCCCCTGCTCAACACGCTCTTCGCTCTCGATACAATACAAATTGTCCGGGGCGCGGTATATAAAATCCTCTAATGGAGGCAATAAAAATGTTTTAGTATGATTAAACCGGCCATGGATTCCTTGTTCTATGGAAACCACCTGCAACTGCCGCCATTTTCCCAAACCACCCATCTCACTCCACCTGCATCGGTTTCAATTATCATTGTCTGGCAAAAGGCCTCACAAATTTAATACTGATTTAGTCTTTAATATATTCTCCACATTTTTTTGTATTTTACAAAGAGTTTATAGTGACGTCATTTGTAATTGATTTTAATAATCACTTTTCTAATAAAAAAAACGCACAGCAGACCAAATGGCAACACCAGAAAATCAACACCCTAAAATATCACCATGTAAATAATAATAATAATAATAATAATAATAATAATAATAATAATAATAATAATAACAAAAAAGAAAGAATTTGTCAATTGGTGGGTTTTGCAGTTCCAGCAGATCACAGGGTGAAGCTAAAGGAAAATGAAAAAAATGGACAAATATCTGGTCCTTGCCAGAGAACTGAAAAAGTTATGGAATATGAAAGTGAAAGCTATACCAATTGTAGTTGGTGCACTTGGAACGGTCCCAAAAGGATTGGAATAGGGGTTTGGAAAGTTTGGAAATCAGAGGAAGGATTGAAACCATTCAGAACACTGCACTACTGCAATCTGCCAGAATACTCAGAAGAGTCCTGGAGACCTGAGGAGACTTGCTGTCACCCAGATTCCAGTGAAAGACCATCAGCTAATGCTGATGTGAAAACTCAAAAGGAGTAAATAATAATAATAATAATAATAATAATAATAATAATAATAAAATTTTGACCCAACTCTTTCGCCACGTGAAGGACGTGACACAACATCGCAAGTATTGGTCATCCACATGGTTGTTCGTTTCTTTTGATTTTACGGCATGTCAATATTTTTAAAACTTATGTTTCCTATTTAAACAATAGATGTATCCCTAACAAGTTCTACCATTCCGGGTCAGAGTGGACCTGGGAGTAATTGTAATGAAGAGTACTCCACATTCGCCAGAGCTGCTAAATTAGAATTTCACCATCATATAGAGTTTAACGCCAATACACAAGACATTAAAACGCCTTCTAGCACATTTATGATAAAAAAGGATTGGGGCTTGCCATTAAGGTAATAGGATTGGGACAATCATATACGTGCTAGGATTGACATAACCAGCCGATTGATCGGAGGACTCTCCGACCGCTCATCTAGCCTAAGTAAGGGTCTAAGTGGGGTGCTGCATGTCAAAATTCCGACAATAGGATTCCATCCTTAAGCATTCAGCCAATAGGGTTCTATCCTTAAGCATTACGGATCGCTACCCACGGCCAACAGGTGGTCCCATTGGGTAGTCTTACCCCTCTACAGAGGTGCAGTCAGGATATTCTACAGCCACTGCCGACCGGTTTGATGGGCAATCTAGTGAGGATCGAACTCACTATTCAATAGTAATGGATTTGCGAGACTAGCTTACTAGTACATCATGATGGGATGACCACAAGGCATCACAAAGGAACCCTAGTATCGATCGAGTTTCTGATAATCATTTACTAAATATATGCCACGTGCACTAATCCAAATAAAGTGATGTCTTGACTTGCGAGTGTCCCAACTTACGAGTTTTTTGAGTTACGAGCTGTCACTCGTGTTACATAATCATTAGTGATTATGATAATGATTATGACAATAGTGTAGAAATCATTATGGCGATCAGTACAGCTGATGGCCTTGGGAGTGAGTGACAATGCTTGACCTCACTCTGACCTTGCCTTGCGGGATAGACCCTGAGAAACGGAATCCCGATAGAAAGTCCCCTTCCGGTTTAAGGTGTAAGCAACTCAGTTAGTTAGAGTTAGAACTTAGAAGCGAAGCTAGCAAGATGTGAGTCTCACTGCGTGATTGTCTGGTCTGGGGTTCTACGAATAAAGTAACATCAAAAGTAAATCGAAGTCTTGTGTTTATTACAAAAAGCTAACAATGACACAAGGCTTCTGATAACAAGAAATCCCTAGCAACAGAAACCAGACCCGAAGTCCCCAAGAAACACCACGACAAGACCAGACCAAGATAGATGATAGAAAAACCAAGCCGGCCAGAAGAGTAGACGACAGAGTAAGAAGTAAGAGAAGGTATATAACATATAGATATTTAGGGCCGGTAAAGAAAGGGTATATAATACTTGGTCAGTTTTTTTTGCTTTGTGTTGTGAGCTAAAATTTGAGGTACGAGCGAGCTTCAGATACGCTTAGGTTAATAAATTCACTAAAAACATTAAAGTTTCCAAATTTATTACACAAAAGAAAACTATAATTTATCAAAAAGAATAAACATTAAAATATATTACAGCATATAATCCATTATATTCTATTTTATTATGTTTTATACAATACAGTGATAGTTTTTTTAATTAGAAAAAATGTCTAACCATCCGTAGAGTAGAAGTGAACAGTCCCATTAAGTAATGGGGGCTTCTACAAGGAGAACTAATCTATAAAATCTACCTACTCTTATAGTATATAAGGGCCTGGCTTTTAGAGGCCGATGAACACGTATTCATGCTGAATGCTTTAAAGTATCTTAGTGTAAATACTAATACTAATACTACTAATATTAATACAACTAATACTACTACGTTCTTACCGCCCTGTCGGCTGGGGCGTTAGAATGCACCGACTGCACCTCTGCAGAGGGGTAAAACTCCCCCAATGGGGCCACCTGTTTGCCGTGGGTGGCGACCCGTAATGCTTAAGGATAGAGCCCAGGTGGATGAGCAGTTCATGACTTGCAATACTCCACTTTGGCCCCCACTTGGGCTAGACGGGCGGTCGTAGAGGACCCCTCCGATCAATCGGCTGGTCACGTCAAGCCCTAGCGCCTATATGATTTTTCCCAACCATGTTGCCCTTATGGCAAGCCCCAACCCATTTTTATCATATGGGTGCTAGAAGGCAGTGGCTGCGGGTCTACATGTCCTGGGAATGGCGTTAAACTCTATCTGATGGTGAGGTTCCAGTTCTGGAGGTTTGGGGAATGTGGAGCACCCCATTCATCACCATTGCTCCCTGGTCCACTCTGATCCGGAGTGGTAGTACCTGTTAGGGTCCTATCTATGGGTTAAATAGAAAAATGTATTTATAAAAAAATTGTATTATCCATTAAGAATTGATTTATTTCAAAACTTTATCGGCATTAAATGACCCACTGAGGTTGATATGCCGTAAAACAAAACAAACCAAACCTATTTTATCATGTTTTATACAATACAGTGATAGTTTTTTAATTAAAAAAATGTCTAACCATCCGTAGAGTAGAAGTGAACAGTCCCATTAAGTAATGGGGGCTTCTACAAGGAGAACTAATCTATACAATCTACGTCCTCTTATAGTATATAAGAGCCTGGCTTTTAGAGGCCGATGAACACGTATTCATGCTGAATGCTTTAAAGTATCTTAGTGTAAATACTAATACTAATACTAATACTACTAATATTAATACAACTAATACTACTACGTTGTTACATCTTACACTAGGGGTTGGCAGAAAAAAATCGGATACTACGAGTTTTAAAAGCGAATTAAGAATAATTAAATCTATTATTTAAGGTTAAACTTTGTCTAAATCAATAAGTAGTAGCATAATAACCATCATTAAAAAAAGAAAAATATAATTACATATGCAATTTATTTTTAAAAGATTTAAAACTTTTTGTTTTGGTCAATTTCGACGCAATCCGCCATTTTTTGCTGTTTTTCAATGGTTTTAGGCGCTTGTTTACAATTTTAACGTAACATTTGGATGGAAAAAAAATTTACCAAAAATCAGGTAATTATCCGATTTTAATGAAATTTTCAGTATTGATTTATCAATTAATGAATTTTATAATGCATCAGTTATTTTATTTCAAAACTCTAATTTAGTATGTTTGCTATGAAAAATTAATATATAAAATTCATTTAAAATATGAAAATCCTGATGTTAAGTTTAAAATGTTATATTTTTAGATTCTAAAAATAAATATCTACTTAATGCAAACCTTATTTTAGGTTCCAAAAGTAATAAGTTTTGAAGAAAAACTCGATTGAAAATGTACCCCCTCCCCTTTTTAATCAGAAAAAACATCGATGTATATTTTTTTTCTTTTATAAAATAATAGCCAATTAAATAATTATCGAAATGAGTAAAAAAGAAATCTCCAAAAAATTAATAATTCATTATTTTTTTACATTTTATTTTTCGATTTTCGGTACTTATTTTCTCATAGACGCGCAACCGTAATTTTTCTTTTTTTGTTTCTATTCATAACTTCGGTCTTTTATCTCTTTATTTATATTGTAATTAGCATAACATATGACCAACTCGAAACAATTTTACGCCCCCAGCATAAGGGGGTAAAAATTAAGTCACCTGAAAAATTACAAAGTTTTGAAATAAAATAACTAATGCATTATAAAGATCATTCATTGATACATAAACACTGAAAATTTCATTAAAATCCGATAATTCCCTGATTTTTGGTAAATTATTTTCTGTAGTGGGGGCTAACGTCATTTTGTCAAAAACGCATTTTATGCTCAGTTTTACCAGTCCCTATCTTACACCATTCAGTCATCACTCCATTTTTAGATCGAAAAACTGTCTTAGAGATTTACAGAAAGCATCTTAAAGAAAAAAATATCCTTCTCATGAGATGATATTGTTTTACCGATTCGTTTCGAGTCCTGTGCCCAATTTGACAGATCACCCACAGGAAGAACTGCTTGAACAGCGATTTTCAAACAAGATTCTAATTACGATGAATAGTAATAAATTGATCCAGAGATTTTCGGCAAATATCCAAGTAAAATGTCTGGACCACAAATCTCTTTTTTTCCGGGTGAGAGGGTGGAGAGGGGGAAGGAAAAAGAATGACTGGCAAAAAAAAGAGGATAACAAAGAAGAAAAAGAAAGTTATATATATATATACATATATATGTGTGTGTGTGTATGAGTGTATGAGTGTGTGGATGTATGTACGTGCGTGTATGTGTACGTGTGCATGAGTTTTTTTTCTCTCTCTCTCTCTCTCTCTCCCTCTCTCTTTCACTCACTCACTGTGTGTGTGCGTATGTGTTGTTTCTCTCTCTCTCCCCCCCCCCTCTCTCCCCCCCTCTCTCTCTCTCTCTCTCTCTCTCTCTTTCATCCAGTCACTGTGTGTGTGCGTGTCTGTGTTTCTCTCTCTCTCCCTCTCTCTCAATCTCTCTCTTTCTCTTCTCTCACTCACTGTCTGTGTGCGTCTGTGTGTGTTTCTCTCTCTCTCTCTCTCTCTCTCTCTCTCTCTCTCTCTCTCTCTCTTTCACCCAGCCACTGTGTGTGTGCGCATGTGTGTTTATCTCTCTCTCTCTCTCTCTTTCTCTCTCTCTCTCTCTCTCTCTCTCTATCTTTCACCCAGTCACTGTGTGTGTGCGTGTGTGTGTTTCTCTCTCTCTCTCTCTCTCTCTCTCTCTCTCTCTCTCTCTCTCACTCTCTCTCTTCTCTCTCTCTCTTTCGCCCAGCCACTGTGTGTGTGCGTGTGTGTTTCTCTCTCTCTCTCTTCTCTCCTCTCTTTCACTCACACACTCTCTCTCTCTCTCTCTCTCTCTCTCTCTCTCTCTCTCTCTCTCTCTCTCTGCGTATGTGTGCGTGTGGGTATAAATCATGAAAAAGAAGAGGAATATTTGGGGTATATCAAGATCCATATCAATTAATTGCACCCTTCAGACCGAGAAAAAATAATTAATTATTTTGTTGTTCTTCTTCTTCTTTTAGTCATTGAAGAACTACTTTTTTTCGGATATTAATACCTTTTCCAATTTTCTTCCGCGCTGTGTAAGTCTAGTTAATGAATCAAAATCCTGAAAGGAAATTCCTGAAGAAACTCCACGGAGATTTCAATGCAAAAACTCATTCAACTTTCTAACAACTTTCTGCAACACAAAACTATAATTTATATGTCATTGGCGCAAGTTTTGCATCAATTTCTTGTATAGCCGACTACTGGACTTCGATAAAGCCACAGACACGTGTATATAAAAATATGACCCGTCTTCATTTTCGTCGGTGTGTGGGTGGTGAGGAGCGACGAGTGTTTACAATGAACTTCTGAGGGTGTTTGATGACGGGAGGCGACGTGGTTACCTTCTCGGCTGCTCGCTGGGGACGGAATGACACCTTTCATCCGCTAGCCTTTATATACAATAAATATGCCCACGCATTTTTATCTTTTGATCTGATAACGGACATATATATTTCTTTATTTTTCTCTCCGCCTCCTCACCGGAAGACTCCGCTTCCGTTTTCCTTTTTTTAATCTATTTCTTCATCTTCTCCCTGCTTCTTGACCGGAAGACCTCTCTTCCGTTCTCCCCCTTTTTCATATATATATATATATATATTTCTCTTTTGTCTCTTTACCGGAAGAGGAATCTTCCGTTGCACGATATGCAACAAATTCTGTACGTGAAAAAGACCCTATCGGTCTAGAGCTGTGGCATCTCGTTGGTGTTGGTTGGTCGGTTGCTTAGATATATATTTACCATCCCCTCCGCACGAGCAGGATGTGACACAAGGTCAATTTCTTAAGTGGAGTTTAACAGGTTTTAATTCAAATTTTTCCTTCTCCTAGACTGGTTACCTAGACATGGTTAAAGTGCCCAGTCTTCTCCTTATATTTACCCATAGCTGAAGGGAGAGTAGTGGGATTCATACCTTTCCCAAGGGTATTATCACCATGTGAAATACAAACAGCCTCGTCCAGAAATTGAACTCGGGTGGACGAGTCCATTTACTACGACACTAACCATCAGACCACGCACATGGTATAATGGTTAGAGTCGTAGAAAATGGACTCGTCGATCCGAGTTCAAACGATGCCTCTATGAAAATCTGATTTGCCTCAAAATACCCCATGATATTAATGGGTTTGAAATCCTGCAATGTGTTATATATATATATTACTAAGAAATAAAGGCTTACATCATATATGACGTGGTTAATTTGCACACTGGTTTTAACAAAACGGGGTTTAATGCATAATTATTTGGTGTTATTGATATCTAATATTATTATCTTATTCTCCAATGTATTAAAATCAGTCCTATGAATTATTTTATGTAGAGACTTACTAAAATATAATTAAAATAAGTGGGGTTTCTTTTATATGCGTTCTTATTTAATTTAGTTATATTTTCTAATTCGATATATTTCATTATCACTTAAATACTGTGCTACTCATACGCTGGCGAAAAAAAGATAAAAACTGTTGGAGAAAGCCTTAAACCTAATAAACTAGCAAGTATCCATGGTATTTCATCAAACCTAATAGTGGGTAAGTTCGAAACCTTTGGGATTTTTTAAAAAAACACGTTCGTAATTGCACGTCCAACGCTCGATTTTATTTTTATGTAATTGCGCTAATAAAAAAAGACTTCTTGTGTAGCAACATTTAAAACTAGTAAAATAACATTGAATTTGTTATTTTTAGCAAGCCTCTCTGATAAGTGGCCATGTTGAAAAATTTGGTTAAATTTGGCATTGAAACTATTTTCATACAAGTTCAGTCGTATAAATCAATTCATTTGTCAAATTTCGAGTGACCCACTTTATAAGACAGCAATTGTAAGCAATATGTTAGAAACAAAAATAAGATTTCTGAATGTCGGCACCTGAAATTTTTCCAATATCCTTTTTTTTTTCTTATCAGCCATGATTCCTTTCAACTAGGATTTCGGTAAGCGAGAAGCGCGACGATTCCATTAGACAAATTCCTCAGATTTCAGAATAAATCTCATCGACGATACTCGGCTGAGATTGAGCGGGAAAGATTTTGCACAAAAATAGCGTCGATCCATTAACAGGCGGGAAATAAACACTCGTCTTCTCGCGAGAACAAAACCGCAGCCGAGACATTCAACGAGATATCAGCCTCCAAACAGCCACCCACCCACCCCACCCCGACTCAGAGAGTTGATTTTCCAATCTCAATTTATCAATCTCGAGTCGACCAGACAGCTTTCAGGCAAACTTAAACAAATACATTCAATATTGAAATTCTTTGAGAACTTGCATTTCGAAATTATCAAATGAACCAAAATCTCTCCAAGACGACATTTGCTTTCTTCAATTTGATTGATTGATATAACAACATAAAAAAAATGTACTTTATTTCACCATATTCAAGGTGCTTCAAAAAAAGTATCGAGAATTTCGGTAGTTTTTGACACGCCTTGTATTCTAAAAAAATAACCTTCCATTCATTCTTCATTTCTATCTCAGTAAATACAGCTTTAAAATCTGTACCTTTTGACACACCTTGTATAATGAAAAATTAACGTTCCATTCATTCTTCATTTCTATGTCGGTAAATACAGCTTTAAAATCTGTACTTTTTGACACACCTTGTATTCTGAAAAGAAATAACGTTCCATTCATTCTTCATTTCTATCTCAGTAAATACAGCTTTAAAATCTGCACTTTTTGACACACCTTGTATTCTGAAACAATAACCTTCTATTCATTCTTCATTTCTATCATAGTAAATACAGCTTTAAAATCTGTACTTTTTGACACACCTTGTATTATGAAAAAATAACCTTCCATTCATTCTTCATTTCTATGTCGGTAAATACAGCTTTAAAATCTGTACTTTTTGACACACCTTTTATTCTGAAACAATAACCTTCTATTCATTCTTCATTTCTATTATAGTAAATACAGCTTTAAAATCTGTACTTTTTGACACACCTTGTATTATGAAAAAATAACCTTCCATTCATTCTTCATTTCTATGTCGGTAAATACAGCTTTAAAATCTGTACTTTTTGACACACCTTGTATTATGAAAAATTAGCGTTCCATTCATTCTTCATTTCTATGTCGGTAAATACAGCTTTAAAATCTGTACTTTTTGACACACCTTGTATTCTGAAACAATAACCTTCTATTCATTCTTCATTTCTATCACAGTAAATACAGCTTTAAAATCTGTACTTTTTGACACACCTTGTATTCTGAAAAATTAGCGTTCCATTCATTCTTCATTTCTATGTCGGTAAATACAGCTTTAAAATCTGTACTTTTTGACACACCTTGTATTCTGAAAAATTAGCGTTCCATTCATTCTTCATTCTATGTCGGTAAATACAGCTTAAAAATCTGTACTTTTTGACACACCTTGTATTCTGAAAAATTAGCGTTCCATTCATTCTTCATTTCTATGTCGGTAAATACAGCTTTAAAATCTGTACTTTTTGACACACCTTGTATTCTGAAAAAATAACGTTCCATTCATTCTTTATTTCTATCTCAGTAAACACAGCTTTAAAATCTGTAGATTTGACACACCTTGTACGCTGAAAAAAATAGTAGATACAGCTTCAATCTCGATATTTTTATGACATACCTTATATATATATATATATATATATAATATATATATATATATATAATACTAGTAGATATATGCACCTTCCGGGTGCAAGTATTTAAGTTTTAATGTAATAAAACATTATATTAAAGTAAAAAGGCTAATGAAACTAAATAAGATACAGATAAAAAGATTTGAAACAGAGGGGGTATAAATGAAAAATAGAACAACTGAAATTTACCTTTCACCACCCCCGTCTTCATTGCTACAATTTTCCCATAATTTTTAGTTTAAATTTGGGAATTAGAACAACAGTTATTTCTTCTTGTTAATGGATTTACCCAATATTTTTACTCATATCCATTTCAGATAAACCAAACAATTAGAAATCAATGATTTTAAGCACATATTTATTAAAATCAAATTTTTTATATCCTTTAAATATACGCTCCTACGTTTGGGGCGCTGGTGGTTGTCGTCAGTGATGTAATCCGCAGGGTTCATTGGAAGTTTCGGGTCTTCCAGCATCAGACTTCCCTCGTCCTGCTGCCCTATCAGAGGTGATCAAACTCTGGTACAACCAATAAAGGCCGCTAAAAGACGTCTGACAGGAGAAAAAATTTGGGACGGTTGTAGAACTCTATGCCATTTAAATACAAAGCAACGTCATGGAAAAAAATGGGTTTTTTTGCATCAGATATTGAGCGGTACCATATTTAAATGGGATACGTAGCGCAAACACTTTCTCCGTAGGATGACGAGATTTAGATAGGGAGAGTCAACCCTTCTTAATAATGATAAGGAGAGAATGTTTTAATTTGCTTACTTTTTTTTTTTCTTCAATTTATTTTTAGATATCATCTATAACCATTTTGTACAATTTTTTAAATTTTATTCTATTTTATTTCAACCCCCTTATTTTTTTTTTTTTTTTTTTTTAAGAATTTTACATGGTTTTTAAGCACTGAACCTTCCCGTTTACACTGTAATACTGGTATTTTTGTTGTATATATAATAAAATGCATGTTAATTAGTCGTAGATATGGTCAACAGTATTATTAATGTAAACATTTTAATTAACAATTGAAAGTTAAATGAAAAATAAAATCATGAGAATTGATGTTAATAACTATGAGAAATTCAGATTTGAGTAGTAATATAGTTTAGTTACAGACAGAAAAACACAACAAATCTCCATTATAAGTTATATATATATTATATATTATATATATATATATATATATATATATATATATATATATATGTGGGTGTCCAATAAGTAATTTGAACTTTGGTGGAGTTATCCACCCAAACATTAAAAAGTTGGCCAGAAAACTCGGAAAGATCAAAAATAAAATTGTTAAACAGAAGATGTGTCTTTTGTTTAATTCTACATGTATAAATGAAAGAATGCTGCCAAATTGACACACACTATATATATATATATATATATATATATATATATATATATATATAAATGCAAATGAAAACACTAAGAAAAAGTGTTCGACGCTGCCACAGCAGAGTAGGTATACAATCCATTCCATTATGAACACTACAAGTCCATTAATTTACACAATCGTCAGATAGAAAAGTGATAATGTTAAGATAGAAGTACACGTGACACTCATAGAGGAAAAAGCATATATATATATATTATATATATATATATATATATATATGCAATTTCAATTTCATATATTTTTCCACCTGACATTCAGCCAGGAACAAGCCGAAAACGAATTGGTGAAAAATGAAATGAATTGATATCACAAATGTAGA
>CM042157.1:85944783-85969783 GCA_023376005.1 Doryteuthis pealeii | reverse complement strand
ACAAACAAACAGTCAAAATGGCCGTGTTTTCTTAATGGCGGTTGTAGAATTGAATGTTCGTCTGTTTGACAAGATTAAATCAAGCGATTTTCTTTTCATCTTATTTACTCAATGGAACTTACAAAAATAACACCTTTCCCTGCAACTAATTAAAATTGTTTGGGTGGGAACTTAAAGACATCTGGCTTGGAAAAGTTGGCAAGAGAGATTCCTTTTTTGGCATCATTCCAAACTTCATGAATTCTTTACCTGACTTACCTACAGTTCTACCTCCAACAAACAAGTCTCGAAGATCCATTACTACTGAATAGCGAGTTCGATTCTTGCAGAAAAATAAACTTGGTAACAAAAAAAACATACTTACTCCCTCTAACGACAGTTTCATGAATCATACTTACCTCTTCTGCTTCTTTTTTTTTCAGATTCGATGAGACAGGATTTTAAAAAGTAAAAATGTGTTCTCTAGTTAAATGTAATATTTTGCAATAAAATCGTTAATCAATATTAATTAGATTATAATATAATCTTCTTGGTATTAATTAATAATTTGTATTTTATTATGCGGTGAAAAAAAACGTTTTGTTTTAATTATCGTGGCTCAGTCGGTAGAGCGTTCGGCTAGAAACCACATGGTTCCTAGTTCGATTCCGGTCCTCGCCAACTCAGCGTATGAGTAGCACAGGGGTCTGTCCGGTAAAGTAAGGAGCTGATGGTAGGTGTGGCGCTTCACCTCAGATGCCAAAACAATCTCCTTGGTCTAGCGCTAGTGAAAAGGGGATAGACTCCCTCGCTGATTGGCTGATACCGACTTTAGGCTGCCCCGACGACTTTACTTTTTATATGACCTTTATATGTTACGTAGCGACCTTCTTCGCTACTCTAAATCGTGTATGTTAGTAGTCGTTGCAGGTATATATGGTCACGTAGCGAAGTATGTAGTAGTCGGACTTAGAAGATCACAACACATGGGTATTGTAAAAACTTTGAGTTTATTTCTTTAATCTCTGCCGTGGTAGGTGGCGAGTGTTGACAATGACTACTACTACTGCTGGGATGACTGGCGATGGTGAGGTAAAGGGAGCTGGTGGGTCCCACAGCCGTTGGCTGCAATGGACCGTGAGCGTCTGTCGCTCACTTGTTCTCCATCCGCTGTCTCCTGTCTAACCCTCGAGCCTTTATATTCATAGATACTCCTAAGCATCTTTATCTTTTGATCTGGTCTTCACATCCGCTAACATGCCTACGCATTTTTATCTTTTGATCTGATAACGGCCATTTGTTATATATTTCTTTATCTTCTCCCTGCTTCCTTGGCCGGAAAGCCTCGCCCCCGTTTCCCCTTTTTTTTAATATACATTTTTGTATTTCTCTTTGTCTTTTTGCCGGAAGCTTTGTTTTCCGACCGAGGACAATACAACATAGGCACCCTTTTTGCGATCTCGATTCGTTGGGACATTTTTTCCATTTACACCGTCAAAATCCGGTTAATTGTTAACAGACGATTTTTAGATTTTTTTTTAATTATAAAACTAACCCTAACCCTAACCCTAACCCCTAACAAACAACCGGGTTTTGAGGGTGTAAATGAGAAAAATGTCCCCACGAATCGAGATCGCAAAAGGGGTGCCCAAATGTCATATAGTCCATTATCGTCAGTCATAAAACAAAACAAACATTTATTTATTTGACACCCCCCCCCCAAAAAAAAAAGAAAAAATCTTACTTCTGACCTTGTGTCACATTCTACCAATGGCGAAGGAGTTCGGTAGATATTTATAGCAACAGATTATTGAGTAATGGTTAGCAAGCTGGTCCCGCAGATCCATTACTACTGAATAGCAAGTTTGATCCTCGCTGGATGCCCTATACTTGTGACTTTGTCATATCCTACCCATACTGAACGGGTTGGGTAAATAATTTTGACGTTCTATCGTGGTATAATGGTTAGCAAGCTGGTCCCGCAGATCTCATTATGACTGAATAGCGAATTTGATCTTCGCTGGATGCCCCATACTTGCGATCTTCCCTGTTCTTTCTTCGGTGGTTTTCATCTTTAGTTGTTAAAATTCCTAGCATAAAATTGTGCGTGCGCATTATCTGAAATGAACTTAATTGTTATTAAGAACACATTTTATGATAAGAGAGTTTTATAATTTGCTTGAAGCATTATGTATATATTGGTTAGGAGGTTGATTTAGAAGGCTATCACAATGTAGATGTAAAGAAAAAAAGAAAACATTTTTAAAAATCAAAAAATCAAAAATATTATTATTTTATTATTAATATTATTACCGTATAATTATTTTTTTCTTTACATCTTCATTGTGATAGCCTTCTAAATCAACCTCCTAACATTTTATGATATTTTTGTGTTGAAGCATGCAGTTGTATTGTTTTCGAAACAACTCTAAGATTTGTATATTTCGCACGGACACTTTCAAAATGGCTACCGTCTTGTTTCAAAGTGAAAGTCAGTTGGCTAAATTCCTTGCATAAAATTATCTGAAATAAACTTAATTGTTATTAAGAACACATTTTATGATATTTTTGTGTTAAAGCATACAGTTGTATTGTTTTCGAAAAAATTTCTAAGATTCGTTTATTTCGCACGGAGACTTTAAAAATAGCTACCGTCTTAATTCAAAGTGAAAGTCAAGGGAGGTTACTCTAATTGCCTTATTTGCTAGGAATTTTAACAACTAAAGGGAAAAATTACCCTTTCTTCGTGGTAACCCACGTTTCTCTTGCGTATACCATCACAGTCAAGACGGTGTTATTGAAGAGATTCGCTGTGAGAGTCTCGTCGAATTTTATCTTGGCCAATTATTTTATCGTGGTCAACACCTTTCGCCCTGATCAATATTCTCCGCGAGATTTCGGTATTCATGTCTCGGTATAAACAGATAATGATAATGAGTTCGTTTCTCTCTGGGTGCCCTTTTCTTCTAGCCTTTTGTAACACCTAAGCTCAGTTTAGTAAATGTCTATTCACTATCCGTCCGAATGCGACCTACTCTTTCACCTTTTATTTCAAATAAATAGATTGAGAACATTCTTGTCGAACCTTTGATGAGTCTTTACGGAACGTCTGTTATGTTTTAGGATCGTCGCATTTATTTTGCGCGGGAAATTCGAAACTTGGACAAAGAAGAAAATGAACAAAAGAAAATGATAGAGAGCTTAGACAGAAAGTCTGGGGTAACAAAAGGAAGGGTAACAAAAGACTTCCTCTGTACAAACGGGAATTTGAACAAAGAGACTGGAAGGGGAAGAAAGAACTTCCGGTCAAAGGAACAAAAGGATGTGTGGGCGGGCTGCCTTTACTTAAGGGGTCAGCAGTAGCAGTTAGTCAGTGAGATAGGAGACGGTGAACAGATCGGACGGAGTGACCGTTGACACGGTCGATCGCTGCCAGCGAGCAGTGAGGTGCGCCCACCACCTTCCACCACACCAGCAGTAGTAGTTCCCATTGTCAATGCCCGCCACTCACACGTACCACGAGGGGAAAAGAAATAAACGTTAAAAGTCTTACTACTACATATGTCTACGTGTGAATCTTTATACTCCACTACTAACACATACGACCCAGCAACAGTATATAACATGTACGATTTTGTGGCCCGAGTCGAGCGCTATGCAACACGTCGAAGTCATGAAAGCCCTCAAGTTCAAGAAGAAGGTTCTCGAGTTCAAGAAGGTTCCCGACTTAGAGAAAATTCCTGAGTTCGACAAGAACGACCAGAAGAAGACCAGAAAGCACATAAAAGAAACCTGTATATAACAATAAGGATAAGGACAACAGTCCTAAAAATCTGAATAATTAAATTATGAAGCGTCATCTTAAAAATTCAGACAAATAATAAATATATATCTTATCGAAGATGATATCCCTATTTCCTTGGAAGAAGTGGAGGAACCTTCACAGAAGAAATCGTTAAATAATGTCAAAGGATAACTTAGATAGATCAGATGGATCAGTATGTATCGTAAGGTAGATGAAATAAAATTGAATAGATTCTAAGCCGACTTTAGTTGTTTTTTAGCTACGTTAAATTTCAGTTGATTTAACGGTGCAAAAATGAAAAGATTGTTTTTTAATCCTAATTTTCATTATTTCCGTTAGCTGTAAAAAAAATTTTTAAATCATCAGGAGTTTGTTTAATGTTTCTTCTTTTGAATGGAAAAAGAATTTTCAAGATAGTATTAATTTTTATGCAAGTTTCATTGTATTAAATATAGGAGGGGGGGTAAATTTCACAGGGTAAATTGGTGGTACCTAGTAAACAGATACAAAAATGTCCCCTTTTATTTAACTCAGATAAAATGTATTTATCAAATTTAAAGTGTGTCATGATATTCTGAGATTTCTCAGAATATCATTTAATAATAGCAAGGGGGGGGGTTGAATATTTGTTGGAAAAGAAAACGGAAAAAATATAAAAAAGTTAAATAAATAATTTGTAAAGGTAAGAGTTATTGCCCTTGGCCAGGAAAAAGGGGTTAATTCCCTTAGGTTTGTTTTGATTTTGAAAAAATACCCGCGAAAAAAATTGATTGAAACAGACGAGAGGGAGATACGAAATGAACAGGACAAGGGGATAGACGGTTAGAGACAAATGGAGTTGAAATCGATAACAAAAACAGACGACAGTAGATTGAAGTGATGAGTGATGGTTGGAATAATTAAGAGTGGAATTTTGATTGGAAAAGAGAAAAGAATTATTGAGTAAGTAATTATCATTTATTTAGAGACAAAAGTTGAAGAAAAACTGAAAAAGGTTATTGTTGAAGACAAACCGAATTGATTTGATTTGACTGGAAAAAGAGATTATTATTTGAAGAAAACCAAATTGTTTTGAAAAATGAAGAAAGAGATTTGTGAAGAAAACTGAATTAATTTGAAAGAAAAAAAAACAAAAAGAGGAGTAATTTTACGGAAAAAAAAGAAGGTATTTATTGGACTGTTCATAAACTTTTTTTTTTAATTTTGCAACCATTTGTTTCATAAAAAATGGGTAAATAATAATTATTTTATAAAAATAAAATAATTATTTATCATTTATAAATTGTCTTGTTGACTCATTACTTTTTTGCTTGAAAGAAAAACCTTCTGTATTTTTCCCCTGAAATATTTCTTTTTCTTGGAGTCACTCAGGATCCACACGACTTAGCGAGTGTTTGAAATTATCGACAGACACTTCGTGACAAAGTGTATATTTGAATATTTTCAAAGAAGATCATAAAAAAATGTTCAAATTTAAAATCTTAAAACCATTACCAAAAATCAAGGAAATGTCCAATTTTAATGAAATTTCCATCGCATTCGTTATTAAGGATTTAATTCTAAGATGAATAGCTTATTTCATTAAAAAAACTTTTTATCAATTATGATTATAGGCGGAGGGGTCATTTGAATTGTTGGTGAGGTAGTGTTATATAGCGGCATCAAAATTCATATATGTTGCGTAGCGGCTTCCAATTCACTTTAGCTACTCTAAATCATGTACCTGTATACGTTCCGGGTATATATGGTCACTTAGCGAAGTATATAGTAGTCAACTACTACCGACTACTGGACTCCAATAAACAATAGATACATATGTACAAAGATAGGACCCTTCTTTATTTTCTTCGGTGTGTGGGTGGTAAAGGCACAGAGCTTCACAATGAGAATTCTGGCGGCTGGCGAACAGCGCAGTGTTCACAATGAGTGCCCGAAGGGTGTTTGCTGACGAGAGACGTGAAGTGTCCTTTTGGCTGCTGGCTGGCGTCTCTGACTACCTGTCGGCTCGAACCGTCTGGCCTTTATATTCATAGATACTCCTACGCATCTTTATCTTTTTATCTGGTCTTCACATCCGCTAACATACTTACGCATTTTTATCTTTTGATCTGATAACGGCCATTTGTTACTTATTTCTTTATCTTCTCCTTGCTTCTTTGACCGGAAAGCCTCGCTTCCGTTTTCCCTTTTTTTTAATATATATTTTTATATTTCTCTTTGTCTTTTTGCCGGAAGCTTCGTTTTCCGGCTGAGGACAATACAACAGTAGATAAACATTTTGAACCACCTTGACTTACACAGTTGAATTGGAAAACGCACTGCTTTAAGCAAAAGCTTTGTAAATAACTTAGCGTCTTTAGCGTCTAATGTTGGTGGGGGCATCAGAGTTTGATCACCTCTGATAGGGTCAGCATAGCAAGGGAAGTCTGATGTTGGAAGACCCGAAACTTTCCAATGACTCATGCAGATTACATCACTGATGACAACCACCGGCGCCCCAAATGTAGCAGCGTATATCTAAAGTACAATTGATTTTCTCAAGAACATTTTCCACATTCCTTTTACCCAACTCCTCCGCAGAATATGTTACAAGGTCAATTCTTAAGCAATTTCCAAAGTGAAAGAGCACAGTCTTCCCTATTATTTACTCATAGCTAGGGAGGGAATAGTTGTATTCATACCTTTTCAATGGTACTAGCGCAATGGAAAATGCAAGCAGCCTCGTTCTGGATTTGAACTTGGGTCGCCGAGTCTATTTCCTACGACGAAACGCTACGAACGCCTCAACTTTTGAATAGGATACAAAATGAGTATCGGATTCAGTGATACGGCAAGAATGATACTCCTATCATGTGCACGTTACGAAATCATTCCCAGAATGCAAACACTAATCTCAGTTTTTGTCCGTGTAGATTTAGTAAGGTTTACCTTGGTACCTGTGAAGAATATAAACTGATCTTAGTAGACCCTTTGGCAATTTAAAAAGTCTGATGACAGAGTATATCGCTTGCAAGAATAACACAACAGTCTTTAACCTCAATACCACATCAAAGCGTATCACCTCTTTCCAGGCTGCTCCTGGTGCTTTTATGCACAGCTCGATCTCGAAAATAAATTGCATACGAGCAAATACATTCTCGCCAATTTTTCTGGCTCCGAGATAACCTTTTCTTAAATTAAGTTGTTGAGGCAGCCATATTTTTTTTTTTGAGTCCTTCACTCATTTTGCACGCAAGACACGTTCGTGCCCGCTTTTCTTTCTCTACAACATCTTTCATTGTGGTAATGTTATTTTCCGGGAAATTTCGTCATCTTTCGTCTCGACACATGTTTAATATCCATCCTAAGCTGACGTACTCTGTCACCTTCTCGATTTCATCACTGTGGTTCATTTTTGGAACGCATGAATTTAGATTCTATATGGTTTATCTTGAGGCCGACCGCATTGTAATAGATAAGCAAAAACTATTAAGAATTAAATAGAACAATTATAGTAACCAATATTTCTTATCCGTACTACATCCGGGGTTTTAAGATGGCCACTATTGTTCATAAAGGACAGTGTGTTGAAATATTTTATTCATTCATGCCCAACATACATCACACCTTCAAAATCTGATATCACAAATATATTCATTATGAAAGAACCCCTTGAGATACAACATTGCATGGGATATATTTTTATTATTATTTTACCTTTTTTTTTTTTCAAGCCCGTGTTCATCGAGCGATGGAGATATCTATTTTTGCATTAACATTTTATTTCCAATGTACTTTTATCTGTTCTGTAGGGACATTCCAATTATTTCTTTACGAATGTTTTCATTTTTTTCTTGAGAAACCCTTTTAAAAGTCGAAGAAAATATTAGACTCTAAATCAGGGGTCATTTTACAATATTAGTGCAATGCTAAATTGGACCCTGACTTTGTGTCTACCTTTATAACAGCAGATGTTATATATACAATTTAAAAATACACTCCTTTATTTCATCCATATCTTACGAAAAAAAAACTGGTGCTCGTCTTGTACACATTCACCTGCATAGAATTTTTCAGATAGGTTTTCAGAGAGGTCTACAGAGACTGTGATTGACAGCGAAGTTCATGAGGTCATATTCATGAGAATAAATATATGAGATGGGCAAAATAAAATATTTACCTGATTGGTTGATATATATATATATATATATATATATATGAGGTTAAGTAAACAAACAAATGTGTTTATTTTTATATGGCTTTAAGCCGACAATTTTTGGAGGATATGTACTTAATTGAAGTTGTACCTAATTTTGAAAATTAATTAGTTAATAATTAATGAATTTTAGGCGGGTATATATGTTCAAATGTAAGGCTAATCGAATCGAGAAAATGTCAATCGAAATGTACATTCAGGGATTGACATTTTCTCGATTCGTTTAGCCTTATATTTGAACATATATGCCCGCCTAAAATTCATTAATTATTAACTAATTAATTTTCAAAATTAGGTACGACTTCAATTAAGCACATATCCTCCAAATATATATATATATATATATGTATATATATATGCGTGTGTGTGTGGGTGTGGATGGGGGGTGTATATGTGTGTGTGTGTGTGTGTGTGTGTGTACTTACCAACCAATGGGACATAAAGCGAAGACCGAACTGATTATTCAGTAGTAATGAACTGTTACACTAGCTTGCAACCACGACACCTTGATAGGATGATCATAGATAGATAGATAGATAGATAGATGTATCTTTCTTTTTCCTTTTTCATCTGCACCAATTTCTATGTCGTATATCCCTGTTCTTTCGATTTGTCTATATGAAGCCTTGCTACTCTCTTGATTCGTTGTATTCCTATGTTTGCTCTCCCATTTCTTTCTGCTCTCTATCTTACTCTCCTTTTCTTTCTCCTCCCTGTCTCTTTCTATTACTCTCCTTTCTTTCTTTCTTTTCTAATCATGTATCTTTTCTCCTTTTGTTCTTCAGCTTTCACCTTTCCTTTATTAACTCTTTTCCTCAAATTTTTCCTTTGTCTTTTTCCCGCTATTTCCAACTCTTTTTTTCTAACTGTCACGTGACAAACCTTTAATTGATGCTAAATCTCTGATTACACAATCTTTTCCTTTTGATGAAGTCATCTCTACTTGCACTTTCACTTTCACTTCTCTATTTATTTCTTGTTATGGGTGTGTCGTAGAATCATTACTGAGATGATAATCTTACTAATGCTTCCTTGCCACACCCATATTTTTACTTAAGGATCCAGCCTCGCTTCATGACCTTGACACAGTTGTAGTTGGTCTAGATAATTACTGAATTTATTTGTATACGAACAGAATATAAAATTGAAACCTCTATGGTAGTGTTTCTCATAAACGGTCCACCGGACCGGTGCTGGTCCACAGAGTACTACCTGCTGGTCCGCATGTGCCACACACGACTTTTAAAAATGTGTATATTTCTGAAGTACGGCAACACTATATATTAACTAAAATTGGAAATATATTTCTAAAAATATCAACTGTCTGAAATCGCTCTCAATATGCTTCTTCCATTTCCATCAACATACCTATACGAGGCAGCGTGGTCTAATGGTTAGAGTCGTGGGAAATGGACTCGTCAATGCGAGTTCAATTCTTGGATAACGCCGTTGGCATTTCACATGGCGCTAATACCCTTGGGAAAGGTATGAATCCGATTCTCCCTCCAGCTATGGATAAATAGCAAGTCAGACTGGACTCTTTAACCATGGCTAGGTAACCAGTCTAGGAGAAGGAAAACTCTGAATTCAAACCTGTTAAACTCTGCTTAAGAAATTGACCTTGTGTCGCATCCTGCTCGTGCGGAGGGATTGGTAAATATATATACGAGGCAGCTTTTTAGCCCTTTCATTCCACGTAGCCTACCAATATCACCTTCTTTACTGACCGCTGTGCTCGAAACATTTTCTTTACCGAAGAGTCAATGCATTTTCATATGCATGGATTGTCTTTTCGACTCGTAGGCTTAGGCTTAGGCGCTTGTACCACTACAGTGTCGAATATTTATACATGACACTGTCCAATCAAATTATAGTGAGGGTGTACCAAGGTATTTACATATTATTATAGTGAATACGCATTTTTTAAAATTCCAGCATTGAATAATAGCGTTTTGTTTGTACCCTTTCTTCTAACGGCTGTTCATCCCGTTTTTCTCTCATATGTTCCACTTGATGAAGACCGATCTATTAAAACGGTCGAAACAGATTTCTGTCAGCAATTATGAACATCATTTGTTTTTTCAAAAATGTTAAATTCATACTGTCGGATTAATTTCTATTTATTTTCATATATATATATATATATATATATATATATATATATATATATATATATATATTTGTCCTGGGTATGACGCTAAACTTATTACCTAATCTTGCTACTCATACGCTGAGTCGGTGGGGACCGGTATCGAACCAAGAACCTTGTGATTCCTAAGTGGATGATCTACCGACTGAGCAAAGTGAATGAAACCGAAATTTGAACTCAAGTTACGCTATTACGTTCACTTTTGTTCCAATATTCTTAGAAAAGGCATGAACCCCCTCATCCTTAAAAAGTATCTCTATTATTCTTCTGGAAGGGTGGCTATGGCATTAAATAATACAGTAAGTTTGATATGTGATTAAACAACGAAATTACACTAAAGTCTTCAAAATATGCCTCAAAGCATTTTAGAAGAATAATAGAATGGCTTCCTGCTGCTTAGAATTTTTCTTCTTTTATATTGGTTGCCCACTTCGATGTTAAGAAAGTCAATCCATCCCTACTAATCGGATGGCATTAGTGTAAAGTGAAAAGCAATTGAAATTTGAACTCGTCTCGCCGATTCCAATTTCTGTGTCCTTAACCATTACGCCATTCAGTGTATAAAACTTTGGTTGGTTGTAAGAATTAAAAGTGCACCGAAAAGTTGACATACATTAAAATAATGAACCAAACCAAACTCTTGAGAATATGTCACAAATCATTTCAGAATGATAATGGAATGGCACACTGCTGCTTAGAATATCCCTTATTCTATATTGGTTGCCCACCCCGATGTTAAAAAAGTCTATCCATCCCTACAATTGAAATGACATTAGTGCAACTTTAACTCGGAGTGGTAGTACGTGTTAGGGTCCCAAATATAGGTTAAATAGAAGAAAAAATGAGTTTAAAAATGTGTTTAAAAGAAAATTGTTTTGTGTTTTTTTTTAATTTGAATACCCATTAAGCATAAATAGAACGAAACGTCTTCGGCATAAAATAACCCAACCAGGGTTGACATGCATTAAAATATAACAAACTAAACCAAACTCTTGAGAATATGTCTCAAAGCATTTTTTCCGCCCTGTCGGCTGGGGCGTTAGAATGCACCGACTGCACCTCTGCAGAGGGGTAAGACTCCCCCAATGGGGCCACCTGTTGGTCGTGGGTGGCGACCCGTGATGCTTAAGGATAGAGCCCAGGTGGATGAGCAGTTCATGACCTGCAATACTCCACTTTGGCCCTATCTTGGGCAAGACGGGCGGTCAGAGAGGCCCCCTCCGATCAATCGTCTGGTCACGTCAAGCCCTAGCATCTATATAATTTTCCCAACCCTATTGCCCTTATGTCAAGCCCCAACCCCTTTTTATCATATGGGTACTAGAAGGCGGTGACTGAGGGTCTACATATCCTGGGAATGACGTTAAACTCTATCTGATGGTGAGGTTCCAGTTTTGGAGGTTTGGGGAATGTGGAGCACCCCTTCATCACCATTGCTCCCTGATCCACTCTGACCCGAGGTGGTAGTACCTGTTAGGGTCCCATCTATGGGTTAAATAGAAAAATGTATTTATAAAAAAAGTGTATTATCCATTAAGAATTGATTTATTTCAAAACTTTATCGGCATTAAATGACCCACTGAGGTTGATATGCCGTAAAACAAAACAAACAAATAAACAAACAAATCAAAGCGTTTTAGGATGATAATAGAATGGTGTCCTGTTGCTTAGTACACGGTTTTGCATTCAGAATTTTCCTTCTCCTATACTGGTTGCCTAGCACGATCTCAACAAAGTCTAACCATCCCTACCATTGGGATGAGATTAATGCAAAGTGAACGCAACCGAAATTTGAACTCGGCTCGCCGATCCCATTTTCTGCATCGATAACCACTACGCCATCCGGTGTGTATAAGACGTTGGTTGGTTGTAAAAATTAAAAGTGCATTGAAATGGAAGGAAGAAACGTACAGCAGCAAAGTGATAAAATGAAGATAAAAGCCTCGAAGAAGAAGAATGTCAGATCAAATTCAGTTGCCATTCACCGAATTGACAACGTTTCTTTATTCTATTTTTTGCATTCACACCTTTTTTTTTTTTGAGAGCAAATGCCAAACGATGTTACTTTAGAAAACAGAGAAATTACCGGCGATTTTCATTGGCGTCATTTTATACTCTTTGTTACTCAGTGAAGTGTAAAACCAAAAGAACGAAAGAAAGAAAGAAATTGGTACTTTCGGGCCACTTAGACGCCAATTGAAGAATATTGGATTGGAATTTTTTTTTTGGGGGGGGGGGTTATTGTTTTGTTTTGTTTTGCTTTATGTTTGTTTTACGTTTTGTTTTTTTATGTTTTGTCGTTTTGGTTTTTGGGATTTTTTTCTTTTCTGAAATTTATTGCAAAAATTGTCTTTGAATATTCCTTGATTTTCATGATGTCGAATTTGTTTTTATATTTTTTTTTTTTGTCTCTTGGCATTTGAAGCCATCTTAATCTTCAAACTTTCGATATAAACTCAATTTTTTTCTCTCTGGGCTGAAGAGAAATTAACTTTATTTCTATACTTCCAAAATCTATTTTCTCATCCGTCTCTTTTTTCTAATTTACCTTCCCCCCCCTCTCTCTCTCTCTCTCTCTCTCTCTCTCTCCTCTCTCTCTCTCTCTCTCTCTCTCTCTCTCTCTCTCGCTATATATATATATATATATATACATTTCCTCTCTTTATTTTCTTTTTACTTTCGTCTTTTTTATTTACCTTTCTCTCTCTTTTCTTTTATGGATTTTATTTTTATTTACTTTTTTTGTTTACTTTTGTGTTATATTATTATTAATTAATCTCTCTATTTATTTTCTCTTTAGTTTTTCTCTTTTTCTTTTAATACTCTCTCTCTCTCTCTCTCTCTCTCTCTCTCTCTCTCTCTCTCTCTCTCTCTCTCCTCCGCTATATATATATATATATATATATAATATATATATATATATATATATATATATCCTCTCTTTATTTTCTTTTTGCTTTCGTCTTTTTATTTATCTTTTCTTTTATCGATTTTATTTTTATTTACTTTTTTCTTTTTTCTTTTTGTTATTATTATTATTAATCTCTATATATATTTTCTCTTTTTTTTCTCTCTTTTTCTTTGCTCTTTCTGTTTTTTTCTTTTAAATACTCTCTCTCTCTCTCTCTCTCTCTCTCCTCCTCTCTCTCTCTCTCTCTCTCTCTCTCTTCTCTCTCTCTCGAAATTTATCATGATTAATAGCATATAAATAAATCTATTGTGATGAATTTAAATTTATTCTAATCGATTTTAAAAATCAATAAATTCTTCTTTTTATTTTTATTTTCATTTCTTTTCTTTTTCTTTTCTTTTCCCTTTCTCTTTTTTTCTATATATTTTATCTTTCTTTTCTTTCTTTTTTTTCCTTTTCTTTCTAAATACTGTGGTATCGGCCGAAAAGTTGTTTGTTTATTGATTTTAACGGCATATTAACCCGTCTAGGGTTATGTCATGCCTAACGGTTAGGAAGTAATAAATATCGTGTATTTATATTTATACTTTTTAGTAATTGGTTTTAACAATGTGTTAGCATTATTGGGGATTATGTTGTATGGTATTGATTTGTTTTCATGTCTATATTCTATGGTATAATTTTATTTCCCTCAAAAAAGAGAAAGAGGAGGACAATAATCCGAAAAATCCAAATAATGCAAATTTATAATTTTGTTAGCTTCTTTTCAACAATCCAACAAAAACTAAAGATCAACGGCTTTTAGGTTCTGTCTGAAATCAAGAGACCTCATGTCAACCTGAAAATTTAATAGATGAACAGATACTGAATATACATAGATAGGTATATATGCCCAACCCGTTCGCCAGGGGAACGATATCACATGATTTGTAGCATATAAATAAATGTATTGGGATTAAAGATTTAAAGATGTTTTCTTTAACATAAGTTTGTGATGTAATCGAATGACCCATCTCCCCCGTACCTTAACAGTGGCGATGGTTCTAACCACTATTTAAGAACACACATATGACTCTGTGCAGAACTCACTTGAAGTACTTATACTTACCTGAACTAGTTGGTGATCAAATTGTAGTATCTGTTCCAGTTACTATACTTTGAGACTTACCTAGTCCCCTCGGGGGGTCCAATGTGTTTCGGCCACTGGACCGGGTTAAAGTGCAATTATTAGCGTCGATCCCAGAGGGCCATCCTCCAGGCATTACCTGCCCTTTATGGGCAGGGTTGGGTATATTGCCCAGCACCTGAGGCCCCCCCTTGAGGGGGAATGCCGAGGGGATCGACGCAATTTTTGTTCTTTCCCACCCATTAGCTTCGGCTTGTGGGTGGACCCACGTTAAAACGGAGTCTTGTGCCCAGTCCATACAGGTGGGGTATGAGACAAATAAACTTACCTCACCCGGTTTCGACTGGGGGTCCGGCGAGCTTCGACCGCTGGACGGTGATGTTATAATAATAGCGTCGATCCCAGAGGGCCATCCCTCCAGGCAATACCTGCCCCTTTGGGACAGGGCTGGGTTATTGCCCAGCGCCTGAGGCCCCCCTTGAGGGGTGAATGCCGAGGGGATCGACGCAATTTTTGTTCTTTCCACCCATGAGCTTTCGGTTTGTGGGTGGGCCCACGTTAAAACGAGGCCTTGTGCCCAGTCCATACAGGTGGGGTATGAGACAAATAAATACTTACCTTCACCCGGTTTCGACTGGGGGTCCGGCGAGCTTCGGCCGCTGGACCGGTGTGGTTATAATAATAGCGTCGATCCCAGGGGGCCATCCCCCCAGGCAACACCTGCCCCCTCGATTTAAAGGGGCAGGGCTGGGTTTATTGCCCAGCACTTGAGGCGCCCCCCTTGAGGGGGAATGCCGAAGGAATCGACGCAATTTTTGTTCTTTCCCACCCATGAGCTTCGGTTTGTGGGTGGGCCCACGTTAAAACGAGGCCTTGTGCCCAGTCCATACAGGTGGGGTATGAGACAAATAAATACTTACCTGAACTAGTTGGGTATCAAATTGTAGTATCTGTTCCAGTTACTATACTTTGAGACTTACCTAGTCCCCTCGGGGGGTCCAATGTGTTTCGGCCACTGGACCGGGTTAAAGTGCAATTATTAGCGTCGATCCCAGAGGGCCATCCTCCAGGCATTACCTGCCCTTTATGGGCAGGGTTGGGTATATTGCCCAGCGCCTGAGGGGCCCCCCTTGAGGGGGAATGCCGAGGGGATCGACGCAATTTTTGTTCTTTCCCACCCATGGGCTTCGGCTTATGGGTGGGTTCACATTAAAACGAGGCCTTGTGCCCAGTCCATACAAGTGGGGTATGAGACGAATATCCTCACTTAGACGACGGACTCTCCTCCTAATACTCACGTGACCTTACTATATAACAGTTTGTATAATTATACAAGTTTTTTTGTTTTGTTTTTCTAAATCGGAAAAAACAATGTTTTGTTTTAAAAGACAATGATACATAGGGTAACCAAAAAAAACAGGCCACATACAGACTTTTTTTTTGAAAGTCAGGCCTGTTTTTTTTTTTGTTTTTTTTTTTTTTTGGGGGGGGGGGGGTCACCCTGTATATAATTTAAAATCAAAAATGCAAATAAATGATTTACCAACTTACACCGTTTCTTCTTTTTTTTTCTTTCTTCTTCTTTAACTTCTTCCGATTTCTGTCATTCTTAATTTCCTTCTTTTTTTTTCTTCTTTTTGTCTTGTTGTGTTCTTTATTTTTGTTAAATAACTGAATGAAATACAGAAATAAATGAGAAGGAAAAAGTGAAAGGAAAAATAAATTGAAATACGTACAGTCACTTATACTACAATCTCCACCCTCCTCCTCTCCCTCTCTCTCTTTCTCCTTCACTCCTTTTCTCCCTCTCTCATTCTCTCTCTTTCTTTCTTTGTCTCTCTCACTCTTTTCTCTCTCTCCTTCACCCTCCTTTCTCTTCTCTCTCTCTCTCTCTTTGTCACTCTCTCTCTCTCTCTCTCTCTCTCTCTCTCTCTCTCTCTCTCTCACACACACACACACACGCACACACAGACATACACACACACGCTCACTTTCTCTTTCTTTCACTCTCTCTCTCTCTTTCACTCTCTCTCCTATCTCTCTCTTCTCCTCTCTCTCTCTCTTTCTCCCTCTCTCCTTCTCTCTCTTTCTTTCTTTGTCTCTCTCTCTCTCTCTCTCTCTCTCTCTCTCTCTCTCTCTCTCTCTCTCTCTCTCTCTCTCTCTCAGAAGTACGGAAGGAAGGACGGAACAATTTTGTCTTATTTGAGCGAAACTTATCGAGATGAGCAAATCGTTAAATCCCCGAAATCCAAGAAGCTAGAATAAACCAAGAATATCAATTTGGAAGAATTTGTTTCACAGAAAATTATCCACACTTCATTTAATCAGAACAACAATATACGAGCAGAGCTACCCAGTGTTACCCGGGATTTTAAAAGTTAAACATAAATGTCTCATCTATATTTATATATAGATTATTGAATTCTTTTTTTTATATATTTGTTTTATTGGGTTTGTGACAACCCTTGATGCACCAATTCTTTCCTATCGACTGTGCCAAAAAGTGTGGATGGTCCGACACAAGCCTTCACCACTATAAACAAATCCCTGTGTGGATGTTCATTGTGTGTGTGAACCCTCATGCGTCGAAAATCATGAGTCCATAATATATATATATATATATATATATATATATAGTAAAGTCGTCGGGGCGGCCTAAAGTCGGTATCAGCCAATAAGCGAGGGAGTATCCCCTTTTCAATAGCGCTAGACCAAAGAGATTGTTTTAGCATCTGATGTGGAGCGCCACACCCACCATCAGCTCCTTACTTTACCGCACAGATCCCTGTGCTACTCATACGCTGAGTTGGCGAGGACCGGTATTGAACTAGGAACCTTGTGATTTCTAGCCGAACGCTCTACCAACTGAGCTAACCCGGCCCCTAAACAAAATAAGATTCTTTCGTACTATTACATCCTCCAATGAAAATCAAAGAAAATCTTTTGAAAAAGAAATCAAAGTTCGTTGAAAACAAAGGAAAGATGATTGATTGAATCAATAATGAATAAAAAAAAATAATCGATAAAAAGTCTCTGCATGGCAGCTCGAACGAAATCCTTGAATGACTGGCTAATCCGTTTGGAGGATTTCTGATAAGCAAGTCTTACATTGTGTTTCCATTCCATGGGAATCACCACCGATCGTCACGGACCAACCCCTGAATTACAAGTTCTTCCAAATGTAATCACAGCCAAAACATGTTATGATTCTTATCCAAAGAGAAAATATATTTGCCTTCTGTTTCCGCTACTTTGTAAACTCACACTATTCTGTAAACGTTGATGGAGATATCTCCACACTGCAATGGTTGGCCTCTCTAATCTTAACACAACCCTAACACCATACCCAACCCCGACCCTAACCCTAACCCTAACCCTAGATATCTCCACACTGTACGATTGGTCTCTAAAATTTGTTCGGTTCGGTTCGGTTTGGTTGGAGTTTACGTCATGTCAACCCTTGTTGGGTTATTTTATGCCGAAGACGTTTTGTTTTATTCATTCTTGATGGGTATTCAATCTTTTTGGATTTTACGGCATGTCAACCCTTGTTGGGTTATTTTATGCCGAAGACTTTTTGTTTAATTCATTCTTGATGGGTATTCAATTTTTTTGGATTTTACGGCATGTCAAACCCTTGTTGGGTTATTTTATGCTGAAGACGTTTTGTTTTATTCATTCTTGATGGGTATTCAATATTTTTTATCAATTTCTTTTCAAACTCTATTTTTTCTAACTCAATTTTTAACTTTTTTTTCTGTTCAACCTATAGATGGGACCCTAATAGGTACTACGCCTCTGGGTCATGATGGATCTGTGATTAATGGCAATGAAGGGTTACTCCCACTCCCCAGAGATTCAGAGTTGGAACTTCACCACTAGATATTGTTTGATTGTGTCTGTTTCTTTTTCTTCAAGTGTTCTTGGGTTTTCCTGATTGGACTTCACTTGTTTCTTTCTTTTTGTTTACGAGCTTGGCGTATTTATTTCAATTCCAAATCCATTCCTATATCTTCGCTATTATTATTATTATTATTATTATTATTAGTCTTTATTCTGTCATATCCACGATTTTTTTTTTTGATAGGTGAATGGACAAAATCTTTAATGCTCATAAGTTAGCTTCCTCCATCTTTTTTCTTTGCTTATAAAATCGATTATCGTCATCGTGGGAGACTAGTGCTTTGTGCATGCTAATTAATTTTATAGTTTTATTATTTGTATGAATAATAATAATAATAATAATAATAATAATAATAATGGTGGTGGTGGTGGTGGTGTGGGTGGTGAGGTTTATTTTAGAAGTAGTTAATTTTCTTTTGTCTTTTGAGATTTTTTCTCCTCTATTTCTCATTTTTTTTATATTGCAGAAAAATCTCGACGTCAGCTTTTTCTGGTTTCTTCTTCTTCTTCTTCTTCTTCTTCTTCTTCTTCTTCTTCTTCTTCTTCTTCTTCTTCTTCTTCTTCTTCTCACTGCTGCTGCTGCTACTGATGATGATGATGATGAGGATGATGATGAGGAGGATATTTCGTCTTCCCCTTCTTTTCCCTCATGTACATCTCAACTTCATTTTCCTCTCTCTCTCTCTTTCTCTCTCTCTCTCTCTCTCTCTATATATATATATCTATATATATATATATATATATATATATATACATATATATATATATATATATATATACATATATATATATATATATATATATATATATATATATATATATACATATATATATACATATATATATATATATATATATATATATATATATACACACACACATATATATATATATATATATATATATATATATATATATATATATATATATATATTCTCTGTTCTTTGACTCTAGAAATTACTTGTGATAATGAACACAGGACATTATTGTTTTTCTCAGAGCTCATATATTTTATTTCAAACACACGCAAAAACACCTAGGAGGACAGATTGCATCTTTCGTCTGTTCCCCTCAAACACTCAGCCCAGACTCTTACGTTTGTCCACACCCAAAACCTCCTACCATCTTTCTTCTCTTACTATCTCCCTTTCACTTGTCATTCTGTTGGCACTTTTCGACCAATCAGAAACCAACAGGTCAGCCTTTAACACGTCATCCCAAATTCTAGTTCATTTCCGCTATTACATAACGTATAACTTAAAATTTTGATTTCTTTTTTTTACATTTCCACTTCTCATTATATTACAGCAGCATTGAAATTAAACTAAAACAAGATGGTGATATAAAAGCCACAGTGAAACATGACAACAACTAGTTGTATAAAAGACAATGTTTCCGGTTTGAATTTAAATTATTTTCTGTTTCTCTCTTGATGAGTCCGGATTAAAAACTTTTACATCTAAAAACAGACCTAATTATCATTATGCTCTGATGATGATTTTTTTATAAATCGAAATATTGTCAATATTAGCAATTAAAATAATATGAAAATATATTCATTTTAACAACATTGTGTGTTTTTGTAAAGTTTTTAAGTGTCAGCCTTGGCCAGTTGAAAAGGGCTTAAAGAAAGTCCTGTGTTATGGAATCCTTTGGTAAGCGTATAAGTCCTATCCTGCGTATTGGTAAAGGTCCAGTGATTTAATCCTATGTCCGTCGTCAATGAGTGTTACAGCAATTATGACCAGTAGGGTCGGTTAAGTATTGTATCAGCCTCAGAGTACAGCACAGTGAAACATGACAACAACTAGTTGTATAAAAGACTATTGAATTTAAAACTTGTAGATCATATCTACCAATAAACGATACTTTCCTTGTAACGTTATCTATTAAAAGTGCGTTTGGTCAACTACAATTTCATTTGAGACGTAATTGAAGCTGCCAAGTTTGTTTCCAATAGTTTGCATTGATTCACTGATGACACTCAATGACATCAAGTTGTTCCCCACTTCCTGCCGCTGGGAAACGGTGTTAACGGAAGTTGAGTTTAGTTTAGTTAAGCGAGAAACGCTAATATATAAGCATCGTCTTCGCTTCGACTCCGCCCTGGTTGAGAAAGTCTGGTTCTGAATTTTGAAAAAATGTGACACGTGTTGTCTCTGAGTAATGGCACCCTTAGAAACACGAAGTTAGAATAGTAATTTAATAGAGTAATTATGTTTATTATCGTAATTCATCGTTAAAAGAAAGTAATAAAAGAATAGTATTTAATAGATTAATTCTTGTTTATTTATCGTAATTGATCGTTAAGAAAAGTAATAAAAGAATAGTATTTAATAGATTAATTCTTGTTTATTTATCGTAATTGATCGTTAAAAGAAAAGTAATAAAAGAATAGTTTTAATAGATTAATTCTTGTTTATTTATCGTAATTGATCGTTAAAGAAAAGTAATAAAGAATAAGTATTTAATAGATTAATTCTTGTTTATTTATCGTAATTGATCGTTAAAGAAAAGTAATAAAAGAATAGTATTTAATAGATTAATTCTTGTTTATTTATCGTAATTGATCGTTAAAAGAAAAGTAATAAAGAATAGTATTTAATAGATTAATTCTTGTTTATTTATCGTAATTGATCGTTAAAGAAAAGTAATAAAAGAATAGTATTTAATAGATTAATTCTTGTTTATTTATCGTAATTGATCGTTAAAAGAAAAGTAATAAAAGAATAGTATTTATAGATTAATTCTTGTTTATTTATCGTAATTCATCGTTAAAAGAAAAGTAATAAAAGAATAGTATTTAATAGATTAATTCTTGTTTATTTATCGTAATTGATCGTTAAAAGAAAAGTAATAAAAGAATAGTATTTAATAGATTAATTCTTGTTTATTTATCGTAATTGATCGTAATAAAAGAAAATCTTAGTATTTAATAGATAGATTGATAGATATGAAGATGGATAGTTTTGAATAGACTGAGATAAAAGAATATCTAAATACTCAGATTTTCTTTTATTCATGTTTGTTTAATGTCTTGTTTTTAGTTTAAATAAACAAGAATATCTAAATATTTTGATTTTTTTTTAAATTTTCCTTTTACTTGTAATTCATTGAAGCGACATTTGTTTTTCAGTGGTTTGAAGGCATTAAAAGTAAGTCATATTGACCCCCTCTAAAATATTTTCTATATATGTATATTACATTTACTTGTCGAAAATATACTGTAGGTGGGGTAAAATATCGCATCTATCTATCTATCTATCTATCTATCTATCTATTAAAAAAAAACATGAAACATGAAGTCATCTTAAAGTCAAGCTACAGAACTAAGAAAGACTAGATGAAGAAATGAATGGGGATAAGCCGAACTACTAAAGTAAGTGTTGTACCGGCCGTTCCTACAGTGGAGAAATATACACCGGTTCTCACTATAAATAGTGAGACACCGAGTGAAAAGGTTGTACTGTTACCGTACTGTTACTGTTTAGTGGCAAGCTAGCCGTTCTTGTACCTTATTGTAAATACACTTGTCTCTTTTTACCCTACCTCGACTTGACTTCTTTTTTTACTGTTGAACTAACATCACAACAGTAAGAGAAGACATAAATCAAACAGGGATCGAAAAACTTTTGAAGATCTTCGACGCCTGTTTGATCAACAGTCAAACTATTAAAAATGATTTCCCCGTTTGGATCATTATCATACTTGGATATACAGTGAACACCTGAGGAAGACCTGAGGATACAGTGGTCGAAAGGTTGGGTTTATACATACCACAATAAATATGAGAACATCAGTCCGAAAAATCAAAATTATTTACGTCAAGACTCATCTAAAAATACAGACGAATAAATTCGGTTGATTAGACACTTTTCTCGCATTTCCATCTGATGATTGTCCACACCAAATAAAAATTCGAATGCAGCGGATACAGGGAGCGTATTCTAAGCCCCGCCGACGGGGCTATACATATTCAGAAAAAATAAATAATCTGAACCATTTTTAACGAAAATGGCGTCGCGGCGCGAAAACAAGAAGCAACGATTTTTATCTCAGTTATTTGTTGGCTGGTTGGTTGGTTGGATTTTACGGCATGTCAACTCTTGTTGGGTTATTTTATGCCGAAGACATTTTGTTTGATTCATTCTTGATGGGTAAAATTATATCTTAAAACACATTTTTAGAACTCATTTTTCTATTTGACCAATAGATGGGACCCTAATAGGCACTACCACTCTGGGTCTGAGTGGAATTTGGGTGTAATGGCGATAAAGGGGTACTCCACACTCTGTTGTATTGTCCTCGCCCGGAAGATGGAACTTCCGGCTGAGGGACAAAGAGAAAGATAAAAATATATATTTAAAAAGAAAGAGAAAGCGGAAAAGATGTTTTTCGGTCAAGGAAGGAGGGTGAAGATAAAGAAATATATAACGAAGGTCCGTTATCAGATCAAAAAGATAAAGATGTGTAGGCGTGTCGTCAATACAAAAAGCCAGAGGGCAGGCCGACAGCAGTCAGACGCCAGCCGGCAGCGGAAAGGACACTTCACGTCTCCCGTCAGCAACCACCCCTCGTGCACTCATTGTAAGCTCTGCGCCTTCACCACCCACACACCAAAGAAAATAAAGAAGGGTCCTCTCTTTGTACATACGTATCTGTTGTTTATTGAAGTCCAGTAGTCGGTCGTAGCTGACTACTAACATACATCGCTTTGGGTACAGTGAAAACCCCAGTACTAACATACACGAATTTAGCGTCGTGAATTCGAAACCAGTATACAACTCCCCAGAGTTCCAGAATTGCAACTTTACCATTAGATGTAGTTTAAGGGCAGTAGGGTCGGGACAATCATATAGGTGCTAGGGCTTGACGTGGAAAGTAAATTGATTGGAGAGGACCTCTCCGACCAACCATCTAACCAAATAAGGGTCAAAGGAGTGTTGCATGCTACGGACAGCTCAGCCACCAAGATTCCGTCGTTAAGCATCACAGGTCGCCACCCGCGTCGAACAGGTGCTGTCGGTGTATTTTACAGCCCCAGTCGACAGGGCGGCTCAGTTATTACGTTTATTTTAGACAGTATGTAGCGAAAGGCTATCTTATCTTTCTGTGTTTTGTAAGTAATTATGTATACATATGTGTGTGTGTGTGTGTGTGTGTGTGCTATGTTATGTTTGAGTGCAGAAGTACTAACAAGATTTCTCAATTCATTATTATTATTATTATTATTATTATTATTTCTTTTTCTTCCTCCTACTCTTCTTCTTGTTCTTCTTCTTCTTCTTCTTTCATCCTCCTCCTCTTCTTCTTCTTCTTCTTCTTCTTCTTCTTCTTCTTCTTCGTTTACCCATTATCATTCTTCTTCTTCTTCGTTTACCCCTTCTTCTTCTTCTTCTTCTTCCTCCTCGTTTACCCATTATTATTATTCTTCTTCGTTTACCCATTCTTCTTCTTCTTCTTCTTTTTTTCTTCTTCTTCTTCGTTTACCATTATATTCTTCTTCTTCTTCTTCTTCTTCTTCTTCTTTCATCCTCCTCTTCTTCTTCTTCTTCTTCTTCCTCTTCTTCTTCGTTTACCCTTATCATTCTTCTTCTTCTTCGTTTACCCCTTCTTTCTTCTTCTTCTTCTTCCTCCTCGTTTACCCATTATTATTTTCTTCTTCGTTTACCCATTCTTCTTCTTCTTCTTCTTTTTTTTCTTCTTCTTCTTCGTTTACCATTATCATTCTTCTTCTTCTTCTTCTTCTTCTTCTTCTTCTCTTCTTTTCTCCTCCTCTTCTTCTTTCTTCTTCTCTTCTTCTTCTTCTTCCTCTTCTTCTTCGTTTACCCTTATATTCTCTCTTCTTCGTTTACCCCTTCTCTTCTTCTTCTTCCTCCTCGTTTACCCTTATTATTATTCTTCTTCTTTACCATTCTTCTTCTTCTTCTTCTTCTTTTTCTTCTTCTCTTCGTTTACCCATTATCATTCTTCTTCTTCTTCTTCTTCTTCTTCTTCTTCTTCTTCGTTTTTCTTCTTCTTCTTCTTCTTCTTCTCTTTCTTTCTTCTTCTTCTTCTTCTCTTCTTCTTTCCTTCTTCATCTTCTTCTTCTTCTTCTTCTTCTTCTTCTTCTTCCTCCTCGTTTACCCATTATTATTATTCTTCTTCGTTTACCCATTCTTCTTCTTCTTCTTCTTCTTCTTCGTTTACCCATTATTCTTCTTATAATTATTCTCCTTCGTTTTCCCATACTTCTTCTTTTTCGTTTATCCATTCTTATTCTTATTCATCATCATCATCATCATCATCATCGTTATCATCATTTACCCACTCATTTTCTACTTCTTATATTCTTCAATGTTTTACATTTCATTTTCTTTCTTTTTTTTTCTGCTTCCTCCTCTTCTTTTCTCCTTCTTCTTTCTTTTTTTTTTTTTTCATTTCTTTATTTCTTCCGGGCCTTTTTTTTTTCACTATTTTTTGGCCCTGTAGATACATTCCATGTTCTTATTTCTATTCAGTTTATATACATTTTTTTTATTTTCTTTATCTTTTCTCTCGATATCCCTTTCACGTTTTGCACTTGAAAATCAAATTTCCTCCGCTCATGCGCAGTGCAATCACGTTTGCTTCTTCACTTCCTGTTTCACCTTAGCACTCCATATTTTCACCATCGCTACAAACTTTTCTCAACTTTTTCCCAATAGCCATTTATTCTTTTTATTTTTTTTTTACATCGCATTTGTTTTTTGTTTTGTTTTTGGGTTTTTTAATAGTTTTTTTGTTTTATTTTGTTTTTTGGGTTCTGTCTTGTTTTTGTTTTTTGTTGTTATTTTTAGTTCAATTTTCCAAAAAGACATCGGCCATCTTTTATGTCTTTCATGAAAACAGATTTTTTCACCTCGTTCTGCCGTGATCCGAAAGGTTTAATCTTTGAGCTAATTTTTTTCTGG
>CM042157.1:85899783-85929783 GCA_023376005.1 Doryteuthis pealeii | reverse complement strand
TTTTATATATTTTGAAAGATTTCATTTTGTTCATAATTAGATAATTCTTTTTATATTTACGTTTAATTTTTTTCTCTTTTTTCTTTTCAGATTGACATTGAAAGATAATTAATTCTGACACCTTCTGCATCGGAGTCTCTGTGTTGATCACCGACATTAAATAACAATGATAAGATTTCAATCAAGAACTCTTCTCTTCGTGGAGGTAAAATTCACCCCTCAGTTATGTGGCGGCCATCTTTCGCATTGAATTGATCATCTAAATTTATAACTGAAAAGTTACTTTACAACTGAAAAGTTACTACTAAATTCCAAATAATACCTTTGCTGGCAGGATCAAAGAAAGAAAAACATCCTGAATTTTCAGATTAATAAAAACAAATAGTTGGGATTTAAATCATCAGTAAAAAAAAACATCGGAACAAGATTTGCTTAAAACAGCAGGTATTTTCATTGGCAACGTTTATTTATTGATTTTATCGGTGCTTCTATACAATAAAAAAACTGGTTCGTTCTTTATTGGAGAAAATATATGGACAATAATTTACACTTACAAAGATATTAAAAACTTATAAATTCGTCCTAAGAAACACCAAAATAATTAAGTTAATTTATATCAATGATATGTAAGTGGCTGAGTGGCCTATTATTGGTATGAGCCGGACAGCAAGGGAGTATATCCCCTTTACGCTAGCGCAAAACCAGGAAGATTGTTTTTGTTGAAGTGAGGCGCCACACCTACCGTCAGCTCCCCACTTTAACGCATAGATCAGATTACCCAATCTATGCTACTCATACCCTGATTTGGTGGGGACCGGTACCGAACCTGGAACCTTGCAATTCCTAGTCTCTACCGACTGAGCTAACTATAATTTAGATGATGTGCAAAAATATAGTTAAGAAATATGACCAGAAAATGAAAACTGAGAACTTGAAATTAAAAATTAAAAGTGTTGGCAAGCAAAAAAAACATCTACGGTAATCCTAGCTTCTGAAAGGGACAAGCATTACAAAAATAACGATCAACTGTGCTTGTTGCAAATTCAGTGAAAAACAAACACTTTCTTCAGATTTACTTAAACGGTAAAGAAAAATAACAGTTACCATGGCGACTATGCCAAACAATTGTAATCTGACTGAAGATGACTTTCTTCAAAAAAGTTCCGTCGAAGGACTTTCCGATTTCAGCGAACGATACGCTAACATTCACGGCTACGTCAGCGCAACCGTATGTCTCTTCGGCTTTATGGCCAACCTGGCCAACATCGTATGTCTGACCCGACGCAACATGGTCTCCTCCACGAATCTCATCCTTACCTGGTTGGCCGTGGCAGACATGCTGACCATGACTTCCTATTTCCCGTTCGCTCTTCACTTCTACATCCTTCGCGACAACGACATCCCGCGACTGAGCACGCGCAGCTACGGCTGGATCGTCCTCCTCCTGTTCCACGCCAACTTCACCATCGTGACCCACACCATCGCCATCGGCCTGACCATCGCGCTGGCCATCTTCCGCTACATCTACATCTGCTACCCGGTGCAGGGTCTCCAACTGTGCAACCTGAAGCGCTCCAAGCAGACGATCGTCGTCGTCCACATCTGCACGGTGATTGTCTGCATTCCGAACTTCATCCTCAACGTAATCGAAGAGAAGGAAATCATTGAATCGCGCGAGAATCGATCGGCCATCTCCACCGGCGACAGCAATTTCAGCCACAGTTCAATCGTACAGGTCAAAGCGCTGACCTATAAGATTGGGGTCAGCAAATGGACGTTTGCCCACGTGGTTCATAATATAAACTACTGGGTTCAGGCTATCCTGATTAAACTAATCCCTTGTGTGACACTTACAATCCTCACGATACTCCTGATTGTAGTCATGCACAGGGCCTACAAGAAACGTCTGAAATTGAAAAGCCAAGGTCGGAAGGATGAATCCGACCGTCACGGGGAACACAACCGAACTACGGGAATGTTATTGGCCGTTGTCATGCTTTTTCTTCTCACCGAACTACCGCAGGGTATACTCACCCTGCTCAGCAGTGTTATAGATACTTTCTTCATGTGCGTCTACATGCCCCTTGGGGATGTGTTGGATATTATGGCTCTGCTGAACAATGCCATTAATTTTGTTCTTTATTGCAGTATGAGTCGTCAATTTCGGGATACATTTGTGGCGACATTTTGCAATTGCTGTCCGCAAAGACCTGGTTGGCTGAAACTAAAACTGATCACAGCCACACAGAACAACGGACCAAACACTAACAACTCTACTACCACTACCACGACAACTACTACCGCCACTAATATAAATAATCACAGCAACAATTCAAGTACGACTAATGTTTAAAAGGAAAAGTATTAGATTGCGCAAGGTTGCATCAAATAGACAGAAATGATGATCTGTAACTTTTTGTTGGAAGACAGGTCGAGAGGGGAAAAAAAGAAAGGGGTCTGGAGACACACACAAATAAAAACCAGACAAGATTCCTTTTTCTTTTTTCTTTTTTTTTTTAAGAAGTGAATTATGAACAATAACAAAAAGAGGGAAGACAAAAAAAGAAATAACTGATATCCTTCAGCTGGTTGGGTACTTGTCCTGAGAGGGAAAAAAAGAAGAGGGGTCTGGAGACACACCAAATAAAAACCAGACTAGATCCCTTTTTCTTTGCTTTTTTTTTTTTAGAAATAAATATTTATGAACAATAACAAAAAAAGAGGAAGACAAAAAGGAAATAATTGATATCCTTCAGCTGGTTGGGTACCTGTCTTTTTGGGCTCAGATTTTGGTAATCGGATATAACCCGTACCAAAACAAAAAAAACAAAAAAAAAACAACAAACAAAGACATATACTATTTCTCTCAATTTTTGAGATGAGGCTTGATAATTTGGATTATTTGGATTATTAGAACTATAGTACTCATCTATATTCTTATCTACACAACGTTTTGACCGGTGTATCCTCTTCAACGAGCCGTCTTCAGGGTATTTTCTGTCGAACTCTGGAACCATCTCAAATTCGGGAAACCTTCTCTTGGAAAATTCTTATTGAAACCTTACTTGGCAATAATATCAACGACTGATGATACGACCAGCAACGGCCACATACTCAATGATGTAGCGCAAACGTTGATGACTAATAATCAAAATAACAGGAGATTGCAGACCACATATGGTCGCAATGAATTCACTATATAGCCTACAAATAAGCAAGGCATAAATGCACATATTATTTTACAATAAGAGCAAAAGAACAAACAACACCCAAGAAGAAACAATCTCGACGCCCTTCCTATCAATAGCAATGTATTCAAGTTTTAACCTAGTAACCAATAATCCACATACAATCATATATACTTCTTAGCTAACGCAAATCCGTACTGACGTGCACTCAAACCTAGCAATTGCTTATATATATTCAAGTATAGCTATTCATTTTCATCACGGTTAATCATCCGAACACTCATACTCATGGATTAATTGCCTCCCCGATGGAATACACGCCAATTCACTAGGACGTTATTTAAATCTACAGCCACCAATAACAAACACAACCTCTGATAAGTGTCACACGACCCTATTGAGCTTTATCTTTCACATTCGCCAGCCCGTGCCTATATATTTTAACATATCACTAGAAAAAAAATTACCAACAACAGCATCATTACTGTAACATCACAATAGAATACGTTCGGTTAACTTATGTGACTGACATTAAAAAACTATATAAATTATCTTTATATATCATACTCTGTATATCAAACTGCTCCACCCTTACATAACACCAACGATTCACTACATATGCAGACATAGACAGCTAATATGCTACATAAATATATTCTTTACCAATAGTAATATATACATATACCAATACGTTATCACAAGCATCTATCAATAACCCTTGCATATATTCGTCTATCTATCATATATTATATAGTGAGTGAGACATCTTTTGTGCCTGCCATATTGCACTAGGAAAACAAGATCGATTACCGTATATTATTATTATATATATCAATATAACTCATATATATAATTAATATCTGCCCGTGTTTTACATGCATTAGTATGCAAGTATATATTTTTCCAGCCACAGTCAACTTAAAAAAAATAGTGTCCATAAGACCTATAACTGATCGTCGTACATGCACGCAAATCAATACCATCGAATTACTACTGCCTTTTACTTAGCTCATGCACAAATCTTATATATATATACTAGTTTTAAGTTAAAAGCCCTACTTAAATATATTAACATAATTATATACATATACTCATGTATCACTATATATAACTAACATCATATATGCCACACCCTATAATCACATATGTGTATCACTTCTCATTTGTGATACCTTCATAATAAGCATACTGCGATAATAAATTCTATACAATATTAACCATGCTCATAGCAAATATATATAAGCGCCAATATACATATATCTATATATAATACTAGCCTATATTACTTACTATATACTTATTATATATATATATTATATAAATAATTTATATTAATATATTACTTACCTAGGTATAATCATATTATATATATATACCTATATATTATACTATACTCCTTAACATATGAATTAGTTATGGCCATATAAAGTTGACCACTAGTAACTGCATCCGATTACCACATACTTATAAATATTATCATTAGGGAGCTGTCAGTCACTTCAATATTATATAATATATACTAATACCCCTAGTACTATAATATACTTATATATGTTAAACTATCTTATTCTCAGTTTATACTAGATATTACAGCTCACAGTTTGCCAATGCATGATGATGTTCTACACTGAACTGTTCCATCTACTACAAACGGTTCTATAATAAAGATATACACACACACTAGCATACACATTTGCTCGCCATCAACTCTCATCACTCACACACACAATGCCACTGCACGCACACACACACCTACACACACACACACCATATAGTATATATAATATATATAGATATATATACTATACCATAATCAATATTGAAATAATTATTCGTACAATCTAAATTAAGAAATTAAACAATGGCCAGCACTCGTTTTCAATAAATTTACTTAATATATAATAGTATACATTCATATCTATAACGGTGATACATATATTATACTATATATATAAATCGTCATCGATTTATGTTTACTATCGCACAAATATATATATTAATATATTAGTACCACTATGTGTGCTGCTATTACGCTTCGTCGTGCCGGTCTCAGCTCAGCAAAATCATCTCCGTGCTGTGTGTGTGAAACAGCATTACAACTTCGATAAACCATACCTCACATCATAGCTGCTGCTCGTCCCTGCCTCTGGCTATTCTATGGACTGCTGCACCGCGACCGTTATAGATAAGTAACTACCATCGGAAATTTAAATCCGTCATCGTTGTGAATGTGATCATAGATAAAGAACACAATTTGCCGTCGCTTTTACAAAGTGCTTGCGCCGAAAACCTCATCAGGACGCCAGAATTCATTTCAGCGCCCAGAAAACGCGTCTGCCAATTCTTAACTCCTCGCGACTGCCATCATAGCACTTTGTGACAACAATCATTTTGCTACTTTTCGAATATATCATAATGGAATATATTCACTTCCGTACGATGCTTACGAACATGTGCGAACGACCCCAGGTGCGTGTGTGTTCCTTACGCGTGCACGCTTTATGCAAGAAAAGCTTACATTAGATTTAGTGCAGCCATCATCCACACGCTATTTCTATAGTCATTCACAACAAGAGTGTGTTATATTACTGATATACCACTGCATTGCATTAAGAAGCTTCTGAGAGATAATGAAGACGGTAGCATGCTCACATTGCCGGTGTCCCTCATTAGCTGACTTCGCTACGCCTTTCGCCTCTTTAGGAGAGCCGGGCTTGAATTGACTTCGATCCACCGCGATCCCTTCGCTTCCTGATGGATGATCTGGCAGAGAGACTTGAGACCGTGGCTTGGAGAATTATCGGCCACGAAATAATGGCCAAAACTCAGACGTACTAGCCAGTTAGCATTACTTATACATATTCATTAACTCCGCTACATTACACATGCCATTTAAAGCCTTTCAAATCCCCCAATGAGACGCCCCTACATAATATAAAGATAACTAATAACACTTATATTATATATATACTTAAGCAGTATTTAAAACCACTTTCAATATACGAGTAAAGAACAATTTACCATACACAAATCGCTCATTTGTGTTATTCTATGAATGTTATTTCGGCCGAGGCTTTACTAATTTATTAATAGGCTTATCTGATCGCCCAATTTGTAATTTAATATTTATATGTCAAACTTGATCTGTAATCGAAAAACTAAGCGACTCATTTTTCTAGTTATCAGCCCTCGCCGACTAATCAATACTTATAATAGCAAAATGAAACGGTTGGTTGAGTTTTCTCTGTCTTATTGGAAAGTATAATCAGCAAGATCACATAACGTACGATTACGGTCATGGTAAGAAGCAGGATGCTCACCATTCATTCTCTGAAAAATATTACCACTACGTCTAAATAAAGATGAAACTGTAAAATTAAAAAATGAGCGCAGAGTTTCTATATTCCTATATCCGTTAATACATATTATGGATAACAACATTAACAAAGATCTATAATATCATAGTACGGTACCAATCGCTCACCACTAGGCCCTCAACCTTGGTATATGTTTTATCAACAACGACCCGCAGTATCAGATACAATCATATCTCAAAATAGTTATTACTATATATATAAATAATATATATCAATTACCACCTTATATTAATAATATACTAAACGTACATTCCACATTATCCTATGAAGACTCGATTGTCGGCGCGATATGATTCCTTCTATTTGTAGCCCCTTCAGGTGTAGGTCCACACAATATAAGCAGGGCAACATCCACCTATTTATATCATACCTCCGAGGGCCACTCTCATCCCATCTGATTAGATTATTACTTAGATGCGGTTGATTAGTCGACATGACTTCGCGAATTAAATGTAAGAATTTCTGACTTTTATATGAAGAAGCCGGCGCTAAAACGCTATCTGGTCTCTGCAGTCGTTTCATGCTCTACGAGCTCATAATACGGGCACCAGTCACCACTACTGTCAATGTTCTTCACACCTGATCCCGAGGCACAACTCAGCGTACATTCCACGGCTTCACTCTCCTACCTTCTTCTCATCTACGCAACACCGCACTAGCATAGATTTTAGCTGCTAATACCGAAATTAAACATAAACAGATAATCGCCTTAGCGTATAATCGTCTGCCCGGCTGCTAACATGCATTATCAGACCTTTTCAAATGAAGAGGAAAGAAGACATAATCGACTCATTCTCCTAAATGATCTCTTGAGTAAAAGCAAACTCCGTTATAAACGCCACCAATTTCTTCTTCTTCCTCCAGGATCGTAGCGCCCAATTCCAATTTTTCTTCTACCCTATTCTATTAGATAGTACAGCTAAATTTACCAGATCAACGAGCCTAAATTTTGATTCTAACTCAGCAGTAACCTATCGGCTTGGCACATATACAGTACGAGTATGCACCCATATCTATATTAGGCATATTTAATTAATCAAACGTCTTGTCCTCTTGTTACTGAGTTGATATGTCTTACTTAAGCGAAGCTATGCCTAAATAGTTCAATATGCTTAAAAATATAATAATATATGATTAACTTCTCTGTCTCTCTTCTCTCTCTCTCGGTTCTCTCTCTACTCTCTCTCTCTCTCTCTCCTCTCTCCTCTCTCTCTCTCCCTCTCTCTCTCTTTCCTTCTTTTAAGCATCCATTCCCTACAGACTAACTCGACTGTTGTGAATATCTACCATACTGACCTTATAAGGATATACGTTGTTGATTATTAAGTCTCACGTAACACATAAGATGCAGAAAAGATTGAAATTAATCTATTATCTATCTTATCTCTATCTATCTATCTACTATATATATATATATATATAATAATATATGTCTGCTGGTTGTTGTGGTGTGCGCCCAGCCCTACATAGATACCACCATCAATCTTCATATATCGTGCCTGTGATTAATTGCTTAGCGACTTACATGTAAGATATCTCGTGATAATATTCTTAACTGAATATCGCTCTTGTATATTGCGGTCGATATCACAATATATATGATTACCCTCTAGTCTCATATATTCCTATTTACTATTTCTATCTGAGAGTAGTGTATATTTTATATTATGAAGAAAAACTCTAAACTTAGCTTCATTTAACATATATTATAAATATATTTACTTACTATATATAAGAACGGCCAATCTTCACCCGCAGTAAATCAACAAGAAACTGAAACTCTTCTGAGGGAATTCCCAAAGAGGCCAATATACTATACCTCTCCGTGAGTTTTAAATCTATCAATTTAGGGACCACCGGTTGAGCTGACCCGGAGCCGTGTGTGCCGCTTTACGTGTTTTCTTGTGATTACCTGAAGGATGCGCGTATTAATACGGTTGAAATAATTATTGTAAATGAATGAAGTGCAACTTCTCTCTTTGAGCTGAGACTCATTATTAGTATTTTCTGGTTTAGTACATTGAGCTTCCCCACTTGATGTGTCTACCGGCATCGAGCTTGTTAAACCATCACGCCTGACACCCTACTCACAAGAAAAACTTGTGTATTACTCTCCCACGTGAGCTCCTCCTCTCCTGAGTGTGAGCCGTGAGTGAGGTCATATACCTGAATAAAATATACCTTCTCGACCTCAAACCACACGAGTGAGAGAGTGAGTGCGAGCGAGTGCGTCACTCCCAGTATCTCCTCTACTCACCAACTAATTAGAATAATACTCTAGCTGGGACGTACTCACTCCTCTCACTCTCACCTCACCTCAGTGCGAGAGATATAGCGTGAGACACCACTATCTCTCACGTAATAAAGTATATAAATCTGCCTTATATGTAGTATAAGTGTCTATCCATATATAGCCTCTTACTTATGTGTGTGTATATCTATTATCTATATATCAGTGTTGCCCTCTGACCCACCAAACACACTTCACCGCGAGTACTGACTCCGTGTACATGAGCAGGATCCTGTTAACACACCTGATACCCAATAAACGTCCGATAATTCACGATATCACCGTTTTAAGAAATATTATATTGAAAAACCGCGAATATAAAAAAACAGCAAAACTAATGAGTATTATATATATAGAGAGCTGGGAGCGTGATAATAATATAATCTCTTTTCTGGGTTGCTGGTTATGTGCATATATCTCTGTTATTTGTTATGTTTTATGTTGTTGTCGCTCCTGTTGCTCCTTTGTTTTGATGATGTGATGAGATGGAGTGAGATGGATGAGATGAATGAGATCCAGATATGCTATCGATATATATTAATGATTCGAGTGCATAATAATAATGAGTGGAATATAATATAATGTTGATAACATAACAATAATAAATAATAGTGAGAGGAATCTATATAATGTATAGGTAATATACATCTATATCTATATATTATATATATAGTATTTAAGTTTTAAAATAAAAGGAAATGAATCCGACGGTATGAGTATGGATAAAAGGATATGAAAACAAACACAATATGCTGTTAAAGTGAAAACATTTATAACATTGAACAATATTTCGATTTTTAAAAATCATCTTCAGAGCTTGTTTATACTCCGTACTATCAAGAGCGGAGAGACGAAAGTTCATATGAATTCAAAACGAAAACAATTGAGTTGCAAAAAAGCAATATGAATTCAAAAGATATATATATATATATTATAATATATATAATATATATATAATATATATATATATATATATATATATTATATATATACAGTTAATCAACAATATTTACTTTTAATTAAGCTCTTTTTGTTTTAATAATTGATTTCTTTTTAAATATCTTAGTTTGATTCCATGCGGAAATAATCGCTACCTTTGTCAAGTCATATAGCTTCCTATTTAGACATTGGTTTTAGGCAGAAATAAGCTATGTTTCGACTACACTGTTTCATTATATATATATTTTATGAACCCCTCCGCAAAGAGCAGGATATGAACCAGGTCAATTTCTTAAGCGGAGTTCAACAGTTTAATCAGAGTTTTCCTTCTCTTAGTGCCTAACCAAGGTTAAGCAGCCCATCTCGTCCCTTGATGCTCTTCACTATATCTCTCCCTGAGCCTAACATTACGAGTCGATTTCCATACGATTCATAATGCCGAGAGATAGATCCACAATCCGTCAGCGTAGAGTCGCAAATGCATCTCACGAGTGTGCAAGCTATTCTTTCAGTCTGCCGAATATATCAATCCAAGAACCTAACTACCTCCTATATATAAGTCAGCTGACAGCCAGTACTAGAATGATCTTCTAATGCGTGTGTGCCTCATCGTGAAGAAAGACAACATACAACTCTCTGACGGGTATATATATATATCCACTCCTATATGCTCTCTTACGCTCGAGACCCCTACGAACACTCCTAGACTATGGCCCATCTTCTGGTTACTACCCTCTACGTATATTCCGCCCAGTAATAACTCATAACTCGGTATTACGACACACCCATTAACTCGCCCGTGAGGCTACACGTGATAATTGCGCAGTTACGATGCTCCCGCCTGAAGCAGAGTGTCCTACCTGTTTCTCTGGTATAAGACGCCCCGCGCATTACTCTCACACCTAGAGAGCGAAGGGGACATAGGTGATGTTGTAACTCGCTCTAGACAGCTTTCTCAACGACAAATAACTAGACTACAAGCCGAGATAATATTATAGTCCAATAATATATATTATTTATAGTATATACATTAAAGGTACTATTATATATATATATATTTTATATATAAGAGAGAGAGAGAGAGAGAGAGATGAGAGAGAGAGAGAGAGAGAGACATTAAATATATATATGAATATATATAAATAAGAGTGCACAAACAAACACACACGACTACCGTAGTGCGTTGGTTATCAAAGTTATCTCGCAAACCAATTCACTAATATTGTGAGTTCAATCCTCACTAGTTCTTACACAATTATGGCCTTGTGCCAGACTGCACTGAGCTTAGTGAATAACCATATCTATGTGCATATGTGTGTGCTTGTGTATACATGTCTGTGTTTAAGCTGGTATATGTGTGCATTAATACATACATGATACATATTATATATAGATATATATATATACATATACGTATATGTTTTTTTATGTCTCCTTTGTGCTCGTAGATTCGTTTGTTGATATTTGTTGATGTTTCACCTATGTATTGTTTATTGTAACAATAATATTATATGGTATATACGCACGCATCAGATCTCATGTGGGTATGGTGGGTTTTTTTTTATTGTTGATTATATTTCTAACTGGTTTCGGGGAGTTTGTGCCAATTTTCATTCCAAGGTTATTGAGGGTTTTTTTTTTTTCAATAATAGTTGTGACCGAATTATTGGGTAAAATAATATATCTGTTTAATGGATAATTATTGGAAATTTTTTTTATTGGAAATAGATAAATAAAAATTGTTTAGTCAGAGGGTTTTTTTTTATCTTAGAGCTGTTAGGATCTGCACCACCAAATTCGACTATATAGATAAAAATTTCACACAACTACAGTAGTCTAAACATTTCACACAATGTGTCAAAAAGAAAACTTTTAAAATCCATAATCAAAAAAAAAACCTTCCTACAATTTCCAATGAAAACTAAATTTTGTATTTTTCCTTATTATAAACATACTAAAGTGTATGCACGATTTTAATGCTCAATGGCATCTCTTTTCTGTCTCATAAATTAACTTGTACATATCAAAACAGACGTGATTCATATATATATATATATATATATATATATATATATATATACTATAGTGTGAGATGGTCACTGTTTCAGCTTTTGCTGGAATGGTGTACCAAAGGCAGTATTATTGGTAGAGTGCTCAATATAAAATAGAGCTGTTATATAATATAATAAGATAAATATATAAAGGTTTTACATATCTATTTATTAGGTGACAAAGGAACAATCACAACCATATTGGTTTCATGCGATGCAATCATTAGGTGAAGATGTTTCAAATTATCTTATATATATATATATATATATATATATATATATATATATATAAAAGGTACAAATATTTTCAATTATGCTAATATTTCTTAACAATAACCAATAACAGTTGAAAGTTCTCGGAAATTAGTTCGTAGATCATCCGCATTGGAACCACAAGTTTTCAGGTTCGATACCGGTCCTCGCCAACGCAGCATATGAGTAGCATAGCCTGGGTAATCTGATCAGTGCTGTAAAGTGAGGAGCTGACCTTAGGTATGGTGCACCATCTCAACACAAACTGTAAAGATTCTTGTGGCCGTTTTGATCCCTGTTTTAAGTAGAATCCTTATGTTCTTCAGTGTCTAAATAGAATCCTAGTGTCCTTTAATGTTAAGCACCTGTGTCCTTTGTATCCTTTAATGTTAGGCAGAATCCTTGTATCCTTTAAGCAGAGCGCTTGTGTCCTTTAGTGTTAAACACGAGCAACTGAATTGCTTTCCATGAACGCCTTTAAATAGTTAACCAACCACGTATTCGAGCGTGTTAATTGGCTGATTGAATCCATGCGACCACGAAGAGTATATAAGTTTAAGTTGGGACAGCCAGAACACCTTATATGTCAGACTTATTCTAACAATAATCTCCCTGGTATAGCTTATCGGTGTCCAGCTGATATCGACAATAGGTCACTCCGTTTACTTACTTACTACTTATGAACGTTATGAACTTTATACATACTAGCAAATATATGCACCCTCCGGGTGCAAGTATTTAAGTTTTAATATAATGAAATATGTTAATTTAGAAAGGCTAATGAAACTGAATAAGAAGGCAGATAAAAAGATTTGGAACAGAGGGGGTATAATCGAAAAATAGAACAACTTTGAAACTAACTCTTACATCAATTTCCATTACTCCCATCTGTCTTTGGTAAATTTTCCTAATTCAACTATTTAGTTAGAATAGGAAGTAAAGAATAATATTACAGTTATTTCTTCTTGTTAATGGATTTCTTTTAAGATTTATATCCGAGATTTTTGCTCCTATTCAATAAGATAAAACCAAACAATTAGAAATCAATAATACTAAGCATATATTTATTAAAATCAAATTTTTAATATCAATATGCAAATTACCCTTCCTATTCACACTGTAAACCGCTATTTTGTTGTATATATAAATACAATTGTATGTTTTTAGTATGTAGATATGGTTAACAGTATTAATAATGTAAAACAATTTTATTAATAATTGAGGTTTAAATAAAAAAATAAAATCATGGAGAATGTGACGTTAATAACAAAGGGAATAGTGACTTGAGTAGTGGTATAGTTTCGATTACAGACAGACAAACCCACAATCTCCATTATAATAAGATTTGAACACATTGTCTATTATATATTCAGATATCAAATTAAAGAGAAGCTCATTAAAATGTGTAATAATAACTTAATTTGTCTTTAATAAAGACACATCTACAAGAAGAAATTGCTGCCTGAATTGGTTCTATAATGGTAGATTAACTGAAGCAAACAATTTCGCGATTCAATTAGAAATATCACACGACATATGCGACAGACTTTTCCAATATTAACAGAACTTTGGTGAAATTTCCGTAGCAGACAAATTACTCTTATCAAATATCTGAAGTTAAGAAAAAAGAAATGAAGAAATAAAGACACTCTCTTGTCCGGCCATATTCAATGAAATTATCTTTAATGATTGAAGCAAAGAATAGGCTTAGGTAATAGGACCGGTTTAGCTCAGATGGTAAAGTATCCGCCAAGAAACCACAAGGTCTCGGGTTCGATACCGGCCTTCACTACTTCAGCCATTCAGTAGTCTAGTTTGGCGAGCTCTCGGTAGATGCGTTCTACCGTCTACACAAAAATAATCTCCCTTGTAAGTATCTACTGACATCCCACCATTTCAGTAGAACACAAGGTTCATTATAGTGAAGAACCAGGCACAAATCTGGTATAGCCCTTTAGGGCAATTACCAACGACCTTAAATGCATTCTATGTCATTTTTGATTGGTCAATGCCTGATTCTCATGTTGGTAAAGTCTATAAATATAAGCGGCAATTTCTCGTACATCTTATACTTCTAGATAATCCAACCCTCCATCTGGACTTTAACAAAACATTTGAATAAAAATGCTAGTATTTGGATAATAGTAGACTGTATGTTGTTTTGAATAAATCCTGGAAGCAGCGCCCTACAAATCACCAGCTGTTGGGCCACTTACTTCCCATCTAGCAAACCATCCAAGACGAGCAGGTCTTGCTGGGCACTGCTGCAGAAGCAAGGATACACTTTATAAGCAACGTTTACCTATGAACTCTTACACATGGACACACCAGTGTGGGTAGACCTCCAAAAACACAAGGATCAGCTCAGTGCGGACTGAATGCCGTCTAGAGGGGTTACCTAGAACTATGGCCAATATAGATGGATGGCGAGATAGATAGATTTCCAAGCTGTAGACATGTCAGTACTACTGTAGGTGGCAACACTATAAGCAGAGAATCAGGTTGTATTCCGTCTGGTATTATGTCCAGTTAGCAACTCACTTTAGGGCAATTACCAACGATCTTAAATGCATTCTATGTCGTTTGTGGTTGGTCAATGTCTACCTCCTTTTTCTTGCTGATTTTTTCTTTTTTTTTAATAAAAATGTATAAATAAAATGTGAATTTTAAATAAACTACCAGTACGAAGAAGAATTCAAAATTATATCCCCAGATATCTTGAGAAAATGACTTATTGCTGGAATGCCCCCAAGGTTAATGGAAGACTATTATGTGAGGGTCCACTTGAACCAACCACTCTCCCATGACTGTTATACCTGCCCAATTAATGAAAAAACAAAACAAAATAAAACAAAAAATAAAACAATTGTCATATTTGACTTGAACAAAACGCACAGAGATGTACACATTTTCCTTATATATAGATACACGTGCTTTATCCCCCATACAAAATATATTTAACACAAGGGTGATTCAAAATTTGCAATATTTTAGTAGCGTGGGACTCAATTCAGCAGGTCAGGATAATTTTGCTTGGAACGGTCCCTAGAAGAACTAGAGATCAGAGAAAGAATTAAGATCATCTAGACAACAAATAATAAAAACAACAATAAAAGCAATAAAAGGAATTAATTAAATATAATTAATCCGTAGGAGCACTATTTTACTATTCAGTATAAACTCAATATCTCGGATTACTTACCATAAACTGTAAGCTCTATATTCTAGAATGTGCGCTATCTTAACATATACCATAAGTATATTTCAGAAAGGGGGCTATGTTACTATTCACCATAAGCTCTATACCTCTGACTGAGTGCTCTCTTACCATACACTGTGATCAGATAAAATATCCAGAAGAGTCCTAGAGACAGAAGGAGACTTACTGTCACAGACTCCATTGAAAGACTCTCTGGTGTGAAATTCCAAAAGGGCTTTTTAACATATGCAACTGCCTAAACTCTAGACATAATATTCAAAATCATTTTTTCTTCAAAAAATCGCCTATTAAATCTTTTAAATATTCTGTTCTATGCACTGAGTCGACTTGTCCACGAATATATATGATAACTAAATCGGAATTTTCCTATTCTAAATATAATGGTACATTATTTGACCACATTTTGATATTAAGGGTTTTCTTTGTGGAGATTTGACCCAGCTTAATAAAGTAAATTCTCGATAGGTATAATCGTTGTCCTTGGGGTAGTCCTTGAATGACAAAAGATTTGAACTTAAGATATTCACGACGAACACATCATGTCAAGTACGTACGTCTGTTTTCTCTTTATCGTTTGACATGTGCAAAGTACAAAAAACATTCAAGGATTGTTAAGTGCGCTCATATTAGTTTGAGATATTTCAAATAATCCCAGCCAAGAAAATTATTACAGTCTTTAAAAATACGAATTTCGAAACAATAGGTTTTTAATGCTAACAATTTTGGTATTTTTAACCTAATATTCAAGGAAGTGTCGTTACTCCCTTTGTGTGTTGTGTACTAAAAATCAGGAAAAAAGGGAGGGGGTATTGTCAGGAGTCAGGATAATATTAGACTAAACAGGGTTTACTATAATTAACCAAATGTTACTTTTATTATTTTTATTATTATGGCTGTTGTCGTATTACCCAAGAATTCAGTTCATAGTTTTACATTGATGGTGAAGTTGATGTTTAAACTTTTTAGTTTATAGTAAACCTTCACAATGACAATACAATAGGAATGAAAAAATGTTTGTTTTTTTAAATGAAGGAATTATTTCCATATTTTACTCCCATATACACATATATAATATCAAATGTTACCACAAGTCAAGATAGATACATACATACATACATATGAAGAAACTGTTATTTATAGATAGATAGATAGATAGATAGATAGATAGATAGATAGATAGATAAAACTGAAATTAATGGCGAGAGAGACAGAGAAAGTGAAAGAGAGAATCATTTAAATAAACTCATGGATCGATAGATACATATATGCAAACATATGAAGAGACTGGCAGAGATGGATTGATAGATAGATGGATAGATATATACATACATTCATACATACATAGATATATACATATGAAGAAACACAGATAGATAGATAGATAGATAGATAGATAGATATGATAAAACTGAGATTAATAGCGAGAAGAGACAGAGAGAGACAGAGAGAGAATCATTTAATTAAATTTATGGATAGATAGATACATATATATAAACATATGAAGAGACTGGTAGAGATGGATTGATAGATAGATGGATAGATACATACATACATTCATACATACATAGATATATATACATATAAAGAAACAGAGATAGATAGACAGATAGATAGATATGATAAAACTGAGATTAGTAGCGAGAGAGAGACAGAGACAGAGACAGAGAGAGACAGAGAGAGAATCATTTAATTAAATTTATGGATAGATAGATACATATATATAAACATATGAAGAGACTGGCAGAGATGGATTGATAGATAGATGGATAGATACATACATACATACATTCAAACATACATACATAGATATACATATGAAGAAACAGAGATAGATAGATAGATAGATAGATAGATAGATAGATATGATAAAACAGAGATTAATAGCGAGAGAGAGAGAGAGAGAGAGAACCCTTTAATTAAATTTATGGATTGATAGATACATATATACAAACATATGAAGAAACTGGCAGAGATGGATTGATAGATAGATGGATAGATAGATACATATATTCATACATACATAGATGGATATATATATATATATATATAGAGAGAGAGAGAGAGATAGAGAGATAGATAGATAGATAGATAGATAGATGGATAAATAGATATGATAAAACTGAGATTAATAACGAGAAAGAGAGAGAGAGAGAGAATCATTTAATTAAATTTATGGATAGATAGATACATATATATAAACATATGAAGAGACTGGCAGAGATGGATTGATAGATAGATGGATGGATAGATAGATACATGCATTCATACATACATACATATATATACATATAAAGAAACAGAGATAGATAGATAGATAGATAGATAGATAGATAGATAGATATGATAAAACTGGCATTAATAGCGAGAGAGAGAGGGAGAGAGAGAGAGAGAATCCTTTAATTAGATTTATGGCATTAAACAAATCTGTTATTAATCATCATATTATCGGATTCACCCCCACCCCCTCACACACCAACCGACTCTGAAAAAACAAACAGACACCATTTCCTTACTTATAACTTTTAATATCTTTGGACCTCATTAATATTTTCTGTCCGTGTTGCCCTCATTCAAATATGAATTTTATTGCCCAGTTTTAAGATTTATTCTCATCTGTCAATAAACAAAAAAAAAAGACCCAGATTTATCAGCTTGTTAGTTGTGCATTCATAAACAGTCAGGTATTTTGCTTAGTTTTAGCTCGAGGACTTAAGTGGGGCTGACACTTATTGGGGATTGAACTCATCAATAACCGTCAATGAGATCAGCTTATTGATACTCTTAACACACATATACACACACAATCATACACAGATTCACACTCAGATTTACACACACACACACACACACATATGTGTTGCTTGGAGGCAATTACAATGCGTATATCGCATAAAATTCGATAATTATAGAAGATAATAATGGAAAGTGAATTTCGGTAAAGAAGTATTCGGTGTGTAGAACATCGTACAGACTGTTTCAACTTGATTAAGTCTCATCAGCGATGTATACTAACGATTTACTTCCGACTTATCGAATTTTATGCGATATACGCATTGTAATTGCCTTCAAGCAAAATATAAATAATAATATATACTTTATTCAACAATGCTTCTTATTAAAAAAAAACATCCAAAAATCTTATATATATATATATATATATATATATATATATATATATATATATATATACCAAACTTGTTGGTAAACCCTTGCGGTAAGAAAAAACTCAGCAAATAGTTTGATTGTAAAAAATATACTACCAAACAACACCTGGGGAAAAAACGTTGAAAAATAGAAAAGACCAAGATAGTCGTACCAACCGAAAATAATCGGTTAATACTATAATACTTGGCCAAAAGAAAAAACAATTTATATGTATATATATATGAAATATATATATATATATATATATATATATATATATAATATATATATAAAACGCCAGGATATTCTAAAGCTAAAAAGTAAAGAGTGCTCAATATGTAAGTAGAGCAAATAATATAGTTAAAACTAATGAGTTTAGATATACCTACTAAAAGTTTCGCTTAGTGCTCTTCAGGGCAAAGAAATGATTCTGAAGAAGACTGAGCGAAACTTTTAGTAGGTACATCTGACTCATTAGGTTTAACTATATATATATATATATTATTATTTATATTTTTGCTTGAAGGCAATTATAATGCATGTATCGTATAAAATTCGATAATTATAGAAAATAATCTTGACAAAAACATAACTCAAATCTCACAATTAAGGATTATTTTAGCATGTATTTTGTGGCATTAAATGAAACACAAAAAAATGACTTTAGGAAACAATCATTGATTTGCTCAGCTTCAGTATAATGTGTCGACTGTTAGAGTTAAAATTGTTTAGTGTTCTAATGTGCTGCATTAGTTTTGTTATTATTTACGTGGTGTGCGCTCTTGTTGAGGTATTCGTCCAACGCTGAAAGTCCTTCGTTGTGGTTGATGTTAGTGTATGGGAATCTTACATCCATTGTGACTAGAATCGCTTTCTGTGGTATTGTTTTAATGTTATTAATTTTGTCTAGAAAATGATAACATGATAACAAATATGAAAAGTGTTAGCATACAAAAGTGCTCAATGCTAGATTTGCAGAGCAGATACAAAATTATGAGACTATATTACCGTTACTCAAGTTTCATGTGTATTAGGCAATCCGCAGACGGAGGAAGAGTAACAAGTGGTTGGTCAAGTGTTTGTGTAACGTGATGTGTGTTCATGAGCTAGAATCATTTCAAGTCTTTTTCTTGAAATGATTCTCATGAACACACATAATGAGTAGTGATATAGTTTCAGTTACAGATACATACACAATCTCCATTATAATAAGATACGATGGACTCTCCCGTCGATCGACGTATGAGTGTTCATACAATGGACATCCACACAGTGATTTGTTTATAGTGGTGAAGGCTTGTGTTGGACCATCCGCACTTTTTGGCACAGTCAAAAGGAAACATTCAGTGAGAAGCTAAGTCAGTATTAATCGTCTGCTAACAATGATAAATCTGGAAATGAATTCCAGAATTGGAAGAAGAAATAAACTGAAAACAAAAATTCTAGAAAATAAAAATGGGGTGGGGGTTACGTTGCTTAACTTCGGTGATCGTAAGTAAATAATTTTCTAAAGTTATCTTATACTGGTACAAGGTCACGAGTACGGGGTTCTCAGTGAGAATGGAACTAAATTTGCTGTTATACTCCGCAAGGCACACATGCACTCGTGATGTGGTATCAAGTGTAGAGTAGACAATTTTGATGGAGACAAAATCTCTCTCTCTCTCTCTCTCTCTCTCTCTCTCTCTCTCTCTCTCTCTCTCTCTCTCTCTCTCTCTCTCTAAATATATATATATATATCATCATCATGAGTGTTCATGAGATAGAATCATTTCAAGTAAAAATTATATTCAAAAACAAACATGCTTAGTATTAATTTTCAGAAGTAAAAAAAAAATTAATTGAAGGGTATAAAATTTGGGATTGATTAGGGTCAGGTGTCAGGTGACGCAAGAGAAATTTGTTGCTATGTCTACTTTTAGAATAGTATACTTCTTTTGTTCAGCACATTTTTATCATATATATATATAAGTAAAGAAATAACAAAAGACTTAGAGATTTAGTATTATTATTATTGTTATTTATTTACTTATATATTTGCTCTGTGACTCTAACATTAAGAGCACACATTGAGCTCTCAAAATGCGACAGGTTTTTTTAAATAAGACTCTTGTGTCGTAAGGAAGATTTCTTCTCTGGACTTTTTATATTATATATATATATATATATATATAATATATATATATATATATATATATGAAGTAAAATAAGGAATGAAGGAACAAAACTCAGACAAAAATGTGTAGTATATTTCGTTGGAGTTTGAACTCAGCTTCTTCTGCTTTTTGTTCTTTCATTCCTTATTTTACCCTTATTCTGTCGGATTCGTTCCCAACCCACTAAATTTATGACACCCAACAGCTATACGACCAGCAACAACACACACATAAATAATATAATCTAATATAATAATATAAAGAGTTTAACATTATCGTATTCTTAAATACAATCACTGTGAGGTTGTTATCTTAAAATGCCACACCACAACCACTAACTAACATACACAACCACCCACACACCACCAAGGAATATAAACAGGAATAAATTAATAGTAATATATCCCACCAATAGAGGTTATCTATATCACTGGAATAGCGAGAAGTAATCACATGCAAGCATCTACATGGAACAGCACTCTGATCTACGCCGGATATCCTAATGAATTCGCAATGTGTACGAATAACCTACTAACAATAAACTACTCTTACAAAAAACACAACTTTATTATACCGTACATATCTACTCATGAATACGCTCACGGCATGTTCAAAAAATACATATCCCGTATCTGAATCAGGACACTTCTCAAAATACTGACATTCGCAGACCAACTACAGAAAGTATTGTGTCTCCTCGACTGAACCTAACGGATCAAACTCAGAGTTCGAGCATAGTAATATCACCATGAACATATACACGAATACTGTCCACTGATTGTTCTTAAGTTACAGTTGTGATGTTTACATATTAGAGCCTTATGTTTAACCTTACAAAATAAATAATAAAATAAAGACTACCATAATAATAAACATTCATGTACCTAATCGTCGAACTTTTCACCATTTATATCCAAATATAGTTTTCGAGCAGTATACCAAAAAGAATACAAAATTGTCTTTATGAAGAAGATCAAATAAAGCTGTCATCTGCGTGTTCTATATGACTCGTTAATGATCGATGAAACAACTGTACGCAAACAGGGCGTAGCAAACACTAAGAATAACATCAAGTGCCGAGATTTGACAGTACCAGCATGATTTATTAGTAAATATATTATAGTATATCATAAATAGGTAGGGTATATATATAATTTTTGCGGTTCTTAACCACTGTGGCTATATTTGAGTTGCACAGACATTCGTATAACTTCTAAACATCGTTTTACTCATACCCCTCAAATCTAATTGGAAGTTAGAAAAATAGTACTCATTAGGAACTTGATTGGTGCTCAATCTAAGAATATTGGTAAGTACAAAACACTCCAGGAGGTATAATAGGGGATATTAAAATACCTCTAAATTACTGCGAAATTCCAGCTCGGGTGGCTATCCATTCAATTTTGCGAGACATGAATTCTCCTTCTAAACTAAATATCTCCCATATCTTTAGACCCCAATGCTATCTGCTCACAACTGGAGCTCGCTGAAATTATATGTACAACCAAATTAATGATTTTATTTCCGACTCATGGATAAAAAGACTTTTATGACTATGAAATTACGAAGTAATCGAAGGTAGCCGCCTTATTGGATATGATAAGATACAAATATAAAGTAAATTAAACTCCACAAAGAACCAGGGCACACCTACACAGCAACCCGACAGCGAGCACACACAAACTGACAAACACACACATCATAAAATTATAATAAAAGTATATCTCACAGGTGAGGATTCACTTAATACTTAATTTATTTCTATTAGTTTACGTATTTAGTGGATATTTAATTACCTTATAGTATATTTTGATATATCCTTACTACGCTGACATGAATGCCGAGGCTTAACATACTTGGCAGACTACGATGTATTAATCGTGATAGACTATGAAAATTCAGACATAACTTCTAAGTTTAAAAACAAGTACATTGATCAAACTCAGCGTCACTCGGCAAATATTCGCCCCGAACGTGAGTAACATCGTGAAAAAGGGGGCTTTACCCCAGAGCTGTCCTTATTCAAACAATTTCATTTAAATATAGTATCTCATCAAGCGCGATGTAGAATTATGAGCCATAATAGATCATGAAGATTTAATACGTTCCACGATTTCCCATCCGACTAAAGGAGTAAATCTCCGAAACCCGCGGGAGAACTGAGGGAACGTCAGCCCCGCAGAATTGGAGTGTCATGAGTACTATCTCACTGAGGTGTCGCGCGACCGAATAAGATCACGCAGCAGCAAATCTGATCAATAAAGACGAAGACTTCTGCTGATCACTTGGGATACGATACAGATCACTATTACTTAACTGACTATACAAGTAGAGTGGGAGACGTGATATAGAAGATGGCAAATTTAGCAAATAGTCACTATTATAAGTACCGTATTACTATACTATATAATAATATTATACATAGCTATATTATTCTTATATATTATACAAATATTATAAAGCACCAAAGTAATATGTCCAAAAGATGAATTTTACTTCAAATCGTGTTGATAGTTACGATCGTACACTGATTTTGGAATTTTTAATTTAATAATACCTTTATCAGAACTTTAAAAGATGGAAGAGTCATATCAGAACAGTGACGGATGATTTTTTTGCAACCAAACTTGAGTAGCGTGAAATGCGTCAGACAGGCCATCAAGAATGCTTTCCATCTCCCTTTTCCGAGAATATTTTTTGGGAATTTTTCGTATTTTTATACATATGTGAGTGCGACTTTATTTCCATAGTTTACTTCCATAATAAATATATATACGTAAAAATATAAGAATATAATTGTAAGCGTGGTGTGTGTGTGTGTTGTGTGTGTGTGTGTTTGAGAACCATTTTTAAAAGAAAAAAACAAACACAGCAATGTATGAACGAATGTAAAAATGCTTAATAAATTATGATACTTTTTTGTTCAGCAAATTTGTATCAACTACGTATATATATATAATATATTATATACCTAATAGTAAACAATACTATACCTAATCATATATATATAGTTAGGTATATATGAGTGAAAAATAGGAATGAAAAGAACAAAACTCAGACAAAAATGATTGTAGTATATTTCGCTGGAGTTTTTTGACACCTCAGCATATCTTCGTGCTTATGTTCTTTCATCTCCATATAATAATTATTACCTAGACATGCTGTCGGATTAATTCCAACGCCCACTTCCTTTTATAAAGTTATTATATAGAACAATAGAATATATACTAGTAAAATATATATATAAAAATATAATATAATAGTAAAGAAGAAATAATTATAGTAGTATCAGAAGATTAATCAGAGTCTTCGTTAAAACAAAGATTATAAAGTGTTGAATTAAAGGTGAAGACGGCAATGCTTGCGGTTATCACGTATGTTTCGAGGAGGGGGGGGGGGTCAATTCACAACCGTTCTTCAGGATATTGATTGAGTATTTCTTTAAAAAATGTATTTCTTTAAAACTTTCTCCACATACTGTCAAATTAATTTCCTCATCGTACTTCCAAGTAATAAATCCCAATATAATATTATATAATAAAATATTATAAATAATAATTGTATATAATAATATAATATTATAATATATTACAATATATAATTTAGGAAATATAAGCTTCTTTCCATTTTTTTTCCTAAATATTTTTGCTGCTCATTCAACCATAATTCAATCAAAGGGACACGATTGAGCTGTATAAATTACGACTATTGTAAAACTACAACGTCGTCAGGAAAAAGTTTTCACTCAATCTTGGATATATATAGATAATAACTATAAAATAATTTATGAACCTAGTTTATTTATAATATAATCATATAATATATATTAATTTAATTACCTAAATATAATAATATTATATAATAATAATAATAATATGTTAATATATAATGCATCACACAAACATCCAATAAGTATGATAAAATGAATAAAAGGAAAAAAATATAGATTTCAGAGCATTTTGGATATCAATCCTTAACACAACAGACCTCCGTTTCATCCTAGAACTTGTTTTTGGTTTGCGAGGTTAATATTCTTCATATGTGTGCTTGCTTTTAATTTGAATATTGTAACATGTAGATTGAGACGCTAGAGTTGAAATAATTCTGTCAATGAACCTCACCACCGCCGTTTAGCAAAGAGTATACAATTACAGAGCTGAAAGTCTATTATATTACGTAGCTTTAGTTCAATAATCAAAGTCGATAGTTTTATTGTTTTGTTTTTGTTTCTTTCATGAAAAAAAAAATACTTGTAAAATATGAATTACCGCTCAGAAATCAAAAGAAAAGGAAAAATAATGTTTGTTCATGTTTTATTTATTTGTTAATTCATTTGTTTATTCTATTTTTTGTTGTTATCGAGTTCTATATAAATACATTTCACAAAGGAGTTAAAAACTAAAAAGACAGTGGCTTTACTAAAAGGTAGTGTGACGTAGTCACCTATTTTGTGATGTCTGTATTTGATGTGCACATGTTTTGATGACATCGACGACATATGTGGAGAATATACAGACAAAGATTATATAATTCTACCCATCGTTTATGTTGTTATTGAATTGCTTGGGACGAGAAATTTTGAATATTCATCTAATTACGACGTTGAAAAAAAAAGACATTATATTGCAAGATTTGTTTAATACTTGTGGAAAAAGAAATTAAATATTGGAAGATTTTTGAAAAAAAAAATTGATGTGCTAGTTTGTGAGTTGAACAGAAAGAAGAAAAAAAAATGGATCTCAAGTCACGTGAGTGTGACGTGAGAAAAAGAACAAAATGGAAGTTGTTAGTTTATTTTTTATTTTTATTTTATTTTTATTTTTTTGTTATTTTATCAAATTTTGATTTCGTTGCCGCTTCTGCCAATAAAAATGTTTTGCCAATAATTGTTCTGTTTCAACAGATTGGATTATTCTTGGTTTTCATCTTTGTTTTTTTCTCTTTCTTTCTCTTTCTTTTTCTTTCTTTCTTTCTTTTCTGATGGCATTTTGATAATTTGACTTTCCTTGTGGAAAAAAAAAAAAACGAACGTTATATTTTCGCAAAGATATTTTGTATTATATATGTTAATGAATATATATATATATATATATATATATATATATATTATATATATATACATGAAGGTGGGTTGAAAGATTTATCGTCTAAAATGTTCATATGATGGCATATCATATCTGCTGTTTAATTTTTACCAATGGGATCCAATCACTGGAACACCGATGAAAGAAATATGTGGACCGCAAGGGAGATTAGTTATATTCTATGAAAGTATCTCTTGGTTTTCATTCGCCTCGGATATATATATATATATATATATATATATATATATATATATATATATATACTAATATATATAAAATAAAAGGAAGTGAATCCGACGGTATGTAGTATACTATAAAATTGAAAAAAATACAGGTTTAAATGAGTTAAGTGGTGAGTTTATTGGCCGACGCTGCATGTTTATCACAAAAGATTTATACACACACGCGCAACCACACGTTCATAATCCCATAAAAAATGCACAATGCTTTTTTCGATACAAACACTTACACATTCTAATACTCACACCGCAAAAAAAAGAATATTTGACGTCATATTTCAAACCGTTCATTTTTTCAACGTTCTTTTTTGTCAGACTTCAAATTTTAAACAGACCGATAAACAAGGACTATTACTCGCCTTTCTCCTTATTCTGAGATAATAAAAAAATGTATCACCTTCCACATACCAACAAAAGCCCTGAAGATGATCTAATTAATAGATCGAAACACTGCAGCGTCGGCCAATAAATTCATCACTTAACTCATTTAAACCTGTGTTTTTTCAATTTTTATTATACTACATATATATAATATATATATATATATATATATTATGTGTGTGTGTGTGTGTGTGTGTGTGTGTGTGTGATGTATGGATGGTAGCACGTATGATTCTTTGTCGGTATATCTGATGTGTCTATATATTACCCAAACCCCCACTTCAAGCCACTTCCATCCGAGAGCAGAATTCACAGAAACAGGGAGCAGCACAGGGAACAGCATCAAATAACAGCCAATCAACCACCAGGTTAAACAGAACACCACCTGAGCCTATAAAAGATTCACGACAAGGAAATAACAGTCAGTCTTAGTCCGAACCATTTATACAAGAGGAAGCACTTAATTATTTGGTAAATAAAATAAGATTTAAGAAACACAATATTCATCATTTGTTTCTGATCTTTTTTCATATATACATATATATAATATATATATATATATATATATATATACTACTATGGAGGATATTGTGCTTAATTGAAGTCATACCTATTTTGAAAATTAATCAGTTGATAATTATGATTTAGGCGGGCATATATGTTCAAATGTAAGGCTAAACAAATCGAGAAAAATGTCAATTTTGACATTTCTCGATTTGTTTAGCCTTAACATTTGAACATATATGCCCGCCTAAAATTCATTAATTATCAACTGAATTAATTTTCAAAATTAGGTATGACTTCAATTAAGCACATATCCTCGCAAAAATTTTTGTCGGCTTAAAGCCATATAAAAATAAACACATTTGTTTGTTTACTTACCCTCAATATATATATATATATATATATATATATATTTATATTTTTGCTGAAGGCAATTACAATGCGTATATCGTATAAAATTTCAATAATTATAGAAAAATATATCATCAATGACAGCGAACTCCGGCAAACAATGTGGCGATATGCGTAGAACATCGTACAGTACGTCTTAATATAATAATTAAAATGACTAATATTATCATTGACAGGTTGATTTCGCATGGATTGTGAGGCGCGTATCGGTAGCCGAGCGGTAAAGTCTATGAATCTGCCTGCTGGACTCCCGGTTTCGATTTATGTCGGAGGAAATGGTTAGTAATAACTTCGCTGATGAAAGTTAATAAAGTCGAAAACAGACTTACGATGTTCTACGCATCGCACAATTGTTTGCCGAGTTCGCTGTCATGATTATTTTCTATAATTATCGAATGTTTAGCGATATAACGCATTGTAATTGCCTTCAGCCAAAATATAAATAATAATATATACTTTATTCAACAATGCTTCTGAAAACAAACATCACAAAATCTTATTATATTACTTTATATATATATAGTATATATATATATATAATATATATAATATATTATTGAAGCAATTACAATGCGTATTAAAATAAAATAGTGTCCAAGTCTAAAGTCAAGTTACGAAGATATATTTATCTTCAGATACTGGTTTTTGAAATAGGACGCGGTCTTGTGTGTTTAATATATAATTTTTGTTTTGGGCATTATAAACAACGCGTCACGTGGGTTGTTAGAACGACACGCAGGAAGAGACGTGATTTCACGATTGTTCAGTCATTCAATTCCATTCTTTTTTTTCATTTTTTTAATATATGTAATTTATGGAAATTGTGTATGTTAAATTAATTACATATTCGGTGGTTTAATTCTAACCTACTGTTGATGCGAGGGTGCAACTTAGCTATTAATAAACCTTCTTTACGCGTGTTTATAACGTCCAAACAAATAATATATATATGGACACACAAGACCGCATCTCATTTCAAAAACAGTCTCTGAAGAATGAAGATACTTTGAAATTGATTAGACATTGACACACTATTTATATATTTATTGACATTGTACATCTGCCTTCAAAATATAAATAATGATATACTTTACTGAACAATGCTTGAACAAATATCAAATACTATTATATATATATATATATATATATATATATAGTATATATATATATATATATATATTATGATTTGAAGGCAATTACAATGCGTATAAAAAATAAAAACAAAAAGATGTTATTTTTGTCTTATCGATTTCAAAGTATAAACTTTATCTTCAGAGGTGAAATATCAGAAATGAAATATCAGAAATGAATATCAGAAATCATTTCTGATATTCACTCTGAAGATGAAGTTTCTACTTTGAAATCGATAAGACAAAATAACATCTTTTTGTTTTAATTTTTATACGCATTGGTAATTGCCTTCAAATCATTAATATATTATAACATACTTAACAATGCTTCAAGCAAATTACCAATTACTTTTATATATAATAATATATTATATTATATATATATATATATATATATATAATATATATAATATATATATATAGACTCATCAGATATAGATATATTGGAAGAGAGAAATCGAGAGATTACAATATGTACGTGATGCCAGAAAATATGTTTATGCATTGTGTTTGTATCAATATAATTATTAACAGAAAATATCCAAATACTTTCAAAAAATATGCTACAATAAAGTTTAGATAGAAAAGAGATTTATGTTTGTGTTCAAATTAAGTCCAAATTAAATTCCTTGCACATTTTTCCCATTTTCAAGGGAATCTTCAATCATCCATATTGTTCAAGAAAACAGCCAGTTTCAAGCAACTTCTTCAAAACAACCGATTTTAGCAACAACTAATGCCCACGTGATACAGGACACAAAGAGTAGCGGCAAAAGTTCGTACCATAACATGATGTGTTTCAGAAAAATATGATATCTTTTGAGATTTACACGGTGTTTCAGAAAACTTTGATATCATTTGAGATGTACAAGGTGTTTCAGAAAAATTCATGACATCCTACTTGTATGGAGGGGTTAGGTAAGTATATATATATATATATATATATATATATATAATATATATATATATATATATATCAGAATTTTGAATGGTACCTTCAATGACAGGTATATTTGCCTCTCGATTATTTAACTCATATGAACCTAACTCGCCCTTTTCAATACACACAGTTTTCTCTTCTTACAAAATAATACAGACTCAGTACACTCTTCATTTTTTCATTCATCACATGTTACATAGCACTAATATCCTTGGGAAAGGTATGAATCCAACTATTCTCCCGCTAGCAATGGATGAATAGTTGGGTGGACTAGGCTCTTTAACTCTTTGGCATGACAACTGGTCTAGAAGGAAACCTGTTAAACCCCGATTAAGAAATTGACCTTGGGTCATATCCTGCTCTTGCGAAGGGGTTGGGTAAATATACATATATCAGAATTTTAAATGGTATCTTTCATGACAGGTAGGTTTTTCCCTCACTTACTTACCCCCTTTGAACCTCACTTGCTCTTTTCAATACACACAATTTTCTCCTTTTTAAAAAATACAGACAATTTCAAGATACCATATACTGATTTGAAACCTAAAATTAATAGATTCCTTCATGGCAACAACACTGGAATAACAACATCCACAATAAACTCTTCCTAATCAAACCCACTTTGGGAGGCTGGAGACCAACTTTAAGGAAGTCTAGAAAGGAACAGTCATTGTGTCCTGATTACGCTTGGTCT
>CM042157.1:85875552-85899683 GCA_023376005.1 Doryteuthis pealeii | reverse complement strand
AAAGAAGAGAGATAATAACAAAAAATAAAAATAAAATAAAATAAAAAATAAAAGAATTATACGAAGAGGCTGCACCTCCATTTAAACTTTACTCTAATGTAACAAAAAAAAAAAAAAACACAAAAAAAACAACAAAATCTGGTAGTATCGTAACACACTGCTGAGATCTCTGTTTTACGCGGTCTTGATACTTCAGCTTTGATAATATGAAAGATCTATTTGAAAAAAGACAACTTAGATGACATTCTGTCCTTTTTGAGGGAAATAAAAAAAATTAAACATAAACCTGATCAATTGTCTAATTGGACACATGGCCTAGTGGATAAGGTAGTTAGGCTAAGACAGTTCTAAGTGACAGTTATCTCTGGAACCCGAGTTCAATCCTGAGTGAAAGCAGTTAGAAAAATAATTAATTAACACAACTCATACCCCAGCTATGGTTAGCTGAATGAGAACAGGATACCCCCGTGGAATAAATAAAGGGTTAGGTTCAAAGTTCCGTGATGGCTCCCGAATACGACAAGAAAGTCCCCGAGTTTGAAAAGAAGGTTCCCGAGTCCGAGAAGGTTCCCGAGTCCGACAAGAAACACCTGAAGAAGGCCGGAGGGCATATCGGCCGAAACGTTGTGCAAGTAACAATGAAGATGGGGACAATAGTCCGAATAACGCAGATAATACCAAACCTGATCAATACGATACAAAACTAATCCCTCAAAATGATCCCCAACGATCCTAATATATCGTTAAAACCATTAACTATAAAAGTGTAAATAATAGATATAAAACATTATTTCCTTACCGCTTGATATGAAATAACCTTACACGGGTTAATATACTGTTAAAAACACCAACCACGCCAACCAACCCTGACAAATTATGTCGTAAAGGGTGAACAGTGCAGGGAAAGAAATGTGAAACAGAAAAAAAAATAGCTAAAAGATTAAACGTTTCGGATCACGGCAGAACGAGGTGAAAAAATCTGTTTCATGAAAGACATAAAAGATGGCCGATGTCTTTTTGGAAAATTTGAACTAAAAATAACAAAAAACAAAAAAACAAGACAGAACCCAAAAAACAAAAAAAAAAACTATTTAAAAAAACCAAACAAAAACAAAAACAAACGCGATGTAAAAAACAAAAAAACAAAAAAAAAAATAAATGGCTATTGGGAAAAAGTTGAGAAAAGTTTGTAGCGATGGTGAAAATATGGAGTGCTAAGGTGAAAACAGGAAAGTGAAGAAGCAAAACGTGATTGCACTGCGCATGAGCGGAGGAAATTTGATTTTCAAGTGCAAAACGTGAAAGGGATATCGAGAGAAAAGATAAAGAAAATAAAAAAATGTATATAAACTGAATAGAAATAAGAACATGGAATGTATCTACAGGGCCAAAAAATAGTGAAAAAAAATGCCCGGAAGAAATAAAGAAAGAAAAAAAAAAGAAAAAAAAGAAAGAAGGAGAAAAGAAGAGGAGGAAGCAGAAAAGAAAAAAAGAAAATGAAATGTAAACGTTGAAGAATATAAGAAGTAGAAAATGAGTGGGTAAATGATGATAACGATGATGATGATGATGATGATGAATAAGAATAAGAATAAGAATGGATAAACGAAAAAGAAGAAGAATGGGTAAAGGAAGAAGAAGAAGAATGGGAAAACGAAGGAGAATAATTACAAGAAGAATAATGGGTAAACGAAGAAGAAGAAGAAGAAGAAGAAGAAGAAGAAGAAGAATGATAATGGGTAACGAAGAAGAAGAAAAAAAAAGAAGAAGAGAAGAAGAAGAATGGGTAACGAAGAAGAAGAAGATAAATGGGTAAACGAGGAAGAAGAAGAAGAAGAAGAAGAAGAAGAAGAGAATGGGTAAACGAAGAAAGAAGAAGAAGAATGGGTAAACGAGGAAGAAGAAGAAGAAGAAGAAGAGAAGAAGAATGGGTAAACAAAGAAGAAGAAGAAGAATGGGTAAACGAAGAAGAAGAAGAAGAAGAAGAAGAAGAAGAATGGGTAAACGAAGAAGTGAAGAGAAGAGAAGAAGAAGAAGAAGAAGATAAGGTAAACGAAGAAGAAGAAGAAAGAAGAAGAAGAAGAAGAAGAAGAATGGGTAAACGAAGAAGAAAAATAATAATAATGGGTAACGAGGAAAGAAGAAGAAGAAGAAGAAGAAGAAGAAGAATGTGTAAACGAAGAAGAAGAAGAAGAAAAAGAAAGGGTAAACGAAGAAGAAGAAGAATGATAATGGGTAAACGAAGAAGAAGAAGAAGAAGAAGAAGAAGAAGAAGAAGAAGAAGTATGAGGAAAGAAGAAGAAGAACAAGAAGAAGAGTAGGAGGAAGAAAAAGAAATAATAATAATAATAATAATGAATTGAGAAATCTTGTTAGTACTTCTGCACTCAAACATAACATAGCGCGCACACACACACACGTATGTATACATAATTACTTACAAAACACAGAAAGATAAGATAGCCTTTCGCTACATACTGTCTAAAAAACGTAATAACTGAGCCGCCCTGTCGACTGGGGCTGTAAAATACACCGACAGCACCTGTTCGACGCGGGTGGCGACCTGTGATGCTTAACGACGGAATCTTGGTGGCTGAGCTGTCCGTAGTATGCAACACTCCTTTGACCCTTATTTGGTTAGATGGTTGGTCGGAGAGGTCCTCTCCAATCAATTCACTTTTCACTTCAAGCCCTAGCACTTATATGATTGTCCCGACCCTACTGCCCTTAAACTACATCTAATGGTAAAGTTGCAATTCTGGAACTCTGGGGAGTTGTTGTATACTGGCTTCGAATTCACGACGCTAAATTCGTGTATGTTAGTACTGGGGTTTTCACTGTACCCAAAGCGATGTATGTTAGTAGTCAGCTACGACCGACTACTGGACTTCAGTAATAACAGATACGTAGGTACAAAAGAGGACCCTTCTTTATTTTCTTCGGTGTGTGGGTGGTGAAGGCACAGAGCTTACAATGAGTGCACGAGGGGTGGTTGCTGACGGGAGACGTGAAGTGTCCTTTCCGCTGCCGGCTGGCGTCTGACTGCTGTCGGCCTGCCCTCTGGCTTTTTGTATTGACGACACGCCTACACATCTTTATCTTTTTGATCTGATAACGGACCATCGTTATATATTTCTTTATCTTCACCCTGCTTGACCGGAAACCATCTTGTCCGCTTTCTCTTTCTTTTTAAATATATATTTTTATCTTTCTCTTTGTCCCTCAGCCGGAAGTTCCATCTTCCGGGTGATGACAATACAACAGAGTGTGGAGTACCCCTTTATCGCCATTACACCCAAATTCCACTCAGACCCAGAGTGGTAGTGCCTATTATGGTCCCATCTATTGGTCAAATAGAAAAATGAGTTCTAAAAATGTGTTTTAAAATATAAGTTTACCCATCAAGAATGAATCAAACAAAATGTCTTCGGCATAAAATAACCCAACAAGAGTTGACATGCCGTAAAATCCAACCAAACAACCAACCAACCAACCAACAGATAACTGAGATAAAAAAAATCGTTGCTTCTTGTTTTCACGCCGCGACGCTATTTTCGACTATGTTCTTAAAGATGGTTCAGATTATTTATTTTTTCTGAATATGTATAGCCCCGTCGGCGGGGCTTAGAATACGCTCCCTATATCCACTGCATTCGAATTTTTATTTGGTGTGGACAATCATCAGATGGAAATGCGAGAAAAGTGTCTAATCAACCGAATTTATTCGTCTGTATTTTTAGATGAGTCTTGACGTAAATAATTTTGATTTTTCGGACTGATGTCCTCATATTTATTGTGGTATGTATAAACCCAACCTTTCGACAACTGTATCATCCGGTCTTCCTCAGGTGTTCACTGTATATCCAAGTATGATAATCATCTAACCTGGGAAATCATTTTTTAATAGTTTGACTGTTGATCAAACAGGCGTCGAAGATCTTCAAAAGGTTTTCGATCCCTGTTTGATTTATGTCTTCTCTTACTTTAGTAGCTCGGCTGGCACCTGATTTCTGTAATCTCTTTCTACATTCCTTCCTACAGGTCTTTTTCTGTTATTCTCATTCATTTCTTCAACTAGTCTTTCTTAGTTCTGTAGCTTGACTTTAAGATGCTGGACTGACTTCGTGTTTCTAAGGGTGCCATTACTCAGAGACAACACGTGTCACATTTTTTTCAAAATTCAGAACCAGACTTTCTCAACCATTTCTTCATCTAGTCTTTCTTAGTTCTGTAGCTTGACTTTAAGATGACTTCATGTTTCATTTTAATAGATAGATAGATAGATGCGATATTTTACCCCACCTACAGTATATTTTCGACAAGTAAATGTAATATATACATCTTCTTATTATAATGGAGATTGTGGGTTTGTCTGTCTGTAACCGAAACTATATTACAATACAAGTCACAATTCCTTTCGTTATTTACATCATATTCTCCACGATTTTATTTTTATTTAAACCTCAATTATTAATAAAATTGTTTTGCATTACTTACACTGTTGACCATATCTACATACTAATAACATGCAATTGTATTTATATATACAACAAAATAGAGGTTTACAGTATGAATGGGAAGGCTAATTTGCATATTGATCTTAAAAAATTGATTTTAATAAATATATGCTTAGTATTATTGATTTCTAATTGTTTGGTTTTATCTGATTGAATATGAGCAAAAATCTCGAATATAAATCTTAAAAGAAATCCCTTAACAAGAAGAAATAACTGTAATATTATTCTTTACTTCCTATTTTAACTAAACAGTTTAATTCGGAAAATTTACCAATGAAAGACGGGAGTAACGGAAAATGATGGAAGAGTTAGTTTCAAAGTTGTTCTATTTTTCAATCATACCCCTCTGTTCAAAATCTTTTTATCTACATTCTTATTCAGTTTCATAAGCCTTTCTAATTTAATATGATATTTTATTATAAAATTTAACTAAAATACTTGCACGCGGAGGGTGCATATATTTGCTAGTATATATAAAATATTTTAGAGGGGGTCAATATGACTTACTTTTAATGCCTTCAAACCACTGAAAAACAAATGTCGCTTCAATGAATTACAAGTAAAAGGAAAATTTAAAAAAAAATCAAAATATTTAGATATTCTTGTTTATTTAAACTAAAAACAAGACATTAAACAAACATGAATAAAAGAAAATCTGAGTATTTAGATATTCTTTTATCTCAGTCTATTCAAAACTATCCATCTTCATATCTATCTATCTATCTATCTATTAAATACTAAGATTTTCTTTTATTACGATGAATTACGATAAATAAACAAGAATTAATCTATTAAATACTATTCTTTTATTACTTTTCTTTTATTACGATCAATTACGATAAATAAACAAGAATTAATCTATTAAATACTATTCTTTTATTACTTTTCTTTTAACGATCATTACGATAAATAAACAAGAATTAATCTATTAAATACTATTCTTTTATTACTTTTCTTTTAACGATGAATTACGATAAATAAACAAGAATTAATCTATTAAATACTATTCTTTTATTACTTTTCTTTTAACGATGAATTACGATAAATAAACAAGAATACTATTAAATACTATTCTTTTATTACTTTTCTTTTAAGATGAATCACGATAAATAAACAAGAATTAATCTATTAAATACTATTCTTTTATTACTTTTCTTTTAACGATCAATTACGATAAATAAACAAGAATTAATCTATTAAATACTATTCTTTTATTACTTTTCTTTTAACGATGAATTACGATAAATAAACAAGAATTAATCTATTAAATGCTATTCTTTTTATTACTTTTCTTTTAACGATGAATTACGATAAATAAACAAGAATTACTCTATTAAATACTATTCTAGCTTCGTGTTTCTAAGGGTGCCATTACTCAGAGACAACACGTGTCACATTTTTTCAAAATTCAAATCCAGACTTTCTCAACCAGGGCGGAGTCGAAGCGAAGACGATGCTTATATATTAGCGTTTCTCGCTTAACTAAACTAAACTCAACTTCCGTTAACACCGTTTCCCAGCGGCAGGAAGTGGGGAACAACTTGATGTCATTGAGTGTCATCAGTGAATCAATGCAAACTATTGGAAACAAACTTAGCAGCTTCAATTACGTCTCAAATGAAATTGTAGTTGAAAAAACACACTTTTAATAGATAAATTTACAAAGAAAGTATCGTTTATTGGTAGATATGATCTACTAGTTTTAAATTCAATAGTCTTTTATACAACTAGTTGTTGTCATGTTTCACTGTGCTGTACTCTGAGGCTGATACAATACTTAACCGACCCTACTGGTCATAATTACTGTAACATTCTTTGACGACGGACATAGGATTAAATCACTGGACCTTTACCAATACGCAGGATAGGACTTATACGCTTACCAAAGGATTCCATAACACAGGACTTTCTTTAATCCCTTTTCAACTGGCCAAGGATGGCACTTAAAAACTTTACAAAAACACACAATGTTGTTAAAATGAATATATTTTCATATTATTTTAACTGCTAATATTGACAATATTTCGATTTATAAAAAATCATCATCAGAGCATAATGATAATTAGGTCCGTTTTTAGATGTAAATGTTTTTGATCCGGACTCATCAAGAGAGAAACAGAAAATAATTTAAATTCAAACCGGAAACATTGTCTTTTATACAACTAGTTGTTGTCATGTTTCACTGTGGCTTTTATATCACCATCTTGTTTTAGTTTAATTTCAATGCTGCTGTAATATAATGAGAAGTGAAAATGTAAAAAAAAGAAATCAAAATTTAAGTTATACGTTATGTAATAGCGGAAATGAACTATAATTTGGGATGACGTGTTAAAGGCTGACCTCTTGGTTTCTGATTGGTCGAAAAGTGCCAACAGGATGAAATGTGAAAGGGAGATAGTAAGAGAAGAAAGACGGTAGGAGGTTTTGGGTGTGGACAAACGTAAGAGTCTGGGCTGAGTGTTTGAGGGGAACAGACGAAAGATGCAATCTGTCCTCCTAGGTGTTTTTGCGTGGGTTTGAAATAAAATAAATGAGCTCTGAGAAAAACAATAATGTCCTGTGTTCATTATCACAAGTAATTTCTAGAGTCAAAGAACAGAGAATATATATATATATATATATATATGGGAGAGAGAGAGAGAGAGAGAGAGAGAGAGAGAGAGAGAGAGAGAGAGAGAGAGAGAGGGGGGGAAATGAAGTTGAGATGAACATGAGGGAAAAGAAGGGGAAGAGGAAAATATCATCATCATCAGTAGTCGCAGCAGCAGTGAGAAGAAAAGAAGAAGAAGAAGAAGAAGAAGAAGAAGAAGAAGAAGAAGAAGAGAAGAAGAAGAAGAAGAAGAAAAGAAGAAAAATGTGGGTCTGAAGAAGAATAAGAATAAGAATAAGAAAAAGAAGAAGAAGAAGAAGAAGAAGAAGAGACCAGAAAAAGCTGACATCGAGATTTTACTGCAATATAAAAAAATGAGAAATACAGGAGAAAAAATCTCAAAAGACAAAAGAAAACTAACTACTTCTAAAATAAATCTCACCACCACCACCACCATTATTATTATTATTATTATTATTATTATTGATACAAATTTATAAAACTATAAAATTAATTAGCATGCATAAAGCACTAGTTTCCCACGATGACAATAATCGATTTTATAAGCAAAGAAAAAAGATGGAGGAAGCTAACTTATGAGCATTAAAGATTTTGTCCATTCACCTATTAAAAAGAAAATCGTGGATATGACAGAATAAAGACTAATAATAATAATAATAATAATAATAATAATAATAGCGAAGATATAGGAATGGATTTGGAATTGAAAAAATACGCCAAGCTCGTAAACAAAAAGAAAGAAACAAGTGAAGCCCAACCAGGAAAACCTGAGAACACCTGAAAAAAAGAAACAGACACAATCAAACAATATCTAGTGGTGAAGTTCCAACTCTGAATCTCTGGGGAGTGGGAGTAACCCTTCATTGCCATTACCCACAGATCCATCATGATCCAGAGTGGTAGTACCTATTAGGGTCCCATCTATTGGTTGAACAGAAAAAATAATTGAAGTTAAAAATTAAGTTAGAAAAAAAAAGAGTTTGAAAAGAAATTGATAAAAAAATATTAAATGCCCATCAAGAATGAATAAAACCAAACGACTTCGGCATAAAATAACCCAACAAGGGTTGACATGCCGTAAAATCCAAAAAGATTGAATACCCATCAAGAATGAATAAAACAAAACGTCTTCAGCATAAAATAACCCAAACAAGGGTTGACATAACGTAAAATCCAACAAGACCGAACCGAACAAATTTTAGAGACCAATCGTATAATGTGGAGATATCTAGGGTTAGGGTTGGGGTTAAGGTTAGGGTTAGAGTCGGGGTTGGGTATGGTGTTAGGGTTTGGGTTAAGATTAGAGAGGCCAACCATTGCAGTGTGAAGATATCTCCATCAACGTTTACAGAATAGTGTGAGTTTACAAAGTAGCGGAAACAGAAGGCAAATATATTTTCTCTTTGGATAAGAATCATAACATGTTTTGGCTGTGATTACATTTGGAAGAACTTGTAATTCAGGGGTTGGTCCGTGACGATCGGTGGTGATCCCCATGGAATGGAAACACAATGTAAGACTTGCTTATCAGAAATCTTCCAAACGGATTAGCCAGTCATTCAAGGATTTCGTTCGAGCTGCCATGCAGAGACTTTTTATCGATTATTTTTTTTATTCATTATTGATTCAATCAATCATCTTTCCTTTGTTTTCAACGAACTTTGATTTCTTTTTCAAAAGATTTTCTTTAATTTTTCATTGGAGGATGTAATAGTACGAAAGAATCTTATTTTGTTTAGGGGCCGGGTTAGCTCAGTCGGTAGAGCGTTCGGCTAGTAACCACAATGTTCCTAGTTCAATACCGGTCCTCGCCAACTCAGCGTATGAGTAGCACAGGGATCTGTGCGGTAAAGTAAGGAGCTGATGGTAGGTGTGGCGCTCCACATCAGATGCTAAAACAATCTCTTTGGTCTAGCGCTATTGAAAAGGGGATAGACTCCCTCGCTTATTGGCTGATACCGACTTTAGGCCGCCCCGACGACTTTACTATATATATATATATATATATATATATATATATATATATATATTATGGACTCTCTCGTCGATTTTCGACGCATGAGGGTTCACACACACAATGAACATCCACACAGGGATTTGTTTATAGTGGTGAAGGCTTGTGTTGGACCATCCAATCTTTTTGGCACAGTCGATAGGAAAGAATTGGTGCATCAAGGGTTGCCACAAACCCAATAGAACAAATATATAAAAAAAGAATTCAATAATCTATACATAAATATAGATGAGACATTTATGTTTAACTTTTTAAATCCCGGGTAACACAGGGTAGCTTTGCTCGTATATTGTTATTCTGATTAAATGAAGTGTGGATAATTTTCTGTGAAACAAATTTTTCCAAATTGATATCCTTGATCTATTCTAGCTTCTTGGATTTCGGGGATTTAACGATTTGCTCATCTCGATAAGTTTCGCTCAAATAAGACAAATTGTTCCTTCCTTCCTTCCGTACTTCTGAGAGAGAGAGAGAGAGAGAGAGAGAGAGAGAAGAGGAGAGAGAGAGAGAGAGAGAGAGAGAGAAGGAGAGAGAAAGAGTGAGAGAGAGAAAGAAAGAAAGAGAGAGAAGGAGAGGGGAAGAAAGAGAGGGACAAAAGAGAGAGAGAGGGAAGAGAGAAGGAGAGAGGGAGAAAGATAAAGAGAAAGAGGAGAAGGAGAGAGATAAGGGAGAGAGAGAGAGAAGAGAGAGAAAGAAAGAAAGAGAAAGTGAGCGTGTGTGTGTATGTGTGTGAGAGAGAGAGAGAGAGAGAGAGAGAGATGGGGGAGTGACAAAGAGAGAGAGAGAGAGAAAGAGAAAGAGGGTGAAGGAGAGAGAGAAAGAGTGAGAGAGACAAGAAAGAAAGTGAGAGAAGGAGACAGGGAGAAAAGAGAGAGAGAGAGAGAGAGAGAGAGAGAGAGAGAAAGGAGAAAGAGAGAGAAGGAGAGAGAGAGAGAGAGAGAGAGAGAGAGAGAGAGAGAGAGAGAGAGAGATGGAGCGTAGGGGAGAGGGGGGAGATTGTAGTATAAGTGACTGTACGTATTTCAATTTATTTTTCCTTTCACTTTTTCCTTCTCATTTATTTCTGTATTTCATTCAGTTATTTAACAAAAATAAAGAACACAACAAGACGAAAAGAAGAGAAAAAAGAAGGAAATAAAGAATGACAGAAATCGGAAGAAGTTAAAGAAGAAGAAAGAAAAAAAAGAGAAACGGTGTAAGTTGGGAAATCATTTATTTGCATTTTCGATTTTAATTATATACAGGGTGACCCCTCCCCCCCAAAAAAAACAGACCTGACTTTCCAAAAAAGTCTGTATGTGGCCTGTTTTAGTTTGTATGACGGAGAATGAGAAAGGAAAAAGAGCAAGACATTGTCTTGCCTGCCGGGATCGAACCCGCGTCCTCCCGCATGCAAAAACAAATGCGATTTAAGCACTGGACGGACGCGAGGTTCGACTGATGTGCCCGGATGTTTGGGTAATATGCCCATAAATAACCAAAGCGACAGAAGCATTGGGCTTACGAGAGACGGCAGTCAGAAAATATTATTTTGACGACGACGACGGATTTTCAGCTGCTGGTCGAAGACGAAGACTGTGCCGTTGTACAAGAAAGTTTGGCCTGCGAGAATACAGTGGACTCGCTTCTTTTTGCCCCCTCCCCCTTCAGCAGGAACTTGTTGACTAAAATATGTATTTCCCCCCTCTATTTCCCCCATTCTATATTTTGGTTACCCTATGTATCCTTGTCTTTTAAAACAAAAAATTGTTTTTTCCGATTTAGAAAAAAAAAAAAGAACTTGTATAATTATACAAACTGTTATATAGTAAGGTCACGTGAGTATTAGGAGGAGAGTCCGTCGTCTAAGTACTTCAAGTGAGTTCTGCACAGAGTAATCTGTGTGTTCTTAAATAGTGGCTAGAACCATCGCCACGGTTGAGGTACGGGGGAGATGGGTCATTCCATTATATCACAAACTTATGTTAAAGAAAACATCTTTAAATCTTTAATCCCAATACATTTATTTATATGCTACAAATCATGTGATATCGTTCCCGTAACGAACGGGTTGGGCATATACCTATCTATGTATATTCAGTATCTGTTCATCTATTAAATTTTCGGGTTGACATGAGGTCTCTTGATTCCAGACAGAACCTAAAAGCCATTGATCTTTAGTTTTTGTTGGATTGTTGAAAAGAAGCTAACAAAATTATAAATTTGTATTATTTGGATTTTTCGGATTATTGTCCTCATCTTTCTCTTCTTTGAGGGAAATAAAATTATACCATAGAATATAGACATGAAACAAATCAATACCATACAACATAATCCCCAATAATGCTAACACATTTTTAAAACCAATTACTAAAAAGTATAAATATAAATACACGATATGTATAACTTCCTAACCGTTAGGTATGACATAACCCCAGACGGGTTGATATGCCATTAAAATCAATAAACAAACAACTTTTCGGCCGATACCACAGTATTTAGAAAGAAAAGGAAAAAAAAGAAAGAAAAGAAAGATAAAATATATAGAAAAAAAGAGAAAGGGAAAAGAAAAGAAAAAGAAAAGAAATGAAAATAAAAATAAAAAGAAGAATTTATTGATTTTAAAATCGATTAGAACAAATTTAAGTTCATCCCAATAGATATATTTATATGCTATTAATCGTGGTAATATTTCGAGAGAGAGAGAGAGAGAGAGAGAGAGAAGAGAGAGAGAGAGAGAGAGAGAGAGAGAGAGAGAGTATTAAAAAGAAAAAGAGAAAGAGCAAAGAAAAAGAGAGAAAAAAAAGAGAAAATATATATAGAGATTAATAATAATAATAACAAAAAGAAAAAAGAAAAAGTAAATAAAAATAAAAATCGATAAAAGAAAAGATAAATAAAAAAGACGAAAGCAAAAAGAAAAAAAAGAGAGGATATATATATATATATATATATATAGCGAGAGTAGAGAGAGAAAGAAAAAGAGAGAAAGAGAGAGAGAAGAGAGAGAGAGAGAGAGAGGAGAGAGAGAGAGAGAGAGAGAGAGAGAGAGAGAGAGTATTAAAAAGAAAGAGAAAGAGCAAAGAAAAAGAGAAAAATAAAGAGAAAAATAGAGAATTACTAATAATAACACAAAAGTAAACAAAAAAAGTAAATAAAAATAAAATCCATAAATTAAAAGAGAGAGAAAGGTAAAAAAAAAAGACGAAAGTAAAAAGAAAATAAAGAGAGGAAATATATATATATATATATATATATATATAATATATATATAGCGAGAGGAGAGAGAGAGAGAGAGAGAGAGAGAGAGAGAGAGAGAGAGGGGAGAGGTAAATTAGAAAAAAGAGACGGATGAGAAAATAGATTTTGGAAGTATAGAAATAAAGTTAATTTCTCTTCAGCCAAGAGAGAAAAAATTGAGTTTATATCGAAAGTTTGAAGATTAAGGTGGCTTCAAATGCCAAGAGACAATAAAAAAATATAAAAACAAATTCGACATCATGAAAATCAAGGAATATTCAAAGACAATTTTTGCAATAAATTTCAGAAAAGAAAAAAAATCCAAAAACCAAAACGACAAAACATAAAAAACAAAACGTAAAACAAAACATAAAGCAAAACAAAACAAAACAATAACCCCCCCCAAAAAAAAAAAATTCCAATCCAATATTCTTCAATTGGCGTCTAAGTGGCCAGAAAGTACCAATTTCTTTCTTTCTTTCGTTCTTTTGGTTTTACACTTCACTGAGTAACAAAGAGTATAAAATGACGCCAATGAAAATCGCCGGTAATTTCTCTGTTTTCTAAAGTAACATCGTTTGGCATTTGCTCTCTAGAAAAAAAAAAGGTGTGAATGCAAAAAATAGAATAAAGAAACGTTGTCAATTCGGTGAATGGCAACTGAATTTGATCTGACATTCTTCTTCTTCGAGGCTTTTATCTTCATTTTATCACTTTGCTGCTGTACGTTTCTTCCTTCCATTTCAATGCACTTTTAATTTTTACAACCAACCAACGTCTTATACACACCGGATGGCGTAGTGGTTATCGATGCAGAAAATGGGATCGGCGAGCCGAGTTCAAATTTCGGTTGCGTTCACTTTGCATTAATCTCATCCCAATGGTAGGGATGGTTAGACTTTGTTGAGATCGTGCTAGGCAACCAGCATAGGAGAAGGAAAATTCTGAATGCAAACCGTGTACTAAGCAACAGGACACCATTCTATTATCATTCTAAAACGCTTTGATTTGTTTGTTTGTTTTGTTTTACGGCATATCAACCTCAGTGGGTCATTTTATGCCGATAAAGTTTTGAAATAAATCAATTCTTAATGGATAATACAATTTTGTTTATAAACTCATGTTTTTCTATTTAACCCATAGATGGGACCCTAACAGGTACTACCACTCCGGGTCAGAGTGGACCAGGGAGCAATGGTGATGGAGGGGAGCTCCACATTCTCCAAACCTCCAAAACTGGAACCTCACCATCAGATAGAGTTTAACGTAATTCCAAGGACATGTAGACCCTCAGCCACCGCCTTCTAGCACCCATATGATAAAAAGGGGTTGGGGCTTGCCATAAGGACAATAGGGTTGGGAAAATCATATAGGTGCTAGGGCTTGACGTGACTAGCCGATTGATCGGAGGGGGCCTCTCCGACCGCCCGTCTAGCCCAAGATAGGGCCAAAGTGGAGTATTGCATGTCATGAACTGCTCATCCACCTGGGCTCTATCCTTAAGCATCACGGGTCGCCACCAACGGCCAACAGGTGGCCCCATTGGGGGAGTCTTACCCCTCTGCAGAGGTGCAGTCGGTGCATTCTAACGCCCCAGCCGACATGGCGGAAAAATGCTTTGAGACATATTCTCAAGAGTTTGGTTTAGTTTGTTATATTTTAATGCATGTCAACGCTGGTAGGGTTATTTTATGCCGAAGACGTTTTGTTCTATTTATGCTTAATGGGTATTTAAATTTAAAAAAATTTTTTTTTCTTTTAAACACATTTTTAAACTCATTTTTTCTTCTATTTAACCTATATTTGGGACCCTAACACGTACTACCACTCCGAGTTAGAGTTGCACTAATGTCATTTCAATTGTAGGGATTGATTGACTTTTTTAACATCGGGGTAGGCAACCAATATAGAAGAAGGAATATTCTAAGCAGCAGTGTGCCATTCCATTATCATTCTGAAATGATTTGTGACATATTCTCAAGTGTTTGGTTTGGTTCATTATTTTAATGTATGTCAACTTTTCAGTGCTCTTTTAATTCTTACAACCAACCAAAGTTTTATACACTGAATGGCGTAATGGTTAAGGACACAGAAATTGGAATCGGCGAGACGAGTTCAAATTTTAATTGCTTTTCACTTTACACTAATGCCATCCGACTAGTAGGAATGGATTGACTTTCTTAACATCGAAGTGGGCAACCAATATAAAAGAAGGAAAATTATAAGCGACAGGAAGCCATTCCATTATTCTTCTAAAATGCTTTGAGGCATATTTTGAAGAGTTTAGTGTAATTTCTTTGTTTAATCACATATCAAACTTACTGTATTATTTAATGCCATAGCCACCCTTCTAGAAGAAGAATAGTCATACTTTTTAAGGATGAGAGGGTTCATGCCTTTTCTAAGAATATTGGAACAAAAGTGAGCGTAATAGCGTAACTTGAGTTCAAATTTCGGTTTCATTCACTTTGCTCAGTCGGTAGATCACCCACTTAGGAATCACAAGGTTCTTGGTTCGATACCGGTCCCCACCGACTCAGCGTATGAGTAGCAAGATTAGGTAATAAGTTTAGCGTCATACCCAGGACAAATATATATATATATATATATATATATATATATATATATATATATATATATCATCATCATCATATCGTGCAGGCAGCACGGATATCCAAGACAATCTCTCGCCAACCTTCCCTATCATTCATCGCCACAGGGAGTTCTTCTTCGCTGCAGATATATATGAAAATAAATGGAAGTTAATCCGACAGTATGAATTTAACATTTTTGAAAAACAAATGATGTTTATAATTGCTGACAGAAATCTGTTTCGACCGTTTTAATAGATCGGTCTTCATCAAGTGCAACATATGAGAGAAAGACGGGATAAATAAACGTTAGAAGAAAGGGTACAAACAAAACGCTATTATTCAATGCTGGAATTTTTAAAAATGCGTATTCACTATAATCTGATTGGACAGTGTCATGTATAAATATCCGACACTGTAGTGGTACAAGCGCCTAAGCCTAAGCCCACGAGTCGAAAAGACAGTCCATGCATATGAAAATTCAGTGACTCTCCGGTAAAGAAAATGTTTCGAGCACAGCGGTCAGTAAAGAAGGTGATATTGGTAGGCTACGTGGAATGAAAGGGCTAAAAAGCTGCCTCGTATATATATTTACCAACCCCTCCGCACGAGCAGGATGCGACACAAGGTCAATTTCTTCAGCGGAGTTTAACAGGTTTGAATTCAGAGTTTTCCTTCTCCTAGACAAGTTACCTAGCCATGGTTAAAGAGTCCAGTCTGCCCTGCTATTTATCCATAGCTGAAAGGAGAATCGGATTCATACCTTTCCCAAGGGTATTAGCGCCATGTGAAATGCCAACGGCATTATCCAAGATTTGAACTCGCGTTGACGAGTCCATTTCCTACAACTCTAACCATTAGACCACGCTGCCTCGTATAGGTATGTTGATAGAAATGGAAGAAGCATATTGAGAGCGATTTCAGACAGTTGATATTTTTAGAAATATATTTCCAATTTTAGTTTATATATACTGTTGCCATACTTCAGAAATATACACATTTTTAAAAGTCGTGTGTGGCACATGCAGACCAGCAGGTAGTACTCCGTGGACCAGCACCGGTCCGGTGGACCGTTTATGAGAAACACTACCATAGAGGTTTCAATTTTATATTCTGTTCGTATACAAATAAATTCAGTAATTATCTAGACCAACTACAACTGTGTCAAGGTCATGAAGTGAGGCTGGATCCTTAAGTAAAAATATGGGTGTGGCAAGGAAGCATTAGTAAGATTATCATCTCAGTAATGATTCTACGACACACCCATAACAAGAAATAAATAGAGAAGTGAAAGTGAAAGTGCAAGTAGACATGATTTCATCAAAAGGAAAAGATTGTGTAATCAGAGATTTGGCATCAATTAAAGGTTTGTCACGTGACAGTTAGAAAAAAAGAGTTGAAAATAGCGGGAAAAAGACAAAGGAAGAATTTGAGGAAAAGAGTTAATAAAGGAAAGGTAAAAGCTGAAGAAAAAAGGAGGAAAGATACATGATTAGAAAAAAAGAAAAGAAAAGAAAGGAGAGTAATAGAAAGAGACGGGGGGGGGAGAGAAAGAAAAGGAGAGTAAGATAGAGAGCAGAAAGAAATGGGAGAGCAAACATGGGAATACAATGAATCAAGAGAGTAGCAAGGCTTCATATAGACAAATCGAAAGAACAGGGATATACAACATAGAAATTGGTGCAGATGAAATCTGAAAAAGAAAGATCTATCTATCTATCTATCTATCTATCTATCTATCTATCTATCTATGCTCATCCTATCGCAGTGTCGTGGTTGCAAGCTAGTCTAACAGTCCATTACTACTGAATAATCAGTTCGGTCTTCGCTTTATGTCCCATTGGTTGGTAAGTACACACACACACACACACACACACACACACACACATACACACACACACCCATCCACACCCCCACACACACACGCATATATATATATATATATATATATATATATATTTGGAGGATATGTGCTTAATTGAAGTCGTACCTAATTTGAAAATTAATTAGTTAATGATTAATGAATTTTAGGCGGGCATATATGTTCAAATATAAGGCTAAACGAATCGAGAAAATGTCAATCCCTGAATGTACATTTCGATTGACATTTTCTCGATTCGATTAGCCTTACATTTGAACATATATACCCGCCTAAAATTCATTAATTATTAACTAATTAATTTTCAAAATTAGGTACAACTTCAATTAAGTACATATCCTCCAAAAATTGTCGGCTTAAAGCCATATAAAAATAAACACATTTGTTTGTTTACTTAACCTCATATATATATATATATATATATATATATATATCAACCAATAAGGTAAATATTTTATTTTGCCCATCTCATATATTTATTCTCATGAATATGACCTCATGAACTTCGCTGTCAATCACAGTCTCTGTAGACCTCTCTGAAAACCTATCTGAAAAATTCTATGCAGGTGAATGTGTACAAGACGAGCACCAGTTTTTTTTTCGTAAGATATGGATGAAATAAAGGAGTGTATTTTTAAATTGTATATATAACATCTGCTGTTATAAAGGTAGACACAAAGTCAGGGTCTAATTTAGCATTGCACTACTATTGTAAAATGACCCCTGATTTAGAGTCTAATATTTTCTTCGACTTTTAAAAGGGTTTCTCAAGAAAAAAATGAAAACATTCGTAAAGAAATAATTGGAATGTCCCTACAGAACAGATAAAAGTACATTGGAAATAAAATGTTAATGCAAAAATAGATATCTCCATCGCTCGATGAACACGGGCTTGAAAAAAAAAAGGTAAAATAATAATAAAAATATATCCCATGCAATGTTGTATCTCAAGGGGTTCTTTCATAATGAATATATTTGTGATATCAGATTTTGAAGGTGTGATGTATGTTGGGCATGAATGAATAAAATATTTCAACACACTGTTCTTTATGAACAATAGTGGCCATCTTAAAACCCCGGATGTAGTACGGATAAGAAATATTGGTTACTATAATTGTTCTATTTAATTCTTAATAGTTTTTGCTTATCTATTACAATGCGGTCGGCCTCAAGATAAACCATATAGAATCTAAATTCATGCGTTCCAAAAGTGAATCGAGGAGGTGAAAGAGTACATCAGCTTAGGATGGATATTAAACATGTGTCGAGACGAAAGATGACGAAATTTCCCGGAAAATAACATTACCACAATGAAAGATTTTGTAGAGAAAAAAAAAGCGGGCACGAACGTGTCTGGCATGCAAAATGAGTGAAGGACTCAAAAGAAAAGAAAATATGGCTGCCTCAACAACTTAATTTAAGAAAACGTTATGTCGGAGCCAGAAAAAATGGCGAGAATGTATTTGCTCGTATGCAATTTATTTTCGAGATCGAGATGTGCATAAAAGCACCAGGAGCAGCCTGGAAAGAGGTAATACGCTTTGATGTGGTATTGCGGTTAAAGACTGTTGTGTTATTCTTGCAAGCGATATACTCTGTCATCAGACTTTTTAAATTGCCAAAGGGTCTACTATGATCAGTTTATATTCTTCACAGGTGCCAAGGTAAACTCTACTACATCTACACGAACACAAACTGTGTTTGCATTCTGGGAATGATTTCGCAACCTGTGCACATGATAGGAGTATCGTTCTTGCCGTATCACTGGATCCGATACTCATTTTGTATCCTATTCAAAAGTTGAGACGTTCGTAGCGTTTCGTCGTAGGAAATAGACTCGGCGACCCAAGTTCAAATCCAGAACGAGGCTGCTTGCATTTCCCATTGTGCTAGTACCATTGAAAAGGTATGAATACAACTATTCCCTCCCTAGCTATGAGTAAATAATAGGGAAGACTGTGCTCTTTCACTTTGGAAATTGCTTAAGAATTGACCTTGTGACATATTCTGCGGAGGAGTTGGGTAAAAGGAATGTGGAAAATGTTCTTGAGAAAATCAATTGTACTTTAGATATACGCTCCTACATTTGGGGCGCCGGTGGTTGTCATCAGTGATGTAATCTGCATGGGTCATTGGAAAGTTTCGGGTCTTCCAACATCAGACTTCCCTTGCTATGCTGACCCTATCAGAGGTGATCAAACTCTAATACTCCCACCAACATTAGACGCTAAGTTATTTACAAAGCTGTTGCTTAAAGCAGTGCCTTTTCCAATTCAACTGTGTAAGTCAAGGTAGTCCAAAATGTTTATCTACTGTTGTATTGTCCTCAGCCGGAAAACGAAGCTTCCGGCAAAAAGACAAAGAGAAATATAAAATATATGTATATAAAAAAAGGGAAAACGGAAGCGAGGCTTTCCGGTAAAAGAAGAAGGGAGAAGATAAAGAAATAAGTAACAAATGGCCGTTATCCGATCAAAAGATAAAAATGCGTAGGCATGTTAGCGGATGTGAAGAACAGATCAAAAGATAAAGATGCGTAGGAGTATCTATGAATATAAAGGCCAGAGGGTTCGAGCCGACAGGCAGTCAGAGACGGCAGCCAGCAGCCAAAAGGACACTTCACGTCTCCCGTCAGCAAACACCCCTCGGGCACTTATTGTGAACACTGCGCTCTTAGCCAGCCACCGGCATTTACATTGTGAAGCTCTGCGCCTTTACCACCCACACACCGAAGAAAATAAAGAAGGGTCCTATCTTTGTACATACGTATCCGTTGTTTATTGAAGTCCAGTAGTCGGTAGTAGCTGACTACTACATACTTCGCTACGTGACCATATATACCTGGAACGTATACAGATACACAATTTAGAGTAGCTAAAGTGAATTGGAAGCCGCTATGCAACATATATGAATTTTGATGCCGCTATATAACACTAGCTCACCAACAATTCAAATGGCCCCTCCGCATATAATCATAATCGATAAAAAAACTGGTTGGCTGGTTGTTTTGTTTTACGGCATATCAAACCTTTTGGGGTCATTTAATGCCAAATCAAGTCATTTTGATAAACAAAGGACAATAAAATGAAAGGGCGATGTTAAGGGTAATAGATATGGCGAGTGAGAGACCAGAAAATATCTCTAATAGTGAATGTCAGTGTGTCACATTTTTTCAACTTTACTGGAAGAGGCTGTAGCCCAATATATAATACCATTTTAGAATCGGGCCGACTCCATGGACAAATTAAAAACATTTTGGACCAAAACCAGAGCCGCAATACTGACATTTTTTATTCCCAAATTGTAATTACTGCAATTGTTTTCGGCAACTTTTTACATGATTTTTTTTTTGCAACGATTTTATTTTTGTACGATAAGAATTTTTATAACTTGGAAATAAATTTGGGAATAATCAAAACTGTTGCTTACAGTGCCTACTGTTGCTTAAGTGGTCGCCCAATTAAGTACTGAACAGGATCATTACTGATCTAGTGAGAACTGGTACTTTCAGTTTAACTTGACCATAAAAAAGTAAAGTTGGTAGAGTGGCCTATTGTCACAATCAGCCAGACAGTGAGGGTGCCTATCCCCTTTTCACTAGTTCTAGACCAGGAAGATTGTTTTTGCATCTGAGGTGGCATGCCACACCTATAATCAGCTCCCCACTTTACTGCACAAATCCAAACTGTGCTACTTATGCACCGAGTTGGCAAAGGCTGGTATCAAACCTGGAACCTTGTGGTTCCTAGGCAGATGAAATAAGTTATTCATCTTAGAATTAAATCCTTAATAACGAATGCGATGGAAATTTCATTAAAATTGGACATTTCCTTGATTTTTGGTAATGGTTTTAAGATTTGAAATTTGAACATTTTTTATGATCTTCTTTGAAAATATTCAAATATACACTTTAAATTTGATAGTATTTTACGCGATTTAAATAAAAGGGGACATTTTTGTATCTGTTTACTAGGTACCACCAATTTACCCTGTGAAATTAACCCCCCTATATTTAACACAACGAAACTTGCATAAAAATTAATATTATGTTGAAATTTCTTTTTCCATTCAAAAGAAGAAACATTAAACAAACTCCTGATGATTTTAATTTTTTTTTACAGCTTACGGAAATAATGAAAATTAGGATTAAAAAACAATGTTTTCATTTTTGCACCGTTAAATCAACTGAAATTTAACGTAGCTAAAACAACTAAAGTCGGCTTCTATTCAATTTTATTTCATCTACCTTACGATACATACTGATCCATATGTCCCATCTAAGTTATCCTTCGACATTATTTGATGATTTCTCCTGTGAAGGTTCCTCCACTTCTTCCAAGGAAATAGGGATATCATCTTCGATAAGATATATATTTATTATTTGTATGAATTTTTAAGATGAAGCTTCATAATTTAATTATTCAGATTTTTAGGACTGTTGTTCTTATCCTTATTGTTATATACCGGTTTCTTTTATGTGCTTTCTGGTCTTCTTCTGGTCGTTCTTGTCGAAGTCAGGAATTTTCTCTAGGTCGGGAACCTTCTTGAACTCGAGAGCCTTCTTGTTGAACTTGGGGGCTTTCATGACTTCGACGTTCCGTGAAGGCTCCCGATTACGACATAAAGACTCCCCGAAGGTTCCCTAGTTCGACAAGAAGGCTCTCTATATATTTGTTTGAAATAAAAGGTGAAAGACGTGAAAGAGTAGGTCGATTTCGGACGGATAGCGAATAGATATTTACTAAACTAGCAAAAGGCTAGAAGAAAAGGGCACCCAGAGAGAAACGAACTCATTATCATTATCTGTTTATACCGAGACATGAATACTGAAATCTCGCGGAGAATATTGACCAGGGCGAAAGGTGTTGACCACGATAAAATAATGGGCTAAGATAAAATTGGACGAGACTCTCACAGCGAATCTCTTCAATAACACCGTTTTGACTGCGATGGTATACGCAAGAGAAACGTGGGTTACCACGAAGAAAGGGTCATTTTCACCTTTAGTTGTTAAAATTCCTAGCAAATAAGACAATTAGAGTAACCTCCCTTGACTTTCACTTTGAACCAAGCTGGTAGCTATTTTTAAAGTCTCCGTGCGAAATAAACAAATCTTAGAAACTTTTTTCGAAAACAATACAACTGCATGCTTTAACACAAAAATATAATAAAATGTGTTCTTAATAACAAGTAAGTTTATTTCAGATAATCTTATGCTAGGAATGTAGCCAACTGACTTTCACTTTGAAACAAGACGGTAGCCATTTTGAAAGTGTCCGTGCGAAATATACAAATCTTAGAGTTGTTTCGAAAACAATACAACTGCATGCTGGAACACAAAAATATCATAAAATGTTAGGAGGTTGATTTAGAAGGCTATCACAATGGAGATGTAAAGAAAAAAATAATAATACGGTAATCTTATTATAATGGAGATTGTGTGTTTTTCTGTCTGTAACCGAAACTATATTACTATACAAATCACAATTCCCCTCGTTATTTACATCACATTCTCCATGATTTTATTTTTTATTTAAACCTCATTTATTAATAAAACTGTTTTACATCATTAACACTGTTGACCATATCTACATACACAGAACATGCAATTGTATTTATATACAACAAAATTGCGGATTATAGTGTGAATGGGCAGGCTGATTTGCATATTGATCTTAAAAATTGGATTTTAATAAATATATGCTTAGTATTATTGATTTCTAATTGTTTGGTTTTATCTTAATGAATATGAGCAAAAATCTCGGGGGTAAATCTTAAAAGAAATCCATTAACAAGAAAAAATAACTAATATTATTCTTTACTTCCTATTTTAACTAAATAGTTAAATTAGGAAAATTTACCAATGAAAGAGGGGAGTAATGGAAAATGATGGAAGAGTTACTTTCAAAGTTGTTCTATTTTTCAATCATACCTCCTCTGTTCCAAATTTGTTATCTGCATTCTTATTCAGTTTCATTAGCCTTTCTAATTTAATATGATATTTTATTATATTAAAACTTAAATGATTGCACCCGGAGGGTGCATATATTTGCTAGTAATATTAATAATAAAATAATAATATTTTTGATTTTTTGATTTTTTAATTTTTTTTCTTTTTTTCTTTACACCTGCATTGTGATAGCCTTCTAAATCAACCTCCTAACCAATATATACACAATGCCTCAAGTAAATTATAAAACTCTCTTATCATAAAATGTGTTCTTAATAACAATTAAGTTCATTTCAGATAATGCGCACGCACAATTTTATGCTAGGAATTTTAACAACTAAAGATGAAAATTACCGAAGAAAGAACAGAGAAGATCGCAAGTATGGGGCATCCAGCGAAGATCAAATTCGCTATTCAGTCATAATGAGATCTGCGGGACCAGCTTGCTAAACATTATACCACGATAGAACGTCAAAAGTATTTAGCCAACCCGTTCGGTATGGGTAGGATATGACAAAGTCACAAGTATAGGGTATCCACTAGTAATGGATTTGCGGGACTAGTTTGCTAACCATTACTCAATAATTCGATGCTATAAATATCTACCGAACTCCATTGGCAGAATGTGACAAGGTCAGAAGTAAGATTTTTCTTTTGGGGGTGTCAAATAAAAAATGTTTGTTTTGTTTTACGACTGACGATAATGGACCATATGACCTTTGGGTACCCCTTTTGCGATCTCGATTCGTGGGGACATTTTTCTCATTTACACCCTCAAAATCTGGTTGTTTGTTAGGGATTAGGGTTAGGGGTTAGTTTTCTAATTAAAAAAAAAATCTAAAAATCGTCTGTTAACAATTAACCGGATTTTGACGGTGTAAATGGAAAAAATGTCCCCACGAATCGAGATCGCAAAAAGGGTGCCTATGTTGTATTGTCCTCGGCCGGAAAACGAAGCTTCCGGCAAAAAGACAAAGAGAAATATAAAAATATATATTAAAAAAAAAGGGAAAACGGAGGCGAGGCTTTCCGGTCAAGGAAGCAGGGAGAAGATAAAGAAATATATAACAAATATCCGTTATCAGATCAAAAGATAAAAATGCGTAGGCATGTTAGCGGATGTGAAGACCAGATCAAAAGATTAAGATGCTTAGGAGTATCTATGAATATAAAGGCTCGAGGGTTCGAGCCGAGAGGTCAGTTAGACAGGAGACAGCGGTGGAGAACAAGTGAGCGACAGACGCTCACGGTCCATTGCAGCCAACGGCTGTGGGACCCACCAGCCCCCTTTACCTCACCATCGCCAGTCATCCCAGCAGTAGTAGTAGTCATTGTCAACACTCGCCACCC
>CM042157.1:85868052-85870552 GCA_023376005.1 Doryteuthis pealeii | reverse complement strand
ATAAAAAAAACACCTAGTACTTTCAATAACTCTGAGGATGGAATTTTACTTTCCGAAAATATTTAGATTCGAAAAAACACAAAAGTTAAATAAATCTAATTTTCAACACATATTGCATTGTAAATTGCCTTCAAAAATCTTTATATATATATATATATTATATATATATATATATATATATATATATATATATGTGTGTGTGTGTGTGTGTGTGGTGTGTGTGTGTGTGTGTGTGTATACATATAACGGTCTTATTTGTGTGGTAAATGTCACATGATTTATTAATGTCTACATTTGTGATATCAATTCATTTCATTTTTCACCAATTCGTTTTCGGCTTGTTCTTGGCTGAATGTCAGGTGGAAAAATATATGAAATTGAAATTGCATATATATATATATATATATATATATATATATATATATATATATGCTTTTTCCTCTATGAGTGTCACGTGTACTTCTATCTTAACATTATCACTTTTCTATCTGACGATTGTGTAAATTAATGGACTTGTAGTGTTCATAATGGAATGGATTGTATACCTACTCTACTGTGGTAACATCGAGCACTTTTTCTTAGAAACTTTTCTCATTTGCATTTATATATATATATATATATATATATATATATATATATGGCAGGATTCTTTCATTTATACATGTAGAATTAAACAAAAGACACATCTCCTGTTTAACACTTTTATTTTTGATCTTTTCGAGTTTTCTGGCCAACTTTTTAATGTTTGGGTGGATAACTCCACCAAAGTTCAAAGGTACTTTATGGACACCCACATATATATATATATTATATATATTATATATATATATATATATATATATATATATATATAACTTATAATGGAGATTGTGTGTTTTTCTGTCTGTAACTGAAACTATATTACTACTCAAATCTGAATTCTCATAGTTATTAACATCACATTCTCCATGATTTTATTTTCATTTAAAGCTCAATTGTTAATAAAATTGTTTTACATTAATAATACTGTTGACCATATCTACGTACTAATAACATGCATTTTTATTTATATATACAACAAAAAACCAGTATACAGTGTGAACGGGAAGGTTCAGTGCTAAAACCATGTAAATTCGTAAAAAAAAAAAAAAAAAATAAGGGGGGTGTAAATAAAATAGAATAAAATTTAAAAAAATTGTACAAAATGGTATATAGATGATATCTAAAATAAAATTTGAAAAAAAAAGTAAAGCAAATTAAAATCATTCCTCTCTTATCATTATTAAAGAAGGGTTGACTCTCCTAATCTAAATCTCGTCATCCGTACGGAGAAAAGTGTTTCTGGCTACGTATCCCATTTAAATATGGGGTACCGCTCATCTGATGCAACCAATCAGATGCACGTTGCTTTGTATTTAAATGGCATAGAGTTCTACAACCGTCCCAAATTTTTTTTCTCCTGTCAGACGTCTTTTAGCGGCTATTATTGGTGGTTGTACCAGAGTTTGATCACCTCTGATAGGGTCAGCAGGACGAGGGAAGTCTGATGCTGGAAGACCCGAAACTTCCCAATGAACCCTGCGGATTACATCACTGACGACAACCACCAGCGCCCCAAACGTAGGAGCGTATATTTAAAGGATATAAAAAATTTGATTTTAATAAATATGTGCTTAATATCATTGATTTCTAATTGTTTGGTTTATCTGAATGGATATGAGTAAAAATATTGGGTAAATCCATTAACAAGAAGAAATAACTGTTGTTCTAATTTTCCAAATTTAACTAAAAAATTATGGAAAATGTAGCAATGAAAGACGGGGGTGGTGGAAGAGTAAATTTCAGTTGTTCTATTTTTCGATTATACCCCCCTCTGTTTCAAATCTTTTTATCTGTATTCTTATTTAGTTTCATTAGCCTTTTTACTTTAATATAATGTTTTATTACATTAAAAACTTAATACTTGCACCCGGAAGGTGCATATATCTACTAGTATATATATATATATATATATATATATATATATATATATATATATATAAGGTATGTCATAAAAATATCGAGATTGAAGCTGTATCTAACTATTTTTTTCAGCGTACAAGGTTGGTCAAATCTACAGATTTTAAAGCTGTGTTTACTGAGATAGAAATAAAATGAATGGAACGTTATTTTTTCAGAATACAAGGTGTGTCAAAAGTACAGATTTTAAAGCTGTATTTACGACATGAAATGAAGAATGAATGGAACGCTAATTTTTCAGAATACAAGGTGTGTCAAAAAGTACAGATTTTTAAGCTGTATTTCCGACATAGAAATGAAGAATGAATGGAACGCTAATTTTTCAGAATACAAGGTGTGTCAAAGTACAGATTTTAAAAGCTGTATTTACCGACATAGAAATGAAGAGAATGGAACGCTAATTTTTCAGAATACAAGGTGTGTCAAAAAGTAAGATTTAAAGTGTATTACTGTGATAGAAATGAAGAATGATAGAAGGTTATTGTTTCAGAATACAAGGTGT
>CM042157.1:85862780-85867952 GCA_023376005.1 Doryteuthis pealeii | reverse complement strand
TCGATACCGGTCCTCGCCAACGCAGCATATGAGTAGCATAGCCTGGGCTAATCTGATCAGTGCTGTAAAGTGAGGAGCTGACGTTAGGTATGGTGCGCCATCTCAGCACAAACTGTAAAGATTCTTGTGGCCGTTTTGATCCCTGTTTTAAGTAGAATCCTTATGTTCTTCAGTGTCTAAATAGAATCCTAGTGTCCTTTAATGTTAAGCACCTGTGTCCTTTGTATCCTTTAATGTTAGGCAGAATCCTTGTATCCTTTAAGCAGAGCGCTTGTGTCCTTTAGTGTTAAACACGAGCAACTGAATTGCTTTCCATGAACGCCTTTAAATAGTTAACCAACCACGTATTCGAGCGTGTTAATTGGCTGATTGAATCCATGCGACCACGAAGAGTATATAAGTTTAAGTTGGGACAGCCAGAACACCTTATATGTCAGACTTATTCTAACAATAATCTCCCTGGTATAGCTTTATCGGTGTCCAGCTGATATCGACAATAGGTCACTCCGTTTACTTACTTACTACTTATGAACGTTATGAACTTTATACATACTAGCAAATATATGCACCCTCCGGGTGCAAGTATTTAAGTTTTAATATAATGAAATATGTTAATTTAGAAAGGCTAATGAAACTGAATAAGAAGGCAGATAAAAAGATTTGGAACAGAGGGGGTATAATCGAAAAATAGAACAACTTTGAAACTAACTCTTACATCAATTTCCATTACTCCCATCTGTCTTTGGTAAATTTTCCTAATTCAACTATTTAGTTAGAATAGGAATAAAGAATAATATTACAGTTATTTCTTCTTGTTAATGGATTTCTTTTAAGATTTATATCCGAGATTTTTGCTCCTATTCAATAAGATAAAACCAAACAATTAGAAATCAATAATACTAAGCATATATTTATTAAAATCAAATTTTTAATATCAATATGCAAATTACCCTTCCTATTCACACTGTAAACCGCTATTTTGTTGTATATATAAATACAATTGTATGTTTTTTAGTATGTAGATATGGTTAACAGTTAATAATGTAAAAGAATTTTATTAATAATTGAGGTTTAATAAAAAAATAAAATCATGGAGAATGTGACGTTAATAACAAAGGGAATAGTGACTTGAGTAGTGGTATAGTTTCGATTACAGACAGACAAACCACAATCTCCATTATAATAAGATTTGAACACATTGTCTATTATATATTCAGATATCAAATTAAAGAGAAGCTCATTAAAATGTGTAATAATAACTTAATTTGTCTTTAATAAAGACACATCTACAAGAAGAAATTGCTGCCTGAATTGGTTCTATAATGGTAGATTAACTGAAGCAAACAATTTCGCGATTCAATTAGAAATATCACACGACATATGCGACAGACTTTTCCAATATTAACAGAACTTTGGTGAAATTTTCCGTAGCAGACAAATTACTCTTATCAAATATCTGAAGTTAGAAAAAAGAAATGAAGAAATAAAGACACTCTCTTGTCCGGCCATATTCAATGAAATTATCTTTAATGATTGAAGCAAAGAATAGGCTTAGGTAATAGGACGGTTTAGCTCAGATGGTAAAGTATCCGCCAAGAAACCACAAGGTCTCGGGTTCGATACCGGCCTTCACTACTTCAGCCATTCAGTAGTCTAGTTTGGCGAGCTCTCGGTAGATGCGTTCTACCGTCTACACAAAATAATCTCCCTTGTAAGTATCTACTGACATCCCACCATTTCAGTAGAACACAAGGTTCATTATAGTGAAGAACCAGGCACAAATCTGGTATAGCCCTTTAGGGCAATTACCAACGACCTTAAATGCATTCTATGTCATTTTTGATTGGTCAATGCCTGATTCTCATGTTGGTAAAGTCTATAAATATAAGCGGCAATTTCTCGTACATCTTATACTTCTAGATAATCCAACCCTCCATCTGGACTTTAACAAAACATTTGAATAAAAATGCTAGTATTTGGATAAAAGTAGACTGTATGTTGTTTTGAATAAATCCTGGAAGCAGCGCCATACAAATCACCAGCTGTTGGGCCACTTACTTCCCATCTAGCAAACCATCCAAGACGAGCAGGTCTTGCTGGGCACTACTGCAGAAGCAAGGATACACTTTATAAGCAACGTTTACCTATGAACTCTTACACGTGGACACACCAGTGTGGGTAGACCTCCAAAAACACAAGGATCAGCTCAGTGCGGACTGAATGCCGTCTAGAGGGGTTACCTAGAACTATGGCCAATATAGATGGATGGCGAGATAGATAGATTTCCAAGCTGTAGACATGTCAGTACTACTGTAGGGTGGCAACACTATAAGCAGAGAATCAGGTTGTATTCCGTCTGGTATTATGTCCAGTTAGCAACTCACTTTAGGGCAATTACCAACGATCTTAAATGCATTCTATGTCGTTTGTGGTTGGTCAATGTCTACCTCCTTTTTCTTGCTGATTTTTTCTTTTTTTTAATAAAAATGTATAAATAAAATGTGAATTTTAAATAAACTACCAGTACGAAGAAGAATTCAAAATTATATCGCCAGATATCTTGAGAAAATGACTTATTGCTGGAATGCCCCCAAGGTTAATGGAAGACTATTATGTGAGGGTCCACTTGAACCAACCACTCTCCCATGACTGTTATACCTGCCCAATTAATGAAAAAACAAAACAAAATAAAACAAAAAATAAAACAATTGTCATATTTGACTTGAACAAAACGCACAGAGATGTACACATTTTCCTTATATATAGATACACGTGCTTTATCCCCCATACAAATATATATTAACACAAGGGTGATTCAAAAGTTTTGCAATATTTTAGTAGCGTGGGACTCAATTCAGCAGGTCAGGATAATTTTGCTTGGAACGGTCCCTATAAGAACTAGAGATCAGAGAAAGAATTAAGATCATCTAGACAACAAATAATAAAAACAACAATAAAAGCAATAAAAGGAATTAATTAAATATAATTAATCCGTAGGAGCACTATTTTACTATTCAGTATAAACTCAATATCTCGGATTACTTACCATAAACTGTAAGCTCTATATTCTAGAATGTGCGCTATCTTAACATATACCATAAGTATATTCAGAAAGGGGGCTATGTTACTATTCACCATAAGCTCTATACCTCTGACTGAGTGCTCTCTTACCATACACTGTGATCAAATAAAATATCCAGAAGAGTCCTAGAGACAGAAGGAGACTTGCTGTCACTCAGACTCCATTGAAAGACTCTCTGGTGTGAAATTCCAAAAGGGCTTTTTAACATATGCAACTGCCTAAACTCTAGACATAATATTCAAAATCATTTTTTCTTCAAAAAATCGCCTATTAAATCTTTTAAATATTCTGTTCTATGCACTGAGTCGACTTGTCCACGAATGTATATGATAACTAAATCGGAATTTTCCCATTCTAAATATAATGGTACATTATTTGACCACATTTTGATATTAAGGGTTTTCCCATTCTAAATATAATGGTACATTATTTGACCACATTTTGATATTAAGGGTTTTCTTTGTGGAGATTTGACCCAGCTTAATAAAGTAAATTCTCGATAGGCATAATCGTGGTCCTTGGGATAGTCCTTGAATGACAAAAGATTTGAACTTAAGATATTCACGACGAAGACATCATGTCAAGTACGTACGTCTGTTTTCTCTTTATCATTTGACATGTGCAAAGTACAAAAAACATTCAAGGATTGTTAAGTGCGCTCATATTAGTTTGAGATATTTCAAATAATCCCAGCCAAGAAAATTATTACAGTCTTTAAAAATACGAATTTCGAAACAATAGGTTTTTAATGCTAACAATTTTGGTATTTTTAACCTAATATTCAAGGAAGTGTCGTTACTCCCTTTGTGTGTTGTGTACTGAAAATCAGGAAAAAAGGAGGGGGTATTGTCAGGAGTCAGGATAATATTAGACTAAAATAGGGTTTACTATAATTAACAAATTTTTTATTATGGCTGTTGTCGTATTACCAAGAATTCAGTTCATAGTTTTACATTGATGGTGAAGTTGATGTTTAAATTTTTAGTTTATAGTAAACCTTCACAATGACATTACAATAGGAATGAAAAAATGTTTGTTTTTTTAAATGAAGGAATTATTTCCATATTTTACTCCCATATACACATATATAATATCAAATGTTACCACAAGTCAAGATAGATACATACATACATACATATGAAGAAACTGTTATTGATAGATAGATAGATAGATAGATAGATAGATAGATAGATAGATAGATAGATAGATAGATAGATAAAACTGGTATTAATGGCCAGAGAGACAGAGAAAGTGAAAGAGAGAATCATTTAAATAAATTTGTGGGTCGATAGATACATATATGCAAACATATGAAGAGACTGGCAGAAATAGATGGATAGATAGTTAAATGAATAAATAGATAGATAGATCGATACATTCATACATAGGGATAGATAGATAGATAGATAGATAGATAGATAGATAGATAAAACTGAGATTCATAGCGAGAGAGAGACAGACAGACAGAGAGAGAGAGAGAGAATCATTTAATTAAATTTATGGATAGATAGACACATATATACAAACATATGAAGAGACTGGCAGAGATGGATTGATAGATAGATGGACAGATAGATAGATACATACATTCATACATACATAGATATATACATATGAAGAAACAGAGATAAATAGAAAGATAGATAGATAGATGGATGGATAAATAGATATGATAAAACTGAGATTAATAGCGAGACAGAGAGAGAGGAGAGAGAGAGAATCATTTATTAAATTTATGGATAGATAGATATATATATACAAACATATGAAGAGACTGGCAGAGATGGATTGATAGATAGATGGATAGATAGATAGATCCATACATCCATACATCCATACATACATAGATATATACATATGAAGAAACAGAGATAGATAGATAGATAGATAGATAGATAGATAGATATGATAAAACTGAGATTAGTAGCGAGAGAGACAGAGAGAGAGAGAGACAGAGAGAGAATCATTTAATTAAATTTATGGATAGATAGATACATATATATAAACATATGAAGAGACTGGTAGAGATGGATTGATAGATAGATGGATAGATACATACATACATTCATACATACATAGATATATATACA
>CM042157.1:85842780-85855280 GCA_023376005.1 Doryteuthis pealeii | reverse complement strand
ATATATATATATATATATATATATATATATATGAATAAAAGGAAGTGAATCCGACGGTATGTAGTATAATAAAAAATTGAAAAAACACAGGTTTAAATGAGTTAAGTGGTGAGGTTATTGGCCGACGCTGCAGTGTTTATCACAAAAGATTTATACACACACGCGCAACCACACATTCATAATCCCATAAAAAAAAGCACAATGCTTTTTTCGATACAAACACTTACACATTCTAATACTCACACCGCAAAAAAAAGAATATTTGACGTCATATTTCAAACCGTTCATTTTTTCAACGTTCTTTTTTGTCAGACTTCAAATTTTAAACAGACCGATAGACAAGGACTATTACTCGCCTTTCTCCTTATTCTGAGATAATAAAAAAAAATTATCACCTTCCACATACCAACAAAAGCCCTGAAGATGATCTAATTAATAGTTCGAAACACTGCAGCGTCGGCCAATAAATTCATCACTTAACTCATTTAAACCTGTGTTTTTTCAATTTTTTATTATACTACATATATATATATATATATATATATATTATATGTGTGTGTGTGTGTGTGTGTGTGTGTGTGTGTGTGATGTTATGGAGTACACGTATGATTCTTTGTCGGTATATCTGATGTGTCTATATATTACCCCCCCCCCACTCCAGCCACTTGCATCCGAGAGCAGAATTCACAGAAACAGGGAGCAGCACAGGGAACAGCATCAAATACAGCCAATCAACCACCAGGCTAGACAGAACACCACCTGAGCCTATAAAAGATCACAGACAAGGAAATAACAGTCAGTCTATCCCGAACCATTTATCAAGAGGGAACACTTCGAATTATTGGTAAATAAAATAAGATTTAGAACACAATATTCATCATTTTGTTTCTGATCTTTTTTCATATATATATATATATATATATATATATATGGATATGTGCTTAATTGAAGTCATACCTAATTTTGAAAATTAATCAGTTTATAATTAATGAATTTAGGCGGGCATATATGTTCAAATGTAAGGCTAAACAAATCGAGAAAATGTCAATTTTGACATTTTCTCGATTTGTTTAGCCTTACATTTGAACATATATGCCCGCCTAAATTCATTAATTATAAACTGATTAATTTTCAAAATTAGGTATGACTTCAATTAAGCACATATCCTCCAAAAATGTTGTCGGCTTAAAGCCATATAAAAATAAACACATTTGTTTGTTTACTTAACCTCATATATATATATATATAATAATTTATATTTTGCTTGAAGGCAATTACAATGCGTATATCGTATAAAATTCAATAACTATAGAAAATAATCATGACAAGCGAACTCGGCAAACAATTGTGCGATGCGTAGAACATCGTACAGTACGTTTAATATTAATAATATTAAATGACTAATATTATCATTGACAGGTTGATTTCGCATGAATTGTGCGGCGCGTATCGGTAGCCGAGCGGTAAAGTCTATGACTCTGCCTGCTGGAATCCCGGTTTCGATTTCTGTCGGAGGGAAATCGTTAGTATACATCGCTGATGAAAGTTAATAAAGTCGAAACAGATTGTACGATGTTCTACGCATCGCACAATTGTTTGCCGAGTTCGCTTATCATGATTATTTTCTATAATTATCGAATTTTATACGATATACGCATTGTAATTGCCTTCAAGCAAAATATAAATAATAATATATACTTTATTCAACAATGCTTCTGAAAACAAACATCCAAAATCTTATATATATATATATATATATATATATATATATTGAAGGCAATTACAATGCGTATAAAATAAAATAGTGTCCAATGTCTAATCAATTTCGAAGTATATTTATCTTCAGATACTGTTTTTGAAATGGACGCGGTCTTGTGTGTTTATATATATTTTTGTTTTGGGCATTATAAACACGCGTCACGTGGGTTGTCAGAACGCCACGCGGAAGAGACGTGATTTCCGTTGTTCAATCAATTTCAATTTCATTCTTTTTTTTTTCTTTTTTATATATGTATTTATGGAATGTGTATGTTAATTAATTACATATTCGGTGTTTAATTCTAACCTACTGTTGATGCGAGGGTGCAACTTAGCTATTAATAAACCTTCTTTACGCGTGTTTATAACGTCCAAAACAAATATATATATATGGACACACAAGACCGCATCCATTTCAAAAACAGTCTCTGAAGATGAAGATACTTCGAAATTGATTAGACATTGGACACTATTTTATTTTATATGCATTGTAATTGCCTTCAAAATATAAATAATGATATACTTTACTGAACAATGCTTGAAGCAAATTATCAAATACTATTTTATATATATATATATATATATATATATATATATATATATATATATATTATAATATATTAATGATTTGAAGGCAATTACAATGCGTATAAAAAATAAAAACAAAAAGATCTTATTTTTGTCTTATCGATTTCAAAGTTTAAAACTTTATCTTCAGAGATGAATATCAGAAATGAATATCAGAAATCATTTCTGATATTCGTCTCTGAAGATAAAGTTTTATACTTTGAAATCGATAAGACAAAAATAACATTTTTTTTGTTTTTATTTTTATACGCATTGTAATTGCCCTCAATTCATTAATATATTATAACATACTTAACAATGCTTCAAGCAAATTACAATTTCTTTATATATATATATATATATATATATATATATATAGAGAGAGAGAGAGAGAGAGAGAGAGAGAGAGAGAGAGAGAGAGAGACTCATCAGATATATATATATTGGAAGAGAGAAATCGAGAGATTACAATATGTTATTACATGATGCCAGAAAATGTGTCTATGCATTGTGTTTGTTAATATCAATATAATTATTAACAGAAAATATCCAAATACTTTCAAAAGATATGCTAGAATAAAGTTTAGATAGAAAAGAGATTTATGTTTGTGTTCAAATTAAGTCCAAATTAAATTCCTTGCACATTTTTCACATTTTCAAGGGACATAACTGCAATCATCCATATTGTTCAAGAAAACAGCCAGTTTCAAGCAACTTCTTCAAAACAACCGATTTTTAGCAACAACTAATGCCCACGTGATACAGGACACAAAGAGTAGCGGCAAAAGTTCGTACCTTAACATGATGTGTTTCAGAAAAATATAATATCATTTGAGATTTACACGGTGTTTCAGAAAACTTTTATATCATTTGAGATGCACAAGGTGTTTCAGAAAACTTTGATATCATTTGAGATGTACAAGGTGTTTCAGAAAACTTTGATATCATTTGAGATGTACAGGGTGTTTCACTTGGAGATGTACAAGGTGTTCAGAAAACTTTGATATCATTTGAGATGTACAAGGTGTTTCAGAAAAAACTTGAATTTGAGATTACAGGGTGTTCAGAAAACTTTGATATCATTTGAGATGTACAGGGTGTTTCAGAAAACTTTGATATCATTTGAGATGTACAAGGTGTTTCAGAAAACTTTGATTCATTTGAGATGTACAAGGTGTTTCAGTGATATCATTTGAGATGTACAAAGGTGGTGGAAAACTTTGATATCATTGAGATGTACAGGTGTTTTCAGAAAAACTTTGATATCATTGAGATGTACAAGGTGTTTCAGAAAATTTTGATATCATTGAGATGTACAAGGTGTTTCAAAAACTTTGATATCATTTGAGATGTACAAGGTGTTTCAGAAAAATTTTTGATATCATTTGAGATGTACAAGGGTGTTTCAGAAAACTTTGATATCATTGATGTACAAGGTGTTTCAGAAAACTTTGATATCATTTGAGATGTACAGGGTGTTTCAGAAAACTTTGATATCATTTGAGATGTACAGGGTGTTTCAGAAAACTTTGATATCATTTGAGATGTACAAGGTGTTTCAGAAAACTTTGATATCATTTGAGATGTACAAGGTGTTTCAGAAAAATTCATGACATCCTACTTGTATGGAGGGGTTAGGTAAGTATATATATATATATATATATATATATATATATATATATATATATATATCAGAATTTTGAATGTTACCTTCAATTGCTTCTCGATTATTTAATTCATTTGAACCTCACCCGCCCTTTTCAATACACACAGTTTTCTCTTCTTACAAAATAATACAGACTCAGTACACTCTTCATTTTTTTATTCATCACATGTTACATAGCACTAATATCCTTGGGAAAGGTATGAATCCAACTATTCTCCCTCCAGCCATGGGTAAATAGTAGGGCGGACTAGGCTCTTTAACTCTTTGGTATGACAACTGGTCTAGAAGGAAACCTGTTAAACCCCGATTAAGAAATTGACCTTGGGTCATATCCTGCTCTTGCGAAGGGGCTGGGTAAATATACATATATCAGAATTTTAAATGGTACCTTTCATGACAGGTAGGTTTTTCGCTCACTTACTTACCCCCTTTGAACCTCACTTGCACTTTTCAATACACACAATTTTCTCTTCTTAAAAAAATACAGACAATTTCAAGATACCATATACTGATTTGAAACCATTCCTTCATACAAAAAGGCAACAACACTGGAATGACAACATCCACAATAAACTCTTCCTAATCAAACCCACTTTGAGAGGCTGGAGATCAACTTTAAGTAAGTCTAGAAAGGAACAAGTCATTGTGTCTCGATTACACATTGGTCATACAAGACTAACGCACTCCAATATACTCAAACAAGAACAACAACCACAATGGGGAACATGTCAAACACCTTTGACAGTTAAACACTTTCTCATGGAAGGCAGGTTTTTTGCTCACATCAGAAACCCTTATTTTAAAGCAAACAATATGAAAGATCTGTTTGAAAACGTCAAAATGGAGGATATTCTCTCTTTTTTTAGGGAAATAAAATTATACCATAGAATATAGACATGAAACAAATGAATACCATACAACATAATCCCCAATAATGCTAACACATTGTTACAACCAATTACTAAAAAGTATAAATATAAATACACGATATGTATAACTTCCTAACCGTTAGGTGACATAACCCCAGACGGTTGATATGCCTTTTGAAGGAAATAAAATTATACCATAGAATATAGACATGAACAAATCAATACCATACAACATAATCCCCAATAAAGATAACACATTGTTACAACCAATTACTAAAAAGTATAAATTATAATACACGATATGTATAACTTCCTAACCGTTAGGCATGACATAACCCCAGACGGGTTGATATGCCGTTAAAATCAATAAACAAACAAACAAATAGACAATACATTCATTCTCTTTATTCATCACTGAACCTAAACTAAGATTACTAAAACCTCATTTATAAAAGTACAATTCCTCTTTATGAAAAGAATATTGACGCAAACGAATCTTCCCTAATATTTTTTTTAATGTTTCCACATAAGTGAAGACATCGTTGTTCAAACGAATGTCAGTTTTTTTTTCTTTAGTTTTCAGTCTGATGCACAGCAGACATTCTTTTTTGTTCAACTCTTATTTAGGGAAATGACGAATTAGGCTGATTGGATGATGAGGAGATATAAGGAGGAAAGATGAGGAGAAAATATGAGGAGAAAAGATGCGGAGAAAAGAAAAGCCTGGAAAAGTTAGTGGATGAGTGTCTTCCATTTTGGGTTGCGAATATGTGAGTCTAGGTTTGTCGCAATTGCAAAATACGAAAGGTCAGTGAAAGAAGAAGAAGAAGAAGAAAGAAGAAGAAGAAGAGAAGAAGAAGAAGAAGAAGAAGAAGAAGAAGAAGAAGGAGAAGAAGAAGAAGAAGAAGAAGAAGAAGAAGAAGAAGGTGATTCTAAAGAAGAAGAAGAGAAAGAACAACACAACAACAACAACAACACAACAACAAGAAAAAGAAGAACTACAAGAAGAAGAAGAAGAACAACAACAACAACACAACAAGAAAAAGAAGAAGTACAGAAGAAGAAGAAGAAGAAAAGAAGTAAACGAAGAAGAAGAGAAGAAGAAGAAGAAGAAGAAGAATGGGTAAACGAAGAAGAAGAACAACAACAACAACAACAACAAGAAAAAGAAGAAGTACAACAACAACAACAACAATAAGAAAAGAAGAAGTACAACAACAACAACAACAGAACAACAACAACAACAACAACAACAAAAGAAGAAGTACAACAAACACAACAACAAGAAAAAGAAGAAGTACAAATAACAACAACAACAACAAGAAAGAAGAAGAAGTACAACAACAACAAACAACAACAACAAGAAAAGAAAAGTACAACAACAACAACAATAACAAGAACAAGAACAAGAACAAGAAGAAGGAGAAGAACAAGAAGAAGAAGAACAACAACAACAACAGCAGCAGCAGCAGCAGCAACAACAACAACAACAAGCGGTTGAAAAAAAAATGAAAAATGAATTAGGATAAACGATAATTACTTTCAAATTTATTAAATACAAAAGTTTTGTTTTTTTTATCAAAACATTGTGGCAAGAATTTTAATGATTATTTTGATGTATGAAAAGAGGAAAATAGAAATATATATATAAATAAATGTTTATATAAATATATATAAATAAATTGGGATGTCGTTAATATTCCACGAATTATTCAGACTCTTATTGGCATTCATCATTTTCTTACCATTTTGACTGTTAGTTTCTCAATATTTCATAGCTAATTAAAATTCTTAATTGAAACATTGTTATGACCCCACCAGTTATTCTTGTTGGTGTTATTTTTTTTCAATCTTTTCTGGTATTATCCACAATTGTGAAACAAATCATCATCATCATCATGTCGCGCAAACAGCACGGATATCCATGACAATCTCTCGCCAACCTTCCCTATCATTCATCGCCCCTGGGAGTTCTTCAACCAGCATTCTCACATAGTTGGTCAATGTAGGTCCTTGCTGGGCAGCCCACATTAGCATGCCCATGTTTTGGCTTCCACAGGAGAACGTCGCTTATGAGCTCGTCCCTATTTCTCCAGCAGTGTCCTGCATGCCTAGTCCGTCTTACTCGGATGGTTTGTGAGATAGGGGGCAGGTGGTCATATAGCTGCTTCATTGTGGGGTGCTGTTTCCACGACTTGTTCAAGACTGCACACAGCATTCTTGTGCAGTTCCCATCTAGCTTATTCTCAAGGCGTTTCGTTAGGGTCCAAGTGGTGCAGCCATACAGCAGTACTGATATAACCACAGCCTGGAAGAAATGTCGCTTTAGCTTGTCAGTGAGATCGGATTTCAATATGACTGATAATTTGTTTGTGGCCAACCATGCCTTTCCTATTCGTGTATTAATATCGTTCTCTGTGGATGAGATATTACTACCTAGGTATGTGAATTATCTGAGATTTTTTCTCTCTTGTATATTCTTCCTCTTTGCTTCGCTTCCCCTGTTATTCATAATATTTTGTAAGTTGTTTTGGTGACACCAATGTAGTAACTTTCTTTGAAGAAAAATTGATATATATTTTCTCTAATTATATCAATCATCTTTAGAGACATGTTGTAAGTAAAGTAAGTAAAGTCTTCGGGGTGGCCTAAAGTCGGTATCAGCCAGACAGTGAGGGAGTCCATCCCCTTTTCACTAACGCTAGACCAAGGAGATTGTTTTTTGAATCTAAGGCGGAGTGCCACACCTACCATCACCTCATCCCTTTACCGCACAGATCCAGCGTATGGGTAGCACAGGGATCTGTGCGGTAAAGTGATGAGGTGATGGTAGATGCGGCACTACGTCTCAGATTCCAAAAAAAAACAATCTCCTTGGTCTAGCGTTAGTGAAAAGGGGATGGACTCCCTCACTGTCTGGCTGATACCGACTTTAGGCCACCCGATGACTTTACTTATATATATATATATATATATATGAGGTAAAATATGAGGAATGAAAGAACAAAACTCAGACAAAAATGTGTGGTATATTTCGCTTGAGTATTGAACTCGGCGTCTTCAGCTTTTATTGAATTATCAGAATCATACAAGTGTTTTATAGAAGGGGGAAGGTCGGATTCATTCCAACCCCATTTTCCTCATTCATATATATATATATATATATATATATATATATATATATAATATATAGAGAGAGAGAGAGAGAGAGAGAGAGAGAGAGAGAGAGATTTGTAAATTTTTTCTAGTATTGGAGAATTGAAAATATAGCGCTCAATTACGGATGTAAGAGCTGTATTTATTTATTCATTATAGTGTACAAGACATTTAAGGTGCGATTGTTACCATTGGTTTCCAGGCAGCTTGTTAACCACTTTTTGTCAAGACAACACGCCTGTTAAGAAATGCAGGGAATTTCAATTCATTTATATATGTGTTGTACTTGTGTGAGCCGAATTGGTGTATTTCTCCGTTTAGGGGTGAATACACACATATATAAATGTGTTACATATTAATTGGATCCCTATTACTTTTTAAGGTAGTATAGAAATCCTTATGGCGATCAGTGCAGCTGATGGCCTTGAGAGTGAGTGACAATGCTTGACCTCACTCTGACCTTGCCTTGCGGAAAGGGACCGTGGGAATCGGAAGGCAATAGAAGCCCTTCCGGTTTAAGGTGTAAGGAACTCAGTAAGAGTTGCAGGTAGTTAGTTGCAGTAAGTCAGTTGCAGTAAGTGAGTTGCAGTTAGTCAGTTGAGAGTTAGGACTGAAGCTAGCAAGATGTGACTCTCTGCGCGCATTTTGTCTGGTTCTGGGGATCCGGAATAAAATAACATCAAAGGTAAATCGAAGTCTTGTTGTTATTACTAAAAGCTAACAATGACACAAGGCTTCTGATAAGAAATGGTCCCCAGCAGAACCAGACACGGAATCCCCAGATAAGAAAGACCAGACGAGACCTGTAGAAGATATACCAGACCATTAGAAGACTATTAGAAGATAGAAGACTAGACAGAGAAGAAAAGAAAAGGCGCTACGTAACATAATAGATATTTGGTGCCGTAAGACCAGTCACGCCATCAAGACGTGATCAGATTCGAACCTGGACAACGTGCCACTAGACAGAGAAGAAAAAAAAGGCAGAAAAATGAAGCAAAGCAAAAAGAAAGAAGAAGAAAAAAACGTGATAGAACTTAAAAAGAAAAACGTAAGTAACGAACGCACACATACACACACATGTTTTTAGAAACAGACTAGAAAAAGACAATAGAAAAAAAAGAGTGAACTAATATTCAAAGATCTATCTAGATTTGTCACAAAAAAAAAATTGAAGTTAAGATAGAATGTTGAAAAGAAAGAAAAAGAAGACAAAAGGGACATTGTGTTAAGTACTTTCAGAAAGAAAAAAAAAAAAGAAATCCGACTTAAAGTCTTGACTGAAGGAAAGAAGGAGAGACATTGTTTTAAGAAAAAGAAGAAGAAAGAGACAATTAATTTGTGTTGTATAATATTGAACTTTGCAGAAGTTTTAGAATTGTTTAAAGAAAAAAAAATGCCATTGAAAATTGTTAGTAGATTGTTTAAATTGTTTAAAATATAGAGAGAAAAGAGAGACAGTTTGTATGCTATGAAAAAAAAGGGAGAGACAGAGTGTATATGCCAAAGAAAGAGAAAAAGAGAAAGGATATTTTGTTTTGATATGTATAAGTTGAAATTTTGTGAGGAAAGACAGAGAGAAAGGAAAAAAAAAAATTTTTTTTGCTGTATGATTGAATTTGCCATTTAGGTCATTTGCTATAGTTTTGAATTGTTTTGAAGATAGAAAAAAAAGAGTGTATGCTATCGAGAAAAAAAGAGAGAGGACACTAGGAGGATACATTCCCCTCCAAGCAGTGAGAGAGTGGGAGATACTGAATGTATGTGCCAGAGGTAGAGAGAGAGACAACGGATGTGTCCCCCCCCCGAGGGTAATTGTTGCATTCAAGCCAGCAGTAATTGTTAAGAAATGCACGTGCGCCAGTTCCTGACCATGGTGGAAGATTTTTTTTTGACCGGTAGAACACGTGGTGAATTTTAGAAGAAAAATTTCAGCCGCCATTTGGAAATTTTCTTTTTGATTTTTTTTCGTTTTTCGATTGAAGCTGTATTTTTTTTGTTGAGATTACCCATGCATTTATGTCATTTGTACTCATAATGTTATGATGGATTTAAATAATTTTGTAATTCTAGTGAGTTTTTATCCGTGCAAGGAGAAAGTTAATTTTTAAAGAAGTAATTTTGAAACTTTTAGTTGAGAATGTAATATTTTTTTATGTTAAATCGCAATGCTGTTTTCATTCGGATTGAAGGTCTGATTTTGGGTCAATTGTTGGAGATTTGCCTAAGTTGTATGTTTTTGGATCTTTTTGGATCCTGATTGGGAAATGTTCTAAGGTACTGACAGCCTAAATTTCCCTGTGTGTTGGAGTTGAATATGCTCCAATACGTCTTCGTGTTAGGAGTTCCGATTATGCCGGAATATCGAAGAAAAGGCAACCTACCCTGCTCCGCACGACACTAGAAAATTTTTTTTTCGGGAATGCAATTCTGGGCGGTTTCTTCAAATTTTTGATCTTTGATGGATGTCTTTGATTAACGCAGATTGTGGGGTGAAGACATAAATTTGTGATTTGAGAGATTAAGAATTTTTCGTAGATAAACGGATAAATGAATAAACTCCAGAAAGAGCAAGTGCCTATTTTTAGTTTGAATTTTAGAAGTACTAAGGTTTGTTACCCTGATTAATTGGATAATTTTAAGAAGCTGGTGAATTATTTGAATTTTGGAGGAAAATAAAAAATGGCGTATAATTGTAAAATCCTTTGGGGTTGATTTTGAGAGAAGAACCAACTTACCCCCCCCCTCCGTGTCTCTCATTGGCTGAAGGATGAATGGAAAAAATTTTTTTTTTGAATAACCAGTCACGTAGACATGGCTGCCATCTTTGAAATGAACGTTTTTTTGAGTCAAGCGGGTAATTTTCCCCACATGTCGGCCATTTTGAATGTTAAAATTTTAGAAAAAAAGTCGGATTTAAATTTAATCAGAGTTTGTTGAAAATAAGTAACTTAGTAATTTTAATATTGATGAATTGTGGATTTTGACACAGGTGATTTTTGAAAAAAAAACAAAAACTTTGGTTTGATTTCGTGAGAAAAGCCTTGGAGGCTGATTGACAATATTTTAAAAGAAAGAAATTAATAATTGACTTTTGTACTTTGCATTTTTTTGTCGGTGACCAGTGGTATAATTCGGTTTTGAATTTTTTTCCGAAAGTTTGACATAGTTAAAAAGTTGATTTAGTGAGATTTATGAGTGCCAAATTTTTATTGATAGTTTTGAAAATTTTTTATTAGTGAATTTTGTGACCTTGCTGTAGTATGGATCGAGTTCTGAACTCATGCCTGACTATTTGGAGAAATTTTTTCCGGTGTTTTGGGAATCGTGGAGATATGGTAATGAAAGTGGTCTATCGAGGCCCACCATTTCACGTATTGAGATTCCCTGATGAGCGTCCCATGTGGTTACCGTAGTTACGGAAGGTTAATCCGCGCTTTTTGGGTTTTATTATTCCGACGGATTCGGAATGTTAGGGGTTCTGGAGAGCAGAATAAGAAGAAAGGCGAAGAGGCCGCCCCTGTTTTATGTGGATTGAATTTTTTGGGGGGAATTATGATTTTGGGATGGTCTCCAGAACGTTTTGGCTGAGAGGGATGTCTCGAGTCTGGATACGGATAGCATGGTCAATGAATAATTATATGTTAAGAACAGACAAGTACCTACTTTTTGTGTTGGAGGGTTCCTGAGAATTTGGTAAGCCACTGGCAGTGACCGAGTGTGGAATCAGGATAAAACAGTTTTCCCTCAAAGTGAAACTATTTGGCAACAGTATAATATATTTTTTGTGAAGAAAATTTAAAATACTTAATGGTATTGGTGTGTTGTGTCGTGTATCCTATATTAAGAACTTATGAGTAACGCATAGCCGTTGTAGATTTTTTATTGTTGCGCGATAAAATTGTTGTTGTTCTCCATGCATGTGATGTTTAATTATTGTAGGGACCATGTGTGCAATTGTTTTTGAATCTTTTTCGGTATGATTGTATTTTTGATGTAAATTGCCTTTCCAGTCTCCAGGTAAGTGACCTGTGGAGCGGAAAGCTGGTGAATTGGTCATTGGAATCCAGGCGAATGTATTGCTGGAGTGACCAGGGTCACGTTGGTTTGTGACCAGGATTTTGGGACCAAGACGTTGGTCCAGTTGTGTTTTGATTTTTGTCAGGATTGTAAATGGCCCTGCAGTGTTGTTTTTTGTTGAAAACTTGTTATCATGTAAAATTGATGTATGCATGGGGGAACCAGACAAACCGCGCAGAAAGAGAGAATAGAATTCGAAGTAATCTAGAGAGTACCAGAATACGGTAGAGCCTCAAAATGGAGAGGCAAGTAAAAAGTAAATTCATAATTAATTATGAATTTAAAAATGTATGATTATGAGGGATGTTACATATTAATTGGAACCCTATTACTTTTTAAGGTAGTTATAGAAATCCTAATGCGATCAGTGCAGCTGATGGCCTTGAGAGTGAGGATCTCTCTCC
>CM042157.1:85769932-85842680 GCA_023376005.1 Doryteuthis pealeii | reverse complement strand
GAGAGAGATAACAAACACAATAGACAAATAACACACTTCATTCTCTTTATTCATCACTGAACCTAAACTAAGATTACTAAAACCTTATTTATAAAAGTACAATTCCTCTCTATTAAAAGAATATTGACGCAAACGAATCTTCCCTAATATTTTTTTAATGTTTCCACATAAGTGAAGACATCGTTGTTCAAACGAATGTCAGTTCTTTTCTTTAGTTTTCAGTCTGATGCACAGCAGACATTCTTTTTTGTTCAACTCTTATTTAGGGAAATGATGAATTATGCTGATTGGATGATGAGGAGATATAAGGAGGAAAGATGAGGAGAAAATATGAGGAGAAAAGATGCGGAGAAAAGAAAAGCCCGGGAAAAGTTAGTGGATGAGGTGTCTTCCATTTTGGGTTGCAAATATGTGAGTCTAGTTTGTCGCAATTGCAAAATACGAAAGGTCAGTGTACAATTTTTAAATGAACCAAAGTGGGTGAAGAAGAAGAAGAAGAAGAAGAAGAGAGAAGAAGAGAAGAAGAAGAAGAAGAAGAAGAAGGTGATTCTAAAGAAGAAGAAGAAGAAGTAGAAGGTAATTCTAAAGAAGAAGAAGAAGAAGAAGAAGAAGAAGAAGAAGAAGAAGAAGAAGAAGAAGAAGAAGAAGTGATTTTCTAAAGAAGAAGAAGAAGAAGTAGAAGGTGATTCTAAAGAAAGAAGAAGAAGAAAAAGAAGAAGAAGAAGAAGAAGAAGGAGGTGATTCTAAAGAAGAAGAAGAAGAAGAAGAAGAAGAAGAAGAAGAAGAAGAAGAAAAGAAGAAGAAGAAGAAGAAAGAAAAAAGAAGAACAACAACACACAACATAACAACAACAAGAAAAAGAAGAAGAAGAAGAAGAAGAAGAAGAAGAATGGGTAACGAAGAAGAAGAACAACAACAACAACAACAAGAAAATAAGAAGTACAACAACAACAACAACAATAACAACAACAAGAAAAAGAAGAAGAACAACAACAACAACAACAACAGAAAAAGAAAAGAAGTACAACAACAACAACAACAAGAAAAAGAAGAAGAAACAACAAACAACAAGAACAAAAACAACAACAACAACAAGAAAAAGAACACAACAACAAGAAAAAGAAAAAGAAGTACAACAACAACAACAACAACAACAACAAGAAAAGAAGAAGAACACAACAACAACAACAACAAGAAAAAGAAGAAGTACAACAACAACAACAAGAAAGAGAGAAGAAGAAAACAACAACAACAAGAAAAGAAAAAGAAGAAGTACAACAACAACAACAACAACAAAAGAAGAAGAAGAAGAAGAACAACAACAACAACAACAACAACAACTAGAGCGTAGAAGAAGAACAAGAACAAGAACAAGAAGAAGAAGAAGAACAACAACAACAACAAGAAAAAGAAGAAGAAGAAGAAGAAGAAGAACAACAACAACAACAACAACAACAACTAGAGCGTAGAAGAAGAAGAAGAAGAACAACAACAAGAAAAGAAGAAGAAGAAGAAGAAGAACAACAACAACAACAACAACAACAACAACAACAACTAGAGCGTAGAAGAAGAAGAACAAGAACAAGAACAAGAACAAGAACAAGAAGAAGAAGAAGAACAACAACAACAACAAGAAAAAGAAGAAGAAGAACAACAACAACAACAATAACAAGAACGTAGAAGAACAAGAACAAGAACAAGAACAAGAACAAGAAGAAGAAGAAGAACAACAACAACAGCAGCAGCAGCAGCAACAACAACAACAACAACAAGCGGTTGAAAAAAAATGAAAAATGAATTAGGATAAATGATAATTACTTTCAAATTTATTAAATACAAAAGTTGTTTTTTTTATCAAAACATTGTGGCAAGAATTTTAATGATTATTTTGATGTATGAAAAGAGGAAAATAGAAATATATATATAAATAAATGTTTATATAAATATATATAAATAAATTGGGATGTCGTTAATATTCCACGAATTATTCAGACTCTTATTGGCATTCATCATTTTCTTACCATTTTGACTGTTAGTTTCTCAATATTTCATAGCTAATTAAAATTCTTAATTGAAACATTGTTATGAACCCACCAGTTATTCTTGTTGGTGTTTTTTTTTTTTTCAATCTTTTCTGGTATTATCCACAATTGTGAAACAAATCCTCATCATCATCATGTCGCGCAAACAGCACGGATATCCATGACAATCTCTCGCCAATCTTCCCTATCATTCATCGCCCCTGGGAGTTCTTCAGCCAGCATCCTCACATAGTTGGTCAATGTAGGTCCTTGCTGGGCAGCCCACATTAGCATGCCCATGTTTTGGCTTCCACAGGAGAACGTCGCTTATGAGCTCGTCCCTATTTCTCCAGCAGTGTCCTGCATGCCTAGTCCGTCTCACTCGGATGGTTTGTGAGATAGGGGGCAGGTGGCCATATAGCTGCTTCCTTGTGGGGTGCTGTTTCCACGACTTGTTCAGCATTCTTGTGCAGTTCCCATCTGGCTTATTCTCAAGGTGTTTCGTTAGGGTCCAAGTGGTGCAGCCATACAGCAGTACTTATATAACCACAGCCTGGAAGAAATGTTGCTTTAGCTTGTCAGTGAGATCGGATTTCCATATGACTGATAATCTGTTTGTGGCCAACCATGCCTTTCCTATTCGTGTATTAATATCGTTCTCTGTGGATGAGATATTACTACCTAGGTATGTGAATTATCTGAGATTTTTTCTCTCTTGTGTATTCTTCCTCTTTGCTTCGCTTCCCCTGTTATTTATAATATTTGGTAAGTTGTTTTGGTGACACCAATGTAGTAACTTTCTTTGAAGAAAAATTGATATATATTTTCTCTAATTATATCAATCATCTTTAGAGACATGTTGCAATAATAAGTAAAGTAAGTATAGTCGTCGGGGTGACCTAAAGTCGGTATCAGCCAGACAGTGAGGGAGTCCATCCCCTTTTCACTAACGCTAGACCAAGGAGATTGTTTTTTGGAATCTAAGGCGGAGTGCCACACCTACCATCACCTCATCACTTTACCGCACAGATCCAGCGTATGAGTAGCACAGGGATCTGTGCGGTAAAGTGATGAGGTGATGGTAGATGTGGCACTACGTTCCCGGTTTAAAAAAAAACAATTTCCTTGGTCTAGCGTTAGTGAAAAGGGGATGGACTCCCTCACTGTCTGGCTGATACCGACTTTAGGCCACCCGATGAGTTTACTTACTTATATATATATATATATATATATATATATATGAGGTAAAATATGAGGAATGAAAGAACAAAACTCAGACAAAAATGTGTGGTATATTTCGCTGGAGTAATGAACTCGGCGTCTTCAGCTTTTATTGAATTATCAGGATCATACAAGTGTTTTATAGAAGGGGGAGGGTCGGATTCATTCCAACCCCATTTTCCTCATTCATATATATATATATATATATATATATATATAGAGAGAGAGAGAGAGAGAGAGAGAGGGAGTGAGAGAGAGAGAGATTTGTACATTTTTCTAGTATTGGAGAATTAAAAATAAAGTGCTCAATTACGGATGTAAGAGCTGTATTTATTTATTCATTATAGTGTACAAGACATTTAAGGTGCGATTGTTACCATTGGTTTCCAGGCAGCTTGTTAACCACTTTTTGTCAAGACAACACGCCTGTTAAGAAATGCAGGACATTTCAATTCATTTATATATGTGTTTACTTGTGTGAGCCGAATTGGTGTATTTCTCCGTTTAGGGGTGAATGCACACATATATAAATGAATTCACATTCCCTGCATTTCTTAATGGGCGCCTTGTCTTAACGATAAGTGGCTAACATTCTGCTTTGAAACCAATGGTAACAATTGCACCTTAAATGTGTTGTACACTATAAAGAATCAATGAATATATATATATATATATATATTATATATATATATATATATATATATATATATCCCTGCTGTCGGTGCATCCTACAACCTTTCCGTGGCGATTTTTTAAGGTAATTCAAAATGACGTCAAATTATAGCTCAGTCGGTAGAGCGTTCGGCTAGAAACCACAAGGTTCCTAGTTCGATACCGGTCCTCGCCAACTCAGTGTTATAAGTAACACAGGGATCTGTGCGGTAAAGTAAGGAGCTGATGGTAGGTGTGGCGCTCCACCTCAGATGCTAAAACAATCTCCTTGGTCTAGCGCTAGTGAAAAGAGGATAGACTCCCTCGCTGATTTGGCTGATACCGACATTAGGCCGCCCCTACGATTTTACTTACTTCACTTATTACAGGCTTGAACAGAGGTCTGTAATCAATTTTTTGGCTGGCCAAGAAGAGCAAACAAGGTAAAATATATAGAATAATGTGTGATGTACCCAGAGAAGCATGTTTTGGTAAAAAAATGTTTCCAAACATGAGTTTCACGCTACGAGCCCGAGTTAAAAAAAAAAAGACAATTCATGGAGTGGAAACTCGCCGACTCTCCGGTTAGGAAATGTTCTGGTAGCAGCAGTCAGTAAAGGTCTTCTGGGATATAAAATGGCCCATAATTGATTTCCTAAAAAAAAAGAGGTGCAACTGTAAAAAGTTCTATCTATTACAAACTATTTAGGCAAAATTCACCTTATTTATTGAATTACTTTCTATATATAAAGAAAAAAGTTCTAACTGTAAACAGCTCTTGCTATTTCCAACTACTTGGGCAAATTTCATCTAATTTATTCAATGATCCCTCTTATGCACGCCTAATTCATTTAATTATAACTAATTATTTCTAATTATTTTATAAATTAGGTAAGACTTCAATTAAGCACATGATCTCCCCACTCCCAAAATTGTCGGCTATCGCCATCTCGAACAAACTGTTTGTCCACTTCATACATATATATATATATATATATATATATATATATATATATATGGAAATACGATGAGGAAATTAATCCGACAATATGAAAAGAAAATATTTTAAAACATCCTGTGTTTGTTATATTTTTAAAATATTTTCTTTTCATATATATATATATTATATATATATATATATATATAATATATTCTGATATACTACACAATTAAAATGCGTTTGTTATCCTTAGTTTCAAATCAGGGTATTAATTGTTTTCCCTCTAGCCAAAGCTTCCATGAGGCATTTTACAGGGGGGGGGCTTTGTTTTTTAAGTATCTTCTTGAGGTTTTTTGCATTATTTCCTTATAAAGGTCATGACATTTTTATCTGACATTTATATTGGTACTAATGCACAATACCGCCCTGTCGGTTGGGGCGTTAGAATGCACCTACTGCACCTCTGCAGAGGGGTAAGACTCCCCCAATGAGGCCACCTGTTGGCCGTGGGTGGCAACCCGTGATGCTTAAGGATAGAGCCCGGGTGGATGAGCAGTTCATGACATACAATACCATACTTTGACCCTATCTTGGGCTAGACGGGTGGTCGGAGAGGCCCTCTCCGATCAATCGGCTAGTCACGCCAAGCCCTAGCACCTATATGATTGTCCCAACCCTATTGCCCTGATGGCAAGCCCCAACCCCTTTTTATCATATGGGTGCTAGAATGCGGTGGTTGCGGGTCTACATGTCCTGGGAATGACGTTAAACTCTATCTGATGGTGAGGTTCGAGTTTTGGAGGTTTGGGGAATGTGGAGCACCCCTTCATCACCATTGCTCCCTGGTCCACTCTGACCCGGAGTGGTAGTACCTGTTAGGGTCCCATCTATGGGTTAAATAGAAAAATGTATTTATAAAATAATTGTACTATCCATTAAGAATTATTTCAAAACTTTATCGGCATTAAATGACCCACTGAGGTTGATATGCCGTAAAACAAAACAAACCAAACAAAATAATGCACAATAGCATGCAAGAGATAACATTAGATTACGTATAAGCATTACATTTCACTAAAGTTTTATATTTAGTACATTTCTAAAACGTTATTGGCCTGAAAATGGTAGCTCCATCTAACTAATGTCGGAATTATGCTGTTGCGGATAGAAAATCAATATTGTATTGAAAGCTCTATCTGCAACTGCACCATTTTGATGTAACATGAAATGAGCACGAGAAAATTTATGAGTAGCAATTACAGATTCAACTGAATATTTGAAAAAATAATGGAAAAACAATAGCTAGATAAAATTGTTACGATTTTTGGCCATCCTTAGGCTTCAAGCAAGAGCACTATCTAGCGTAGATCCCATGTGTTAATCTGAACGTGATACTTAGTAAAGAAACCTTTGGTTGCTCCTTGGTGTTCCTTAATGTTGGGTATGATCCTTTGGTTGTTCCTTGGTGTTCCTTAATGCTTGCAGGTCCGTTCGTCAATGTGGAATAAATTGCAAATGAACGGCTGTTAATATCAGTGATTAAATACTTAACTAACCACGTATTCGGGCTGTTGATTGGCTGGGGTTTAAACCACGTGACATCGCTTAGGCTATAAGTTTAAGTGGTGGACTACAGCACGCCTTATATCTCAGAAAATAATCCAACAAAAATTACCATTGACACATAATTTCACTTGCATCACTGCGGTGACAGTATGGAATATGGGAGATATATCCTTGTTGCATTATGCTCTCCTTTCGGAATGGAGAGATGACGTGTCATCGCTTGGTAAGTTATGGCTCTTACTTCAAATTGAATGAGGATCTTTAGAAATATCTATATACTTATCTCTCTGGAACTGTACTGCATCGGAGCGGCTCAAATCTTCGTTGCTTAATCAATGCTGGAGTTGGCTGACATTTCCTTGGTGTTTGGAGTCTGGAGTCTGGAGTCTGGAGACCAACTTGGGGTGCTGATGGATATCTTGCCTTGTGCCATTTAGAGTTTTTCGTTATAACACAAGGCCACTTCTTTTTCTCGTGAGATTTTCATTCCCCCTAAGTCACACCAGCCGAGAGTCCGTCTTGCTCTTTCAACTCATAATTCCAAAATCAATTCACACTCTGATCTCTCACTACTATTCTCTCACACTTTGCCACTTCTTATCACTCGTCCAATAGAACAATGCCATGTGGCTATGCTGATTCACCCTTAAAACTTTTCCATTTTCATCTAACATATAATTCTTGCTAAAAACTTTTACATATCAGGTAACATTCATGGCTTCACTACACCCCACATTATGTTACATCCGTCGCACCCTGTACTAACCCTAATTTAAATTTGTTTCTGGGTTAAATAAGTAAGTAAAAAAATAAAGTCGTCGGGGCGGCCTAAAGTCGGTATCAGCCAATCAGCGGGGGATTCTATCCCCTTTTCAATAGCGCTAGACCAAGGAGATTGTTTTTGGCATCTGAGGTGGAGCGCCACACCTACCATCCGTTCCTTACTTTACCGCACAGATCCCTGTGCTACTCATACGCTGAGGGCCGGTATCGAACTAAGAACCTTGTGGTTTCTAGCCGAACGCTCTACCGACTGAGCTAATCCGGCCCTGGGTTAAATAAATTGAGTAAATAAAGGAAAATTCTGAAATGAACTGTTTAAATATCTCAAGACCCTAACAGCATAACATCGAAAAAAAGATAGACAAAATCTACATTTTGTTCTTTTAAGGATTCCTTTTCGGAGAATAGCTTAAATAACAAATTAAAAAAAGTCACAAAGTTTAAAGATAGAATATTTTCTGAATTCAATTTCTGTATAAGAATTCTTTTGGCACAAAAGAATGGTATTGTTCTTTCATGGATTCCTTCCAGGTTTTTAAAGGTTTTTTTTCTTTTTCTTTTGAAATCAGTTTGCGTCAGCGGAATGTCATTGTTCAAAATTTACAAATACAAAAAAAAACATAAATATTTGTTGATAAAAAAGATGAAGCAACTTCAATGTATAAATAAACCTATTTCTCTGAATGCTTGAGATGAGACTTGATGATTAGTATTATCTGCATTATTCGGACTATTGTCCCCATCTTCATTATTTGTACAACGTTTCGGCCGATATGCCCTCCGGCCTTCTTCAGGTATTTCTTGTCGGACTCGATAACCTACTCGGACTCGGGAACCTTCTTTTCGAACTCGGGAACTTTCTTGTCGTAATCGGGAGCCATCACGGAAATTTGAACCTAACCCTTTATTTAGTCCACGGAGGCATCCTGTTTTCATTCCGCTAACCATAGCTGGGATAGGAGTTGTATTAATTATTTTTCTATGTTACTGCCTCTACTCAGGATTGAGCCCAAAATCCAGAGATAACTGTCACTTAGAACTGTCTTGACCTAACTACCTTATCCACTAGGCCATGTGTCCAATTGGGCATATCGGCCGAAACACTGTACAAATAACAATGAAGATGAGGACAATAGTCCGAATAATGCAGATAATACTAATAAATAAACCTTATATCTTATTATATAAAAGCTGTTGCTATTTTAATGTTGTTTATTTTTTGTTTGTTTGTTTTGTTTTTTTTGGGGGGGGGTTGTTTTTTCATCCTACGAAAAACAAATATCTAAAATGAAGGTCACACTGCCGGGATTCAAACTTCGGGACAGTCAGAAAGTAACTTTCATTCATTATATCTGTGTATATAAAGAGAAATTAGCTTGAAATAATTGGTCTATTTTCTTTTTGTTTTATGTTTGTAACAATCTAAATGAATCTATTTTATTTCTTTTTTCTTTTCAAATAATATTGTTATATTAAACTCATTAAAGACAAACTGAAAACTAAGCATTTAAAAGAAAGTAAGAAATGACTTTAATGTAAAAAGTCCATGACATTGTTAATTATTCATTTGAATATCAATTTTATCTACATTGACCAGCTCTCTCTCTCTCTCTCTCTCTCTCTCTCTCTCTCTCTCTCTCTCTCTCTCTCTCTCTCTCTCTCTCTCTCTCTCAACTATTTTTCTCCTTCAACCTCTCTTTTCTTCTCCTTCAACCTCTCTCTTTTTTCTCCTTAAATCTCTCTGTCTCTCTTTTTCTTCACTTTGTTCTCTTTTAACCTCTCTCTTGTTCTCCTCGTATCTTTCTTAATTATTTCAATATCTCCATCTTTATCCAAATCTCTTCCCCACCCCAATTCTTTTGTCTCTCAATCTCCTAACTTTAATTCCATTTAAGTCAAACCCATAAATGACAAATGATGATGGCAACAAATTCACGCTTACATCAAAACTTACAAAGCAACCCCCCCCTCATCGACCGATCCACCCACCCCCCACTTAAAGCAATAAAAACATTTTTTTTTAAATAACAAAACCTAAAATTACATTTCCTTCCAAAAACAAACAACCAAAAAACCAAAGAAACAAACAAAAGTGAATAAATAACAAGCCAACAAAATGACTACGACATTGCTCTATTAATTAATTCTATTCAAGCTCTGTGTGGATACTGGATTCTGTGCAAAGGACCTCCAAAGGGGGATTAATGATAGGGACGGTTGGCGGGAAATTGTAAGGGATATCCGACGACGACGATGACGACGATGATGATGATGATGATGATGATGATGAGGAGGAGGAGGAGGAGAAGGAGGAGGATGGAGTGTTTACTCTTTCTGGGTTTTTGACTCCACCTGCACGACAAGCGTATACCATTACGCTGGGGCATCTCTTTCTAGAAATGTTACAATAATCGCGACATTTATGTAACTCGACAATTCTCTTGGCTCTTAGATTATGTCTCTTAAATTATGTCTGAAGAGCCGCCATAGAAGAAAAAACAGAATGCAAGTTTATTTGTCTTAATTTTTTTAAACGAATACGGAGCGTCCAGCAAAGACCTACATTGACCAGTTCTGTGTGGATACTGGATTCTGTGCAAAGGACCTCCAAAGGGTGATTAATGATTATTATGATCGTCGGAGTGACTTCCAATATCAAAGGTACACTCCAGATATGAGGGTACCAGATCCCATTACCATTGTCCTCCAAGGAATAGACATTGGTGGAACGGTGATGAACGAAATTGCTTCAGTATGGGGGGGGGTTACGGTGGTAGTTTAAGACTGACAAATAATTCCCGCGATTACTGCCCACGATCTATTTACGGGAGGGGAAGGTTCATTTCTGACAATGAAATGTCTCATCCGTCTTGGAAACGGGACATGGCACCTGTTGATATTCAAAGTTGGCGGGAAATTGTAATGGATATCCGACGACGACGATGGTGATGATGATGATGATGATGGTGATGGAGTGTTTTCTTTTGAAATTATTACGGCTTCAATTTATTTTGTTTCAACTAAAACGTCAAATTTTGATGACATTTTAACTGGACAAAATATTAGTTGAAATTGTCCCTGAGATTTTTTTGGGGGGGGTGTTAGATTCGTCATAATTACGGACATCTTTATGAGCAGAGAAGATTTGGATTTTTTTTAAAAAGAAGTCGATTTACGAGGAATATAAATGAAGAAATAGAGAAGGAAAAGAAAAAAAGAAAGAAATGCTTGAGACATTTGAAATCGTTTACATCAGAAATATAAATAAAATGAACATAACACAATTTGATCGTCGGCGATTAAACTTTTATTAAACTTCCAGTTAAATAAAAGCTTCAAACTTTTATGTGAAAATAAACGCTAAACCTCTGATGTTTTGGAACACCATGATAAAATAGAAGGTATCTCTTTATCCAACCCCCTCCACTAGTAACAGAATGTGAGACACGGTCAATTTTATAGTTGGTTTTCATTTGGTGTAAACGTTTATCTGTTACGTAGTGCCATTTTCACGGCACTAAATCGTGTATGTAACATAGCGGGTATGGTTTGGTTTGGTTTGTTTTGTTTTACGGCATATCAACCTCAGTGGGTCATTTAATGCCGATAACATTTTGAAATAAATCAATTCTTAATGGATAATACAATTTTATTTATTAACTCATGTTTTTCTTTTTAACCCATAGATGGGACCCTAACAGGTACTACCACTCCGGGTCAAAGTGGACCAGGTAGCAATGGTGATGAAGGGGTGCTCCACATTCCCCAAATCTCCAAAACTGGAACCTCACCATCAGATAGAGTTTAATGTCATTCCCAGGACATGTAGACCGTCAGTCACTACCTTCTAGCACCCATATGATAAAAAGGGGCTGGGGCTTGCCATAAGGGCAATAGGGTTGGGAAAATCATATAGGTGCTAGGGCTTGACGTGACCAGCCGAGTAGCAGGCATGGTCACAGTACCAACAGCGATATATGTAGTAGTCGGCAACTACCGACTACTGGACTTCAATAAACAACAGATACGTATATACAAAAATATGACCCGTCTTTATTTTCTTTGGCTTGTGGGTGGTGAGGGCGACGTAGGGCTTCACAATGGAAATGCCCGAGGGTTGACAATGACTGCTGCTGGGATGGCTAGCGTTGGTGAGGTAAAGGGGTGGCTAGGTACGTCTCACAGCCCGTCGGCCGCAACCGACCGTGAGCGCTGTCGTCTCACTCGTTCTCTGTTCCGCGTCCTCTCTCTCACTGACCGCTGGGATCTCTGACTTATTTTATTTATATGAGCCGCCTACGCATTTTCTTTTGTTATACTTATCGGCGGAAAATCTACTTCCGAATTTCATTGTTATACTTTTTTTCTTTGTTCGCGTTAACCGGGAAAAAGTTCTATGTCATTTTTGTTGTCTTTTCTTTGTTTCGATTTAAACGGAAAATCCTACTTCCGCCCGTACGAAATGCAACATATCGTCTAAGGAAATGAATTCGGTAAAACCTAGATGAGGATATTTGCATTTCACATTTGCACCAATGCCCCTGCGAAATGAATTCATCTCTTCTTCTTTTAGCTATGGGTTAACTATTAGAGGCGACGGTAATCTCTGAATTCAAACTAGCTGTACGTGACAGAGGTTTTGGGTAAATAGACACGAGGAGCGACCCTCTTACCAGTTGGCATACTAACTTTTATTCCACGCTGAAGAAAATATGTAACGAATACTGAAACATATGTTAAAAGAAATATTCTTCTGTATTTGAACACTTGCACTTCCTTCTTTTCATCTTCTTCTTTCTATTCTTCTTCTTCTTTCTTCTTCCTCTTCTTCTTCTTTATTGTTTTATTCTCCTTCTTCTCTTTCTTCTCCTTCTTCTTCTTCTTCTTCTTCTTCTTCTTCTTCTTCTTCTTCTTTCCCTTCTTCCTCTCCTACTTTTCTTCTTCTTCTTTCTCTTCTTCCTCTCCTACTTCTCTCTCTTCTTCTTCTTCTTCTTCTTCTTCTTCTTCTTCTTCTTCTTCTTCTTCTTCTCTCTCCCCTTTGTCTTTTTCTTCTTCTTTCCTCCTCTTCTTCTTCTTGCCTTTTGATGACCAAAGATAAAAATCAAATCTGCCTTTTCGACAAACAAGGAAGATGGCGCCTAAATAAGTTTCTGAACAAATTTAAAGATTTCTTGGCTTTTGTATAAATCGAATGATTTATAACAGATAAACTGACTTGACATTTCAATATAAAGAAGGGAAACTTTAATGAGATGAATGTCCGCCAGAGGAGCCTCTTCGACAATCAACAAATGGAAATGATTTATCAACATGTAAAGTTGCCACTAACAAAATAATTTTATTACAGCTACAAAGACAGAAATGTTTAAGTGAATTTTGGGAGGTTAGAGACGAACTTTAAAGGAAGTCTAGAAAGGAACAAGTCATTGTGTCCCGATTACGCATTGGTCATACAAGATTAACGCACTCCAATATACTCAAACAAGAATAACAATCACAATGTGAAACATGTCAAACACCTTTGACAGTTAAACACTTATTCATGGAATACGGGGTTTTTACTCACATCAGAAACCGTTATTTTAAAGCAAACAATATGAAAGATCTGTTTGAAAATGTCAACATGGAGGATATTCTCTCTTTTTTGAGGGAAATAAAATTATACCATAGAATATAGACATGAAACAAATCAATACCATACAACATAATTCCCAATAATGCTAACACATTGTTAAAACCAATTACTAAAAAGTATAAATATAAATACATGATATATATAACTTCCTAACCGTTAGGCATGACATAACCCAGACGGGTTGATATGCCGTTAAAATGAATAAACAAACAAACAATCAGAAGACCAAAGAACTCTACTCAGTTTGAAGGTTTAAATAAAATTAAAAAATTAAGAAAATAATATCAACCAGAAAAAAACAATTGTAACATATGGGCAAGCATAAACATAAATATAACAACAACGAGCAAATAGAAATGGGAAGAAAACAGCTATATGGATACTTCAAGTGACAAACAAGGGAGATGGTACATGGGAAGACCTGAACATGGCACATGGGAAGACGTGAACATGGCACGTGGGAAGATGTGAACATGGCACGTCGGAAGACCTGAATATGGAACGTGGGAAGACCGTAACATGGCACATGGGAAAACCTAAAAATGGCACATGGGAAGATCTGAACATGGGACGTGGGGAGAACTGATCATGGCACATGGAAAGACCTTAACATGGCACGTGGGAAAACCTGAACATGGCACATGGGAAGACCTTAACATGGCACGTGGGAAGAACTGAACATGGCACGTGGGAAGAACTGAACATGGCACATGAGAAGATCTTAACATGGCACGTGGGAAGACCTTAACATGGAACGTGGGAAGATCTTAACATGGCACGTGGGAAAACCTGAACATGGCACGTGGGAACACCTGAACGTGGCACGTGAGAAGATCTGAACATGGAACGTGAGAAGACCTGAACATGGCACATGGGGAGAACTGATCATGGCAAAGAAGGGAAAACCTCAAAAGAGAAACTGAATCTCTTTTAATTGCAGCGCAGGATAATACCATAAGAACAAACTATATCAAGACAAAAATAGATAAGACGCAACAGAATAGCAAGTGTAGGGTGCGTGGAGACCAAGACGAAACGGTTAATCATGTAATAAGCGAATAGTAAACTAACACAAAGAGAGTACAAGACTAGACACGACTGGGTGGGAAAGGTGATCCACTGGAAATTGTGCTTGATTTTAAATTTTCCTCATGCTACTAAACGGCATATGCACACACCCGAATCTGTCCTAGAGAATAAGACGCTTAAAATTCTCTGTGACATTGAAATAGAGACGGATCACCTAATCCCTGCTTGGAGACCAGACCTAGAACTTGTCATCTCGTGGAATTTGCCGTCCCGGCGTATCCCCAAGTGAAAGTGAAAGAAAGCGAAAGGGTAGAGAAATACTTGGACCTTGCCAGAGATCTCAGAAAATGTAGAACATGAAGGTAAAGGACGTTCCAATTGTAATTGGTGCCCTTGGAATAGTCTCCAAAAGTTTGGAAAAGAGTCTCAGTGAATTGGAAATCAGAGGAAGAATCGAGACCATCAAAACAACAGCATTGTTAAGATCGGCTAGAATACGCATAAGAGACCTGGAAACTTGAGGAGACTTGCTGCCACTCAGCCTCCAGTGAAGGACATGCCGCTAACGTTTTTGTAAAGAACCTCATGGAGACAAATAATAGACGCTTCAAACGACAAATTGAAGAGGTTGCACATAAAAAGACTTGGACATGGTTAAGAAAAGGAAACCTCAAAAGAGAAACTGAATCACTTATAATTGCCGGAGCCGGTGCCGGGTTAGCTCAGTCGGTAGAGCGTTCGGCTAGAGACCACAAGTTCGATACCGGTCCTCGCCAACTCAGCGTATGAGTAGCACAGGGATCTGTGCGGTAAAGTAAGGAGCTGATGGTAGGTGTGGCGCTCCACCTCAGATGCTAAAACAATATCCTTGGTCTAGCGCTATTGAAAAGGGGATACTCCCTCGCTGACTGGCTGATACCGACTTCAGGCCGACCCGTTGACTTTACTTACTACATCAAAGCGAAAATTGATAGGACCCAACAAAATAGTAAATGTAGACTTTGCGGGAATAGAGATGAGACTGTAAACCATATACTCTGCGAATATAGCAAACTAGCACAACGAGAATACAAAACTAGACACGACTGGATTGGGAAGGTGATCCACTGGAAATTATGCAAAAAATTTAATTTTGACCATACAACAAAATGGTATATGCATAAACCAGAATCTGTTCTTGAGAACGAAATGCATAAAATTCTCTGGGACTTTGTAATAAAAACGGATCACCTTATCCCAGCGAGAAGACCAGACCTAGTGTTGATAAACAAAAAAGAAAGAACTTATCAACTGGTGGATTTTGCAGTTCCAGCAGATCACAGGGTGAAGTTAAAGGAAAATAAAAAAAATGGACAAATATCTGGACCTTGCCAGAGAACTGAAAAAGTTATGGAATATGAAAGTGAAACTTATACCAATTGTAGTTGGTGCACTTGGAACGGTCCCAAAAGGATTGGAAAAGGGTTTGGAAAGTTTGGATATCAGAGGAAGGATTGAAACCATTCAGAACACTGCACTGCTGCAATCTGCCAGAATACTCAGAAGAGTCCTGGAGACCTGAGGAGACTCAGAATCCAGTGAAAGGCTATCAGCTAATGCTGATGTGAAAACTCAAAAGGAGCAAACAATAATAATAATAATGATATTCCTCTTTTCGTTTCTTTTATTTTCACTCGTGATCTACCGGGACGACATTATTATTATTAATATTATTATTATTATTATTAATATTATTATTATATTATTTTATTATATTATTCCTTTTGAGTTTTCACATCAGTGTTAGCTGATGGTCTTTCACTGGAGTCTGAGTGACAGCAAGTCTCCTCAGGTCTCCAGACTCTTCTGAGTATTCTGGCAGATTGCAGCAGTGCAGTGTTCTGAATGGTTTCAATCCTTCCTCTGATATCCAAACTTTCCAAACCCTTTTCTAATCTTTGGGACTCCAAGTGCACCAACTACAATTGGTATCACTTTCACTTTCATATCCATAACTCAGTTCTCTGGCAAGGTCCAGATATTTGTCAATTTTTTCATCCTTTAGCTTCACCCTGTGATCTGCTGACACTGCAAAATTCACCAGTTGACAAGTTCTTTTTTTTTGTTAATCAACACTAGGTCTGGTCTTCTTGCTGGTATAAGGTGATCCGTTTAATTTCAAAGTCCCAGAATTTTTATGCGTTTCGTTCTCAAGAACAGATTCTGGTTATGCATATACCATTTTGTTGTGTGGTCAAAATTTAATTTTCTTGCATAATTTCCCAGTGGATTATTATTATTATTATTATTATTATTATTATTATTATTATGTATTATTATTTTGTCCGGCCGGTGGATTACAGAGGTGATTAAAAAGAATAAATTACTAGGACCTTGCCAGAAAACTGAAAAACTGCAGCAGTAAGAGTAAATAAGTTAAATTGGTGGAGTGGCCTATTGTCCCTATCAGCCGGACAGCGAGGGAGTCTATCTCCTTTTCGCTAGCGCTAGACCAGAGAGATTGTTTTTGCTGAGGTGAGGCGCACAGATCAGATTACCCAATTTGTGCTACTCCTGGTGAGGACCGGTTTCGAGCCAGGAACCTTACATTTCCTCGAATGAGCTAAACCTTCCCAGTAGTAGTATAGTAGTAGTTGTAGTAATTTTGAATTGTTTTGATTTTTTTCGGTTAATGCTTTTTGTAGGCGCATGTTATACCAGCTCGCCGCCATGTCGTTGAGGAAGCGTTGAACATCGTAGTTGTTTCAAACTCCCTACACCCCGTGCGGGTGATTTTGATATCCATGCATGATTCGCCATACACTGCCATTAACTGGCAATGAATTTCAATCGGTTTGATGTCTTTTGCATTCTAAAACAGAATAAATGCACGGTGGTAGCGTCAATAGGGATCTCCATCAGAAGCGACTGATAAGCCAGGACTGGGCGTGGCAGCGAGGAACGCGCAGGGGCAGCCGCAGGGGTATGCATAAAACAAACTGTGTTGCCAATAGCTGCACGAATAATTTTTGTTATTCCGCATTGTCTTCTTGAGTGATAACAGAGATAACTTTCAAAAGCCCGTGTCCTTGTGCCTGACTACGTAAAGCTAAATATTGGGGAATGTATAAGTTGATTTGTGAGCTGAAGCGTTAAGAGATCGAAATTTGAATTGAAATGGAATGTTGGATGGTTTTATACGCTCTGCCGCTCAGCCGTGGGAATAAGTGCGGAGACGCAAGTAGAAATATGATAAGCATGTTGATCTGTGATGGTTAAGGAGCTGGAATAAGAGTTGAAAATTGAGATTGTTCGCTTAACTTACTCAGCATAGATTCGCTTTCTGCTAATTTCTGTTCATTTCAAAGTTTGATACTTCAGTGTGTATGACTCGGCCACCAAGGATATCGGGTAATATGACATTTTTCTTACAAAGTACATAAAGACTCTCTCTCTCTCTCTCTCTCTCTCTCTCTCTCTTCTCTCTCTCTCTCTCTCTCTCGATACATAATATATATATAATATATATCTTTCTATATATATATATATGTATATATATATATACTTCTATCTATCTATCTATCTATCTCTCTCTCACACACATACACACCCACACCTAACATACGCGCACATCTCTATCTATCGCTATCTATTTAAATCTCTCTCTCTCTCTTCTCTCTCTCTCTCTCTCTCTCTCTCTCTCTCTCTCTCTCTTACACACGCACACACACACAGAGTATTAATGCCGGTGGTGTAATGGTTATCGTCATGGGAAATGGACTCGTCGATCCAAGTTCAAATCGTAGATGAGGCTGTTTGCATTTCACGGAGCGATAATACCATAGGGAAAGGTATGAATCCTGGTATTTTCTCCCTCCAGCTATGCGTAAATAGTAGGGCAGAGAGGTTGGTAAATACATATATATGGTATATTGATATATATGAGAGCTTGTAATACAGGCAGCAACAGCATCAGCAGCATGCAAGCAGCAAGCAGCAGCAAGCAGCAGTAGTAGTAGTAGTGACTTTACTGACTCGAACTGCGCAGGGAGTGTCAAATGTTTCAACTGACATAAACAATTAAGCAAGGTGAACAGGGTATAAGTAAAGTAAAGTCGTCGGGGCGGCCTAATGTCGGTATCAGCCATACAGCGAGGGAGTCTATCCCCTTTTCAATAGCGCTAGACCAATTTAGATTATTTTAGCGTCTTAGGTGGGGCGCCACATCTACCATCAGCTCCTTACTTTACCGCACAGATCCCTGTGCTACTCATACGCTGAGTTGGCGAGGACCGGTATCGAACTAGGAACCTTGTGGTTTCTAGCCGAACGCTCTACCGACTGAGCTAAACAGCTAAGTCTTGCTGCAGAACTGCCAATATCATTAATGCATTTAAAATCCTGAAATGTGTGGTATAACGCCTCCAAGAAATAAAGATTTACATAGAATGTGGTAGGAATAAATTTATAATGATTTTAACAAAACTGGGTTTAATTAATAATTATTTGCTGTTACTGATTTCTAATACTATCATGTTATTCTCAAACGTATTAAAAGAAATCCTATATATAATTCTATATAGAAATCAATTAGAATAATATTAAATAGTGTGATATTTCATATTCGCTCTTATTCAGTTTTGTTAGTCTTTCTAACTTAATATAATACTAGCAGGACCTGTGGATATACCACAGTATGATGATTTAATTACTGCAACGTTTGACACGTTTACTTAAGAGCTATTTCAAAAGTTCAGTATGTAAAATGTTATCTGGATTTAACTCTCTCTCTCTCTCTCTCTCTCTCTCTCTCGCTCTCTCTCTCCTCTCTCTCTCTCTCTCTCTCTCTCTCTCTCTCTCTCTCTCTCCTTTCCTTCTTTCCTTCTTTTCATTATATTCCATTGAATCATTTTAGCATTATCGCTTCCGCACGCTCACCCCTCTCTATATATTTCCTCTACTCTCTCTCTTTCCTTTCTTTCTTTCCTCGTCATATTTTAGATTGTGTAGCATATCCTTCTTCTTCCCTAAAAAACAAAACAAAAAACAGAATGGTAAATTATCTGCTGAAGTGATGACACTCATAAGATATAAGAACTCGGCGGATAAGTGACACGAGATAATCAGGATTTTCATATTTTTTTCCATTTTTTTTTTTTTTTTTTATTTTTTTTTTTTTTCATTTTATCTTGGACGATTTTTAACAAGAGGGTGTTGAAAAATGATAACGGTCGGAAGATTTTGGAACAAGAGCATTAATATGTATTTTATTGCATTAAAACATAAATACTTGTATCCGGAGGGAGGCATGCTTTTACTAGTAAAAGTAACGAAGAGAGTATTAAAAATTTTCTCATTATTCAGAATAGTATCCTTATCTTTTTGTTTTGTTTTTTTTTATTTTGTGGGTTTTTTTTACCATAACAACGTAAAAACCTAAATGGAAAGCATGTGAAGTAAAAGAGGCTGCACATATGAAATTACCAAAGAGCGGCAGTATAAAAAAACAGACATTCTAAAGCAGTATAATTCCATGTAAGAGCGATCATTTAAAAGAGACATGTTTATCCATTAGGGACTTCCGTATCATTCATTTGAGGCTTTTGTGTTGGAAATGGTCGTTCCCTGTCTATTTTCCACAACTTGTCTACCTCCATTTCGCTGTTCAGATTTTCTGAGAGCGAAAAATTGATTTTCTATTGAAAAAGGGAAAAATAAATAAAACTCGCACATAATACTCGTGAATTATTGAATGGAACAATAACCTTGAGTAGAGGGGAAAACAGATCCGTTAACACATTGAGATTTCTTTTTTTTAAATAAGTGGCGAGTCCAAATAATTAATGGATTAAGTAATTAACATAGTACTACATGTGTTACGTGGCGCTCTCGTTATCGGAATGGATAGATGACGTGTCAACGCTTGTTACATTATAGCCCTTACTTCCAATGTTTGTTATGATGTGTTGATATAAATAATAGTTGCATACTTATCTCTGAACCGGTACTACGTTGGGGAGGCTGGAATTCTGGTTGCCGAATCGATGCTGGGGTTGACTGACAATTCCTGGATGTTTGGAGTCTGGAAACCAACTTGAAGTGCTCGGTGACATCTTGCCTTGTGCCATTTAGAGTTTTTAGTAATAAAACAAGGACACTTCTTTTTCTCATGATTTTTTTTCTTTCCCCCCCCCCCAAAGTCACAACTGCTGAGATCAAGAGCCCTTGCCTTACTCTATCAGCGCATTGTACCAGACTCAGTCACATTCTCACCTCTCACTTCTTCTCTCTCCACTTCGCCACGTCTCACGGATCGTCCAATAGAAACAGATTGATTGATTGACTGATTGATTGATTGGTAAGATTTGAATAAGCTGATATAGATAGATATGACAAACTGAGATAGATAGATAGATACGATAGAATTAGATAGATAGATATGCAGACTGTTGATAGATATATATATAGATATGAACAGACTGAGATAGATAGATAGATAGATAGATAGATGATATGACAGACTGAGATAATAGATAGATAGATAGATAGATAGATATGAACAGACTGTGATAGATAGATAGATATATAGATATGAACAGACTGAGATAGATAGATAGATATATAGATATGAACAGACTGAGATAGATAGATTGATATATAGATATGAACAGACTGAGATAGATAGATAGATAGATAGATTAGATAGATTAGGAACAGACTGTGATAGATAGATAGATAAGATAGATAGATAGAATATGAACAAACATAGATAGATAGAATAGATAGATTAGATAGATAGATATGAACAGACTGTGATAGATAGATAGATAGATAGATAGATAGATATAACAGACTGAGATAGATAGATAGATATATAGATATCAACAGACTGAGAGAGATAGATTGATATATAGATATGAACAGACTGAGATAGATAGATAGATAGATAGATAGATTAGATAGATAGATAGATAGGAACAGCTGTGTAGATAGATAGATGATAGATAGATAGATAGATAGATAGATAGATAGATAGATATGAACAGACTGAGATAGATAGATAGATAGATAGATAGATAGGAACAGACTGTGATAGATAGATAGATAGATAGATAGATATGAACAGACTGAGATAGATAGATAGATAGATAGATAGATAGATAGATAGATAGATATGAACAGACTGTGATAGATAGATAGATATATAGATATGAACATACTGAGATAGATAGATAGATAGATATATAAATATGAACAGACTGAGATAGATAGATTGATATATATATGAACAGACTGAGATAGATAGATAGATAGATAGATAGATAGATAGATAGATAGATAGATATGAACAAACATAGATAAAATAGATAGATAGATAGATAGATATGAACAAACATAGATAGATAGATAGATAGATAGATAGATAGATAGATAGATAGATAGATACGAACAAACTGAGATAGATTAATTGATTGATTAATAGTTTGATTGATATGAATAAACTGATATAGATAGATATGAACAGACTGAGAGAGATAGATAGATAGATAGATAGATAGATAGATAGATAGATAGATATGAACAGACAGTGATAGATAGATAGATATATAGATATGAACAGACTGAGATAGATAGATAGATAGATAGATAGATAGATATGAACGACTTAGATAGATAGATAGATAGATAGATAGATAGATAGATAGATAGATAGATATGAACAGACTGTGATAGAATAGATAGATATATAGATATGAACATACTGAGATAGATAGATAGATATATAGATAGAACAGACTGAGATAGGATAGATTGATATATAGATAATGAACAGACTGGATAGATATTATATATATATATATATGAACAGACTGAGATAGATAGATAGATAGATAGGAACAGACTGGTGATAGATAGATAGATTAGATAGATAGATAGATATGAACAGACATAGATGATAGATAGAATATAGATATGAACAGACTGTGTGATAGATAGATAGATAGATAGATAGATAACAGACTGAGATAGATAGATTGATATATAGATATGAACAGACTGAGATAGATAGATAGATAGATAGATAGATAGGAACAGACTGTGATAGATAGATAGATAGATAGATAGATAGATAGATATAAACAAACATAGATAGATCGATAGATAGATACGAACAAATTGAGATAGATAGATTGATTGATTGATTGATAGCTTGATTGATATGAATAAACTGATATAGATAGATATGAACAGACTGAGATAGATAGATAGATAGATAGATAGATAGATAGATAGATAGATATGAAGTATGTAATATAGAGATGGATGTTAATGAGTTCGATTCTCCGTTGTCCAATCACTAAGTTGACCACCTGCGTTTTCCGACTTGATGCTTTCATCTGGAGGTGTGGCTACTAAATCAATCCTGACCCATTTCGTTTGACACTTAACAATGATGTCAATTGGTGCAATTCTCCAGCTTTAGAAAAAGGTTACGAAAGTCTGTAAAGAGCAAAACCAATCGTGAAACTTCTGGCAGTTTTGACACATTATTAATTTAGCAGCTGCAGTGACCTTTGATTAAATTTACACACTAACTCAGAAGAATCAACATTTATACAATATGTATACCATCTTATTACTTTTTAAATTTCTTCATGGAACTGTCATATCTGTCTATAGGTCAATCCTCTGCTATCTTTTATCTTATATCGGCATAAAATAACCCGATATGCCGTAAAATCCAACTAACTAAATATCTCCAATAGAACAATCATTAGAACTCGTTAAGCTGAGTTCATTTTCTGTCGTGTTAACCATTAAGCCAAGTCTGCAACTATTTGTTATTGTTTATTAAGTGTTACATATTACGAGTAACTCGAAAGTTAAAAGGGAACACCGCAGAACATTCTGGAAAGTCTGTGACGTCAGAGCTAAGGTATGTGTCCCATAAAATGACCTCAATTCGGAACAGAATTTCTTCGACCAGCAGTGTCACGTCGGCCGGTTTCTGAAGAGGAGGAAGGCAAAGGGATGAACGGAAATACACCCCACCTCTCTTTGGGGGAAGGAAAGAGATCCCTATCATTAGTTTAGTTTTCGCTTGGCGAGGACAATAGGATTCCTTACCTCGTTGAGGACGGGCGAAAATCGTACTCATGAAGAAAGTTTGACTACTACAGACAGTTGGAACCCCGATATCACCTTCATGCGGGCCAGATAAATTTAGGATATCTTCCAAAGATAATAGTCTTAACGAGACTATGCGACAAATCGGAAGAGAAGGAAAGCACCGCTTATTCCGTCTTCAAGCTAACCAAAAGAAGAACATATCCCAAGAATATCCAACAGAAGATGAATCAACACATAAAAGCTAAGTAAAAATTTCTTCCGTCATGAAAAAATTGCTATTTGATATGAAAGAGATTCCGGCTAATGACCTTATTAACTCTAGCCTGTCGGCGTCCGTTTCATCCTCCTCCCAGCTTATAAATTCTGAATAAAAATTATGTTATAAAAATATATATTATGTCTTATTGTTCTTTGCTAATTTTTGCATGTGCACCTCTCATTTTCTTTGGTCTCTGATGGAAAAGCGTTGTAAAACGTTGAAAACGATAGGCAAACGTAACATAAGATTTGTTACGTATGGCATAAAGGAATTTCGTTGCTTTCAGTACTTGTTACCTAGAAGTCACCCATTTAAGCACTGACCAGTCTCATTGATGCTTAACTTTATCGATCTGACAGAAACTGATGTTTTGATCGTAAAATCACCGTTAGTCATGATCATAAATTACATATTTAGAATTTACTAGCCTTCTTCCGGGGGTAAGTATGTAAGTTTTAATTTGATGAAATATATTAAAAAAGAAAGTCTAACGAAATTAAATAAGAACGCATATAAAAGATTACACTTATTCTAATTATATTTCAATTGCTTTCTATATAAAATCATTCATAGGATTGATTTTAAAACGTTGGAAAATTAAAACAGTAATTTTAGACATCAATAACACAAAGTAATTATTTATTAAACCCGGCTTTGTTAAAACCAGTATGCAAATTAACCACAGCATATATATTTTAAACCTTTATTTCTTGGTGATATACAGGGTCAGGCAAAATGATCTGACACATTTGTAGGTTTAATAAAATGCAAATGAAGTAAAGAAACAAAAAAGTGTTTTTATTTTCGAAAAAGTACATATAATGCCATTTCTTTTCATATAATGCCATTTTGTTTTGTTTATCTATAATGCCATTGTTTTCGTTTCTTTTTCAGTTGCTGCCATGAATTGGACTGGTGAGCATCGCGCTTTCATTGTGGAAACGTTTATCAACATCATTTTGTATGGATGCATTTGAAGATCATTGTGAAGAATTCTTCGCAAACTTCTTTCGGAAAGTCTAAGAGCCTGGGCGCGTTTAAATGTTGAACGGAGTGGAGACTGTTGAACTGAAGCTCTTACCGCTGCCACATTTTCTGGAGTTCTGGCGGTGCGAGGTCGGCCGGTTGATTTTCGTTTCAATGCAGATCCAGTAGCTCTGAAGTTGGTAACCCATAATAAGATCGTGTTTCGAGCTGGTACGGGATCATGTCTACCAAGATTGAAGTGCAAACGGAACGCTCTTTCTGTTGCAGTTACAGATTCGTTTGTTTTGATAAACGTTTCCACAATGAAAGCGCCATGCTCACCAGTCCAATTCATGGCAGCAACTGAAAAAGAAACGAAAAACAATGGCATTATAAAGAAACAAAACAAAATGGCATTATATGTACTTTTCGAAAATAAAAACACTTTTTTGTTTCTTTACTTTATTTGCCTTTTATTTAACCTACAAATGTGTCAGATCATTTTGCCTGACCCTGTATAAGACGCATTGCAGGATTTTAAACACACTATGACATGGGCTGTTTTGAGGCAACTTTAACTCAGATTTTCATCGAGACATCGTTAATAAGATTTATTCTATCATATACGATTCTAGACGAATGTTGGGGTCGCACACACAGACACAAAACGATATCGTCAGAAAAATGCTCTTATGTCTAAAAGACATCAGTATGAATGCAAAAGATCGAACACACAGACACACAAATACACAAACACACACATACACGCATACAAAATACGTATACGCATACAAACACACACACATTTAGAAAAAAAAAACATTCACACGCATTCAAAGAAAATGCACACACATATAAAGGACCATATGACCTTTAGGCACCCCTTTTGCGATCTCATTTCATAAGGACATTTTTTTCATTCGTTGTTTGTTAACATATGATTTTTAGAGGGTTTTTTTTTAATTATAAATCTAAACCCTAACCCTAACCCCTAACCATAACCCCTAACAAACAACCGGATTTTGACGGTGTAAATGAAAAAAAAATGTCCTTAAGAAACGAGATCGCAAAAGGGGTGCCGAAAGGTCATATGGTCCCATATAAATACACACAAGAATTCAATCCCAAACTAATACTTATACATGTATACACACGCATAACAAATATACACACGCACACGCACACACGCACAAACATACATATATAGGTATATTCACTCACAGATATACAAACATACGCATACAAATAAACGCACAAACGTTCAAACACACACACATACACACACACATGCAAACAAATATACACACGCATACAACATACACACGCATAGAAATAAAAAGATACATAAACCATCAAACACACACGTGCATACAAATAAATATACCACATAAAATAAATACAGTCACACGCAAATTCACACGCATACGAACAAAACACATATATACATACATAGCATAGCAATAGCATAATCTTTACAGCTCATTGCCGTCCCTCACAATCCTATAACCTCACCACCAGAACCTTTCCTCGCATGAGCCCTCAAATGACTCAACAAGCCCGCTGCAGATCCACAAAGTTTAATACAAATATGACATAGAAAGGACGTCCTTCCCGTTGAATCAGATTAATCAGATTTTAAAATGTGATGCTTATTGTTATAGGTGATATACCCTATAGACTATAGTGGAATGCGCCGACGGTTACTATAAGTAACAGGGACAATTATGGTTTGACGAAGCCAATGCGAGTCAGCTCGTAACTCTATTTGTCGGACGCAATTCCCACTTCTCTTACTGTAATTGTCTACTTTTTGTTAATACATTTTCCTACATTTTTTACCCGTCGTTTTGTCTTATTTTGACCCCTTGAAACCCCACAACACTTATGCACTACCATATGTCTCTTAAGACCAGAAGCTGACTTACAGACTTTGTTACAGATTGCACAAGACATATTGTTTGTTCCTGGAATTTGCATGAATTGACCCTGGTTAGATTTCCTATGATTGACATATCCAGCCTTAGAAAGCAGAATTCGACCACATGTCTGACATTTCCAACCCTCCATGTTCTCTCCAATATGACAGATGTATCCCTTTCGAAGTTGACGCTTGAGGTTTTCATGCACGATTCTTTCACTCTCAAAACTGGTACAACCATCATCCACATGAATTCTCCAGTCAGTTATCTCCAATGCCAACTTTTCCCAGTTGTCAGGATTTATTTTTATTTTTACAAGGTTGTTTTTTAAGCAATCCTTATACCTCTTCCTAGGCTTATGATGCGGCCTTTTGCCATCATGCAACTGACCGTAAAATAATTGCTTTGGCAATCTAGCATCACTCATACGCACAACATACATACATGCATACATACAAAAAGAAACACAAAAATTACCAAACACACCCATACTCATGCTACCACACACGCATACAAATACACACGTGTATGCAAACACGCTTCATATAAAAAAAAGACATACACACATACATAAAAACATCTGCACACGCATACAGACTGTTGCATGAGGAACTAAATCAGGGCTGTCACCGTTTTCCCATTGCATTTAAAGCATGTCTTCCCAAATGCAGGGCACTGCTTTCTACTCGGCCCATGTTTCGTCGCACACGCAGTGCATTCCTTCCACTTCCACGTAGATGCCTGTTCCCTCCGTTTAAAATCCACTCTGTTCACCCACTCGGGTCTTAAGGCGAGAGATTGTTGTGCAGCATTTTTCTGTCAGCTTACAAATATCTATACACCTCTGTAAGTCTAAATTTCTCACCTTCAGCAACTCAGCCTGTGTTTGGGGGTTGTATATGTTGAATGTTTGTTGATATAAGGCATGAGGTAAATGGTCACTCCTAAATATAGACTCGTTGACTACCACGTGACCTGGGGTAGATTTCTATTGTCCAATCACTGGCACTCCTGCTGCTGCTTCTACTGTATTAATAGACCCCATTCTGAGCTTATGTCATTGACATTTGGATTCTCTTGGACGTCGGACTTACAAAGAATACTCTAACACCGGATTCTTATTGGCTTGCTTACTTACTTATTACATCTGGAACTAAGGATGCCGACCAGATACTTAACAGTATATCCCTAGAACTATCCGGTCCCGAAGTACTGACGTCACACAATTATCACAAAAATTACAGGTTTTGCACAATGTCCGGAGTGCTGAAATAAATGCTTCTACACTTTCCCCTTCAGACAAAATTTTATAGAAGCACATACACACGTACATACAAACAAACACACACACACAAATGCAAACACACATATATTCAAACGCAGACAAGTACACGCGCATACAAAGAAATTCATACGGATTCAAATAAACATGCCCACGCATATAAGCAAATACACTCACACACTTATACAGATACACACGCATTCAAACACCCATGCATAGAAACAAACATACGGACATACAAACAAACAGACACACGCATACAAATTTTCATAGAAATTCACACAAAGACACTGATATTTTAAAAAATTACGCACTCATATAAACAAATATACGCACGGACACAATCAAACACACACTCACATATATGCAACCAAATAAAATGGAGGCGCATGGTCTAATGGTTAGAGTCGTAGGAAATGGACTTGTCAACGCGAGTTCAATTCCTGGACGAAGGTGTTGGAATTTCACATGACGCACGAGCAGGATGCGACACAAGGTTAATTTCTTAAGCGGAGTTCAACAGGTTTGAATTCAGAGTTTTCCTTCTCCTAGACCGGTTGCCTAACCAAGGTTAAAGAGCCCAATCTGCTCTACTATTTATCCATAGCTGGATGGAGAGTAGGATTCATACCTTTCCCAAGAGTATTAGCGCTAAGTGAAATGCAATTACAACGTCCAGGATTTGAACTCGGGGCGACGAATCCATTTCCCATGACTTTAACCATTACACCACGCGCTAAAAAGGAATATATAAATGCAAAAACAATGAGATATAATTCATTACTATTACTCCCAGGTCCACTCTGACCAACCGTAGTGAGTTAGGGCCCCATCTATGGCTCATATTAATCTGTTTGGAAAAGTATTTGTATTAATTAGGAATAATCGAAACCCTATAATTTTGTGCATATTATTTGTATTAGATAAGAATACTTGAAACCATATAACTGTATACAATTTTTGTTTGTATCAAATTTTGGCATTTATTAACTCATAAGGTGTTGATATGCCTTTAAACTAATAAACCAAACCAAAGAATGGTATTATCCTTATTTCTTCCCTCAAATAATCAATTAATTTATTTTTTAAGTTGACCCTTTTCCCTCCTGCAATCATTGTAGCAACAAGTGCTAAATAAAAAAAGCGACAAAAGCCTATGAGAGAGAAAAAAATATCCAGGAAAAAATACAAAATAAATTTGAAAATATGTAATTTTTTTTAAATCAGACTATATTACCTTTAGGCACCCCTTTTTGCTCTCGATTAAGAAAGGACATGTTTTTCATTTACGCCGTCAATATCCGGTTGTTTGTTAGGGGTTAGGGGTTAGGGGTTAGGATTAGGGGTTAGTTTTATAATTTTGTAAAAATCTAAAATTCCTCTGTTAAAACAACCGGATATTGACGGTGTAAATAAAAAACATGTCCTTTCTTAATCGAGATCAAAAAGGGATGCCTAAAGGTCATATGGTCCAAAAAATCTTCAATTTTAACAAATATTATTAAACTCGTGAAAAGAGAGAAGTCAACGTTAATTGAAATAATTATTTCATTGAATAATTTATTCAAACACGCGAGAAAAACATGAAACTAAACAACAACATATGTGCGTAAGTGATTTAATAAAATATTATTTTCCTTCTCTGTTGTGGAAAATATTAGTCATCGGTTTCTTTATAACACATGTCTCCATTTTTTAAACGCCCGATGATCATGCTTGGAATGTTAGCTGGTTATTTCCTATAAGTCTAACATGATCAAAGGGGAACCACTCTTGACTGATAAATTATTTATTTATTTTCTCATTAATTAACCCTAAACCCTAACCCTAAACCCTAAACCCTAATCTAACCCTAAACCCTAACCCCGCCCTGTCGACTGGGGCGTTAGAATGCACCGACTGCACCTCTGCAGAGGGGTAAGACTCCCCCAATGGGACCACCTGTTGGCCGTGGGTGGCGACCCGTGATGCTTAAGGATAGAACCCAGGTGAATGAGCAGTTCATAACTTGCAATACTCCACTTTGGTCCTATCTTGGGCTAGACGGGCGGTCGGAGAGGCCCCTCCGATCAATCGGCTGGTCACATCAAACCCTAGCAGCTATATGATTTTCCACCCTATTGCCCTTATGGTAAGCCCAACCCTTTTTATCATATGGGTGCTAGAAGGCGATGACTGAGGGTCTACATGTCCTGGAAATGACGTTAAATGATGGTGAGGTTCCAGTTTTGGAGGTTTGGGGAATTTGCAGCACTCCTTCATCACCGTTGTTCCCGGTCGATTCTGACCGCGGAGTGGTAGTACCTGTTAGGGTCCCATCTATTGGTTAAATAGAAAAAAAACATTGAGTTGATAAACAAAGTTTGTTATCCATTAAGATGAATTATTTCAAAACTTTGTCGGCATTAAATGACCCACTGAGGTTGATATGCCGTAAAACAACAAACCAAAACCAACCTAACCCTAACCCTAACCCGTCTTCTTTTTTCCTAGTAGATCAATAAATAAATAATAATTTATCAGTCAAGAGTGGTTCCCTTTGATCATGTTAGACTTATAGGAAATAACCTGTAGGCTTTACTTACTAAGCACATCACCATAATCAAGTCAAAACTGATAGCACGGACCACCTATTTATCTATCTATTTATCTATCTTGGTATGTTCATATCTATATATCTATCTATCAATCTATCTATCATGGTCTCTACATATCTACATATCTATCTATCTTGATCTGTTCGTATCTATCTATCTATCTGTCTATCTGTTCAATCCTGGTCAAGGGCGACAGTAAACATTGAATAATGATTAACACAGCTTAACACCTGTACCCCAGCTATTGGTTAGCGGAATGAGAACAGGATAACCACGTGGATTGAATAAAGGGTTCGGTTCAAAGTCTGTGATGGCTCCCGATTACGAGATGAAGGGTCCCGAGTTCGAAAAGAAGGTCCCGAGTTCAAGAAGGCTCCCGAGCCTGACAAGAATACCTGAAGAAGGCCGGAGGGCACATCAACCGAAACTGTTGTACAGATAACAATAAAGGTGAGGCAATAGTCCGAATAATCCAAATAATACTAATTCCAACTTTATTTTATCAGATAGATCATATTTCCATATGATCGATAACCTGTCAACTGCAACCCAGGCTTTTCCTATTCATATATTGACATTGTTTTCAAGTACATGATATATTGTTACTGGGGTATGTGAACTTGTCAAATAATTTCATGATGGTTGGTTGGTTGGTTGGTTGGTTGGTTGGTTGGGTTTACGGAATGTCAACCCTTGTTGGGTTTATTTTATGCCGAAGAAGTTTTGTTTATTCATTCTTAATGGTTCAATTCTTTTTAAAACCTAATTTTTTAAACACATTTTTAACTCATTTATTTCTAGTAACCCACAGATGGAACACTAACAGAGTGGATCTGGGAGTAATGCCAATGAAGGGGTACTCCACAAACAGAAAACGTTTTCTCTTCTTTTTCTTTTTTTTCTTTCTTTCTTGTGTACACACTCAGCTAAACATGGTAATATCTATTATCTATTGCATTAAACTCGCTATTAAAGATAACCCCCTCCGTGCGATGTAAAGATTAATTTTTGAAAAGACATTACGACGAGGGAAGCGAGTTAAAATTCATGTCAGAGGGTTTATATCATAAGTAAATCATCAAATTTATTAAAGGAGTAAAGAAATAAAACAATTTGAAATGGAAACTTAGTTCTGTCCCCCTCAAATAAAATTTTGCATGCATGCTATTAATTAATCAATTAAGATAACTATTTTGAATATTTTACAGAAAATCGTAGGTATTTATCTATTTGTAAACCTTTTAGTTAACTTCTTGTTACTGAAAAAAGGGCGAGAGTATGGTGGCATTGGGGTTTGTGACATAAGCAGTGACGTAGCTTTCGTTACAGACAGATAGACAGCGAATCTCCATTATTAATATTGATAACAAAACCTAGATCTCTTACTTGCACCATTGTTTGAGGAAATAGATCTTCGGTTAAAATACACTAAAGATCATTTTTGCAACATTTGGTCCGATAATTGTTGAGAAAATGTTTCTATTTCAAGATTTAAAACCGAAATTTATTTTACTAAGATCAAACAAATAAATATTATAACTAGAATTAGAATTGAAAATGTCCCCCATGATCACCGACACCTCTGAAATGTTGCTTTTTTACCTCATTAATTAAGAGGTAATAGAAATAACTATTTTAAAAGTTTGAAATCTATTTCCTCAAATGAAGGTAAAGTTTTGAAGAGTATTTTGTGGGGTACTTGTTTATGTTAATTTGAAACTTTTGCTCCATGGGAGACATTACAGTTCCAAATCTGACTTACCCTACTCTACATTTCCCAGAGCTCTAGAATTAGTATTTCACCTTTATATAGAGTTTAATGTCATACTCAGGACACTAAGACCCTCAACCACTTCCTTCTAGCACATATATGATAAAAAGGTTTTAGACTTGCCATATGGGCAAGAGGGTTGGTACAATCATATTGGTGATAGTGTTACATAATCTATGCGGTTGCATAAGATTATTGTCAATCCCCTGTATTTCTAAAGGGATGGCCCTTTTCATATCACGGGCGGGACTTTCCATGGAAGATTACAGAAAGCCCGCGAAATATGTGAAGTCACGTAGGACCTGGTTGGTTCCTTAGTTTTCAGTTAGACGTCGGGCAGATAAGGTCTTTCTGCCTTAGCTGAAGCTCGCTGCATACGCGCGCTATGTTAGTCAGATAATTAGTTACATGAAATGTTTAGTTAAGAAAATAAAAGTTTAAGAAAAATAACACGGTTTTGTGGTTGGTGAATGTCTTGGTAACAAGACTCATATAGAAGAAGAAGTGAGTTAAGTGCGACTGACCACCAAGACGAAGAAGAGACGCTAGAAGAGAACTTAAGATGTCAAAGACCCTAGAAAAACAGAAGAAGAATAGAAGAAAGTAAGAAGTAAAGAAAGGGTATACAACAATAGGGCTTGACTTGACCAGCCGATTGATCAGAGGGGACCTCTTCCACTGCCCGTATAGCATAAGTAAGGGCAAAAGTTGTGTGTTGCATGTCATGAACTGCTCACCCAGCAGGGATCCGTCCTTAAGCATCACGGGTCGTCACCCATGGTGAACAGGTGATCCCATTGGGGGATCTTACCTCTTTGCCGAGGTACAGTTGGTGTATTCTAAAGTCCCAACCGACCGGGCTAATTTCAGTGGCTTTTCGTATACAAATATCGCTTTCTGTAGATGAGATATTGTTACCGAGGTATGTGAAGTAGTTTACTAATTTCAGGGACTTTGCCAATCAATTTGGAGACGGTCCCATATTTAAAATATAACTTTTTTTTTCGTTCAAAATTCAATTTTAACATTCTGAATATTTCTTCTTACCTATTTAACTAATGAAATTGATGCGCCCAACTGTAATGGTTATCGTCGTAGGAAATAGACACAGTGAGTTCCCGGACGAGGCTATTTGCATCTCACATTGCGCTAATAAGTAAAGTTATCGGGGTGGCTTAAAGTCAGTATCAGCCATCAGCGAGGGAGTCTATCCCCTTTTCACTAACGCTAGACCAAGGAGATTGTTTTTGCGTCTGAGGTGGAGCGCCACACCTACCATCAGCTCTTCAGTTTACCGCACAGATCCTGTGCTACTCATGCGCTGAGTTGGCAAAGGCCTGTATCGAACTAGGAACCTTGTGGTTTCTAGCCGAATGCTCTACCGACTGAGCTAACCCGGCCCGGTCGATAGTCAGAAGGGGCAGACGCTGTGGACAGTCGCTCCTAAGATGTCGACTTCTCACCGCACGGTTAGAAACCCTTTTGGATATGGGTTCTTAATAAAGAATAAAAAACACAACAAAATATTGCTTGATTTTCAACAAGGACTTAGCACAGACTGCCCAGCCCAGACAAGGGCTCAGCCCAGTGGAAATGGCAGCGACAAGAACAAGCAGAAAAGTAAGAGCCCATCTCCTCATCCTCTCTCCTTTCTACTCTCTCACATTTATACACCAGATATTTAAAGGGGTATATAATGTGGGGATTGATAAAAGTAAAAATAAATAAAACAAAATTAAATAAGATAAATAGATAAATAAAAAAGACACAAAAATAACAATCTCCCAGAGGGCTTAGGACAGGAAAAACCCAAAGTTCTTGGCGTCGAAAAGGTCTCTAGGAAGCTTGGACTTAGAGACTTTGGAAAGGTAACACCTATCGAATTGTTCGGGAATTATATCCCCTCAACAAAATAGTGTTAACCCGATAATAAAGGTCTAACTCTAAAGTCATCCCTGTCTCTGTTCCTTTCCTTCTCTTCGTTAAATTCTATTTCAGCTCACCAGCCTACACGAAGTAAGTAATACTTTTATTGAGGGATAGGATACAAGACGAATGAACCAAGACTCCCTTCCCATAACTCCTTATCCACCAGGATTCCGTCCTTAAGCATCACGGATCGACACCCACGGCCAACGGTTGGTCCCATTAGATAGATTTTATCCTTTGCATGCAAAGAAATTCCTAGACCTGGAAATTGCAGTCGGAGTATTTTACTGTCGTAGTGGATAGGGCTGGTATTGTTTTAAGTATTAGAGAGACTTAGGACTTTTGAGAGGTAACACCTATCGAATTATTCGGGAAATATATCCCCTCACCAAAATAGTGTGAACCCGATAATAAAGATCTAACTTTAAAGTCATCTCTGTCTCTGTTCCTTTCCTTCTCTTCGTTAAATTCTATTTCAGCTCACCAGCCCACACGAAGTAAGTAATACTTTTATTGGGATACAAGACGAATGAACCAAGACTTATTCGCATAATAACATGGGTAGATAGTAGAGCAGAATGTTATCGTTTGTAATTCTGGTATTTATGGTTGGTTAGGTTTTACGGCATGTCAACTCCTTGGGTTATTTTATGCCGAATACTTTTATTGGTTAAAAAAAATGTTTAATGCTAACAAAGTTTTGAAATAATTTCATTTTTTAATGGATAATAGAATTTTGTTTATAAACTCATGTTTTCTATTTAACCTATAGATGGGTCTGGTATTTATGTGGGTTCGAACCCAGATCTGTTGCTATTGGCCGTGCTGGTTATTTATTGACCTGAATATTCCGAAAACAATAATTGTCTTCAAAATGGAAAATGTGATTTCCAAGGAGATAGAATTGTAAGATTAACATTGGTAGATCACGGGAACCAACAGAGTTTACCGCGTTTGATGTGGGACCAATTTTATAGCGACCAATAATCATTTTTCGTTTTGTTTTTTTATTGATTTTTTGTTTTTTGTTGATAAGGCAAAAGAAAGAAAGAAAGAAAGAAAGAAAGAAAGAAAAAAAGAAGGTAACAGAAGGGGAAAAAAGAACTTGAAAACAAAAGAAGAAATAAGAAAGAAAGAATAACTAGACAAAATTTAAGAGAAAGGAGGATATATTTGGGATTGACACACATGGCACATGCACAGAGAAAGAAAGAAAGAAAGAAAGAAAGAAGAACAAGAAGGCAAAAGAAAAAGAAAGAAAGAAAGCAAAAGAAAGGAAAGACTGGAAAGAAGACAATTCTAACACTATATTAACGTTTTCAATTCCTATTTCTTACCATTGTATATATATATATATATATATATATATATATATATATATATATATATATATGGAGAATAAGTGCTTAATTGGAGTCGTACCTAATTTTTGAAAATTAATTAATTAATATGAATTAGGCGGAATACCTATTAAATGTATGGCTAAACAAATCGAGAAAAATCAATCTCTGTATGTACATTTCGGCTCTGCTGATGAGGCTAATAGGCCGAAATGTACATACAGAGATTGATTTTTCTCGATTTGTTTAGCCATACATTTAATAGGTATTCCCGCCTAATTCATTATTAATTAATTAATTTTCAAAATTAGGTACGACTCCAATTAAGCACTTATTCTCCAAAAAAATTATCGGCAAAAAGCCATTCTAAACAAACCTTGTTTACATATATATATATATATATATATATATATATATATAAAGGTGAAACCTTGAAATACGTGCCTGTGGATTACTTATTTATTATATATATACTCCCATTGACTAATGGTTGAGTTCTCTGAATAGGGACTTAATTGCAGATTCACCGTTACAGCGTATAGCTAACCTTATAGTGACCAATCATTTTTCGTTGTTTTTTTGTTTTTTGGTTTTTTTTGTTCATAAATACTCGAAACATGATTCTAGGATTGTTTGCGTTCTCTTTGTTGTCGGCAAAATGCTTAATTTGATTTAGGTAAACGTTAATCACTTCAAGCGAAACGGAGTTTTTCATTGACGTTTGAGTTCATCACAATTGAAACGAATGAACAACTCAGCCATGATTGTCGCATGCCTAACAATAACCCTCTTTATTTTTCGCGGGGGGGGGGCGGAAATCGATATCCGAAATTATTTTCTTGTCATACACAGCGAAAAAAAAGCCCTCACACAACAAAGATGAGGGCAAGAGTATCACGTGATAATTACCGTGTGACCGTAAGAGCTTTCACCCTGGGAATGTTCCATCGCTCCACCCCCCCCACTCCAACTAATATAGATGTTGTCCGTCACGCTAACTTTGATTGGTCAGTGAGTCAAGTGATAACGCGACTGGTGGCATTGTGCCCATAACTGGCCCTTGAGTTGGGGCGGGGGGGGCTTTACAATAGGGAAAGCTCTCCCTGGCCCATTACAAAGGAAACTGATATCGTCCCACTCCATTACGTTTACAAAATGATTGAAGTTGGGCTTTGAAAAAACCCCGGGAAAATTACTTATCAATTAAGAAGATTTATCCGATCATTCTCACGGAGAATTTGTATTTATTTTTGTGCCTTGGAAATATTCCCTTTGTGCCAGATATGCATGGGGAAGGGCTGTGGGACTTGTTTTGTTACAATCTATCCCAGAGGTTGATGTTCGAGCCCGGCTGTTGATTTCGAAGGCAATAAATGGTCTCCCTGATGGAATATTAACCTTTATTTCCTTATTTTTATAACTGCTACCCGTTCTTTAATGGCAAATCAACCTTCGTGGGTTATTTAAGCCAAAGCCATCCTTGCAGAAGAATAGTAGTGACACTATTTAATCCATAGCTGAGAAATGAGGTGTTTCATACCTTTCCCAAGAGTATTATGTTTATTTTTTTTTTCTTTGTTTAATGACATATCAACTTTCGTGGGTTAGTTAATTCCAAAGCTATCATTGTAAACAAATTGAAATGAGGTGTTTCATACCTTTTCCAAGAGTATTATGTTTATTTTTGTTTTGTCTTTGTTTAATGACATATCAACTTTCGTGGGTTAGTTAATTCCAAATCTAGCCTTGTAAATCATTGAAATGAGGTGTTTCATACCTTTCCCAAGAGTATTATGTTTATTTTTGTTTTGTCTTTGTTTAATGACATATCAACTTTCGTGGGTTAGTTAATTCCAAAACTATCCTTGTAGATGAACAAAAATGGTACTATTTAACCCATAGCTGGGGGATGAAGGAGTTTATACATCTGAGTCCGAAAGTGAACATAATTGTGCAACTGGAGTTCAAACTCGCTTTAAAAAATGTCACACTCCAGTTCCGACCGTTATCATCTTGCAACACCCTCTGGTTAAAAATGAGACCGTCCAAATTGTCCAAGATGAAATGCAAAAATATAAATCTTGAATATCTGGTCTTGCATATCCGCCAAATCCTTATTTCTTATGAGTGTTGTCACCTCGGCTAAATTATGGACCATTACATTTTTATTATAAAGAAAGACATTGAAGGAAGAGGACATGCAATACAGAAAAAATATAATAAGAAAGAAAGAAAGAAAGAAAGAAATTATGGGAAAGATATAGAGAGGGGTGAACGCGCTGAAGCGATAACGCTAATCTGTTTCAATCGAACATAAGGAAAAGAGGAAAAAAAGAAAGAAAGAGTGAGGGTTAAATCAAGATTATTATACTTTTTACATATTTAAGTATTTAGCAATAGCTCTTAAGTAAACATATCAAACGTTGAAATAATTAAATTATCATACTGTGGTATATCCACAGGTCCTGCTAGTTAACTCTTATTTCCCTATTTTTATGATACCTGCTGATAACTGCTGCCTATTGTTTAATGACATGTACTATTTAGCCCATAGCTGGGGGATGAAGAGGTCCATACGTGAGTTCGAAAGTGGACATAATTGGACGACTCGCTTAGTACAATGTCGCACTCCAGCATGGTAACCATTACGATATGGCGACTCCTTATTTCTTAATGGAAAAGACGGGTTTGGTGGAACTGAGGAGTGTTGGAATATTTTTACTATGTAAGATGTGCTGGACGCCACAACTTAAACCTATAGACTCTTCATGGCCGCGTGGATTCAATCGGCCAAGTAACACGCTCGAATACGTGGTTGGTTAACTATTTAAAGGCCTTCATGGAAAGGCTTTCAGTTGCTCGTGCTTAACACAGACGAACGGACCAACAGACAAGGATTCTGCTTAACACTGAGGAACACAAGCATCATAGGATTCAATATACACGGACAACAACCAAGGATTCCGCTTAATACGGAAAAACACTAGGATCATAGAGTTCCAGTCAAAATGAATCAAACTGAGGGATCTCCACTGTAAAGTGCTCTCGCATGCAGCCTAAAAATGGCCACAAGAATCTTAACAAATGAGAAGATCCCGAATATTACGTCGCAGATCTGTGAGTTTATTTGTATTTTTTTATTGAAATAAATGAATTTCAATGGTGATAATGCGCTGTAAATTTCCTTGCAAAATGTTGTATCGTTGAGATGGTAAAAGATACACAGAGAAATATTGTGCTTGATATATATTTTATTCATCACTTTATCTGGTGCTAACAGATACTTACAACATAAAACAAGAAGTAGTACAGTTCACAAGACAAGCGTACAAGAATGAGGAGGGTCATATGTCTGTAGTCCAACGCAGTGATTTCGTCCGAATATATTTTTCCCGGCTTTATCACTGCTGCCGTCGAATCTTATGAGCCAGTTCATCTTGTAGGAGTGTTAACTCCTCTACAACACGAGCCTTGTTTAATACTGTGTTCCCAATTGTTACATATTTTTAGTCTGTGCTGTATCAATGGAGACCTATTGTTGTATATTGTACAAACGGAAATAGAAATTTCCGGTTGAATTAAACAGAGGGGGACGACAAAAGTGACAAAGGACTTTTTCCTGGTGGGAGCGAACAAAGAAAATGCGTAGGCGTTTGAGATATATAAAATAACAGTCAGTAGTGAACAGAACTCAGTGAGGAGGAGACGACGAACGGAGTGACCGACGCTTGTGGTCAGTCGCTGCCAGCGGGCAGTGAGGCGTGCCCACCCTTTCACCTCCCGATCGCCAGCCTGCAACATTAGTAGTTCCCTTTGTCAAGCTCACTACCCACACGCACCACGAGGGAAGGAAAAGAAATAAAAAGTTCAATCTCTTTACTACATAGAGCATGCCTTGTGATTTCATTAAGCGACCACTACATATATCGTATAGGGGTTAGACGAGACCCGCAGTATATCCGCTACGATACGTACGCCGATTTAGCAGCGTGAATTTGAAGAAGCCGCTATATAACATATATAGAATTTGATGCCAGTATATAACATACGATTTAGTGCCGGTAAAGAAGGCGCTACACAACACTATGACTTCTGACTATTACTTGGCAATAATCATCAACCATTGATATGTGAGCAACGTGTGGAAATAATTGCTGAGAGACAATTAGTTTGCTTTCATGCTTAAACCCAATCACCGTCTCAATTGCTCTGGGCATTTAGAGGTGTCAAAGGTCCCCTGCCCGGCATCTAGCCCTTTTTTTCTAATTCCCCTGTTGAACAGGAAAAGGTTGCGAGTCGAATAAGCATTGTCCACAAAATTAAATTTCATCTGTCCAATAAAATGTCTTTGGCGAAATGTTGGGCGAACAGAAAGTAATTTAATAACTGCGAACGGTTAATATATGAAAAGTCGACACTCGATTATAAAACTAATATTTCTACCTTCTTCGCTCTATCTATCTATCTATCTATCTATCTATCTATCTATCGTCTGTCTGTCTGTCTGTCTGTCTTGTTGACTCAATTCCTCACTCCTCCTGGCACGAATATTACTCAATGATTTTTCACTGGTTATTCATTCTCTCTCTCTCTCTCTCTCTCTCTCTCTCTCTCTATATATATATATATATATATATATATATATATCATCAGTATCTATATCTATCGAACTCTGTCTCAATCGATCACAATATCTATAATTCACTCTATCTATTTATGATATATATATATATATATATGTACTAGCAAAAGTACCCGGTCCATGACCGGACTAAAAACTTTTTAGGAACACCAGGGAGTGATTGGGTAAGAGAGAGATAAGAGGAAAATAATTTATAGAATTAAAAACATTACCAAGAATGTGTACATTACAATATTTATTTTTTGAATTATTCTTTTTACATTTACAATATTATTTAAAAAATGTAATCCTTAACATTTGCATGTTTTGAAACATAAATCTATTTTTCTAACAATTGTTTTGTACATATGACAAAAACTCAAATTCATTTCTTAATTGCTTATTACGTTCAAGTGATTAAAAATATTAATTTATTTTCTTTTTTACCCCTAAAAAGTAACAATTAAAAAGAGCTAAGTATTAAACTTGTGTCCTTATTTAACTCTATCGGCTGAGGCTGTCGAATACACCGATAGCACCTCTGCTGTTAAGTAATTTTCTGTACATAGTGTATTTAATTTTTTGGTTATTGATTTCTAAGAAGAAACTGCTATAAGTGTTTTAAAATCTTAATGTGTTTATATAGTACATAATTTACTTGTCACAAAGCACCCGTTTTCGTCAAATGTTTGGCAGAATTTAATGTTTAAAGTGTACTAAAAATTAATTACATATGTGATATTATTTTGCTTTTTTAACTGATGTTCATTATGTTACTACTTTTCGACTAAAACAAAAATTGACTTTAAATCAATTTTAATTCGTTTTTAAAGTGAAAATTGGCGTTTGAATTGTTGATACCTACTAAAAATACATATTACTAAAATAAAATCATTTTTGCTAAAATCATATTCTTAGAATAACCCAACTCCTGCTGTATAAAAAAGAAAGGGGATTTTTTATTTCTTAGAAATAAAAAGTAATCTTTCTTTTTTATACAGGGGGCTGTTTTAACGGCAAGTTTACAGCCTGTGGCGTGGGTTGGACCGGAAGTGTTTTTTTTAACGGTAGTGTTGTTTATTTCAGATTTTTTTTCTTTTCTTTCTACTTTTTAGCAAGACCTACAGATGGCGTTGTTCTGGTTCGGCTGACGCCACTTCAAAGGTGCCGACAGTGGCCGGGATGTTGAAGCTTATGTTAACAGTAATTTTTTGATTTTTCTGTCTTAAAAGTAAAAAAACTCGACTCATGTCAACGGTAATGGAGTGGGGGTGAAAGTGTCTGTATTTTTTTATTTTTTATTAATTATTGAATTATATCACTTAATTATTAAAAATCAAAAACAAATTTTGTGTGTTTCTTAATTATAAGCATATTAAGTGGTTTGCAAGATTTCAAATCTGAATGACCTCTCGTTTGTGAGTTATACGTCGGCACGTACATACCAAACTTCCTTTTATATATATATATATATATATATATATATATATATATATATATTAAGATAGCGTGGACATAGAGTCAACATCACCTACTTACTGACAGTTTCTCGCCTATAGCCACTTGTTCTGAAGGCACCGTTGACTATTTCCACGCTACCTTAACTTAGATATAGTTGACCTATCCACGATATTGAACACTGTTTACTTATAGTCTCGGTATACACATCTCATATATCGATCTCAGTCTGTATCTATCTCAGTCACTATCAATCTACCGATGTATATATCTATCTTTCACTCTATCTATCTCAGTATCCATCGATCTATCTATCTCAGCTCATATCTATCTATCTATCTATCTTAGCTCATATCTATCTATCTATGTATCTATCTCAGCTCATATCTATCTATCTATCTCAGCATATATCTATCTATCTATCTCAGCATATATCTATCTATCTATCTATCTATCTATCTATCTTAGCTCATATCTATCTATCAATCTATCTCATCATATCTATATATCTACCTATCTTAGCTCATATCTATCTATCTATATATATATATCTCAGCTCATATCTATCTATCTATCTCAGCTCATATCTATCTATCTACATCAGCTCATATCTATATATCTATCTATCTCAGCTCATATCTATCTATCTATCTCAGCTCATATATATCTATCTATCTATCTCAGCTCATATCTATCTATCTTTCTATATCAGCTCATATCTATCTATCAATCTATCTATCTATCTATCTTTGCTCATGTCTATCTACCTATCTCAGCTCATATATATATATATATATATTTCAGCTCATATCTATCTATCTATCTATCTATCTCAGCTCATATCTATCAATCTATCTATCTATCTCAGCTCATATCTATCAATCTATCTTCACTCATATCTATCTATCTATCTATGTCAGCTAATATTTATCTATCTATCTATCTCAGCTCATATCTATCTATCTATCTATCTATCTCAGCTCATATCTATCTATCTATCTATCTATCTATCTCAGCTCATATCTATCTATCTATATCAGCTCATATTTATCTATCAATCTATATCTCTATCTATCTATCTTAGCTTATGTCAATCTACCTATCTCAGCTCATATATATCTATCTCAGCTCATATCTATTTATCTATCTATCTCACATTATATCTATGTATCTATCTATCTATCTTAGCTCATATCTATTTATCTATCTATCTCAGCTTATATCTATCTATCTATCTATCTCAGCTCATATCTATCTATATCAGCTCATATCTGTCAATCTATCAATCTATCTATCTATATATCTTAACTCATGTCTATCTACCTATCTCAGCTCATATCTAACTATCTATCCCAGCTCATATCTATCTATCTATCTATCTATCTATATCAGCTCATATCAATCTATCAATCTATCAATCTTAGCTCATGTCTATCTATCTATCTATCTATCTCAGCTCATACCTATCTATCTACCTATCTCAGCTCATATCTATCTATCTATCTATCTATCTATCTATCTAACTATCTATATCAGCTCATATATATATATATATATATATATATATATCAATCTTAGCTCATGTCTATCTATCTATCTCAGCTCATATCTATCTATATATATCAGCTTATATCTGTCTATCTATATCAGCTCATATCTATCTATCTATCAATCTATCTATCTATCTATCTATCTATCTATCTTAACTCGTCTATCTACCTATCTCAGCTCATATCTATCTATCTCTCTCAGCTCATATCTATCTATCAATCTATCTATCTATCTATTTTAGCTCATGTCTATCTATCTATCTCGGCTCATATCTATCTATCTATCTATCTCAGCTCATATCTATCTATCTATATCAGCTCATATCTGTCAATCTATCAATCTATCTATCTATCTATATATCTTAACTCATGTCTATCTACCTATCTCAGCCCACCCTTTCACCTTCCGATCGCCAGCCTGCAACATTAGTAGTTCCCATTGTCAAGCTCACTACCCACACGCACCACGAGGGAAGGAAAAGAAATAAAAAGTTCAATCTCCTACTAGAGACAGCATGCCTTGTGATTTCATTAAGCGACCACTACATATATCGTATAGGGGTTAGACGAGACCCGCAGTATATCCGCTACGATACGTACGCCGATTTAGCAGCGTGAATTTGAAGAAGCCGCTATATAATATATATAGAATTTGATGCCAGTATATAACATATACGATTTAGTGCCGGTAAAGAAGGCGCTATGCAACACTATGACTTCTGACTATTACTTGGCAATAATCATCAACCATTGATATGTGAGCAACGTGTGGAAATAATTGCAGAGAGGCAATTAGTTTGCTTTCATGCTTAAACCCATCTATCTATCTTAACTCATATCTATCTATCTATCTATCTATCTCAGCTCATACCTATCTATCTATCTATCTATCTATCTATATCAGCTCATATATATCTATCTATCTATCCATCTATCTATCAATCTTAGCTCATGTCTATCTATCTATCTCAGCTCATATATATCTATATATATCAGCTTATATCTATCTATCTATATCAGCTCATATATATCTATCTATCTATCTATCTATCTATCTTAACTCGTCTATCTACCTATCTCAGCTCATATCTATCTCTCTCAGCTCATATCTATCTATCTTAGCTCATATCTATCTATCTATCTCACCTCATATCTGTCTATCTATCTATCAGCTCATATCTATCAATCTATCAATCTATCTATCTATCTTAGTTCATGTCTATCTACCTATCTCAGCTCACATCTATCTATCTATCTATCTATCTCAGCTCATATCTATCTATCAATCTATCTCACCTCATATTTATCTACCTATCTTAGCTCATATCTATATATCTATATCAGCTCATGTCTATCTATCTATCTATCTATCTCAGCTCATATCTATCTATCTATCTATCTATCTATCTATCTCATCTCATATCTATCTATCTATCTCAGCTCATATCTATCTATCTATCCATCTCAGCTCATATCTATCTATCTATCAATCTATCTATCTCAGCTCATATCTATCTATCTCAGCTCATATATGTCTATCTATCTCAGCTTATATCTATCTATTTATCTATATCAGCACAAATCTATCTATCAATCTATCTATCTATCTATCTTAGCTCATGTCTATCTACCTATCTCAGCTTATATCTATCTATCTATCTTAACTCATATCTATCTATCTATCTATCTATCTCAGCTCATATCTATCTATCTATCTATCTTAGCTCATATCTATCTATCTATCTATCTATATCAGCTCATATCTATCTATCTATCTATCTATCTATCTATCTTAGCTCATGTCTATCTACCTATCTCAGCTCACATCTATCTATCTATCTATTTCAGCTCATATCTATCTATCAATCTATCTCACCTCATATCTATCTACCTATCTTAGCTCATATCTATCTATCTATATCAGCTCATGTCTATCTATCTATCTATCTATCTATCTCAGCTCATATCTATCTATCTATCTATCTATCTCAGCTCATATCTATCTATCTATCTCAGCTCATATCTATCTATCTATCTATCTATCTCAGCTCACATCTGTCTATCTATCTTAGCTCATATCTATCTATCTATCTATCTATCTATCGCAGCTCATATCTATCTATCTCCGCTCATATCTATCTATCTATCTATCTATCTATCTCAGTTCATATCTATCTATCTATCTATCAATCTATCTCAACTCAAATCTATCTATCTATCCATCTCAGCTCATATCTATCCATCTATCCATCTCAGCTCATATCTATCTATCTATCTATCTATCAATCTATCTCAACTCATATCTATCTATCTATCTATCTATCTATCTCATTTTTTTTATCTGTCTATGATCAGCTGGTGGTTGCAAAACGTCCACTTTTATGCGTCCAAATTCGCTCGGAAATATATCAGTCATCCATCCTGAACTTATGTATTGCTTTCTCAGATCTTCTTACTTTTTTTCCAGCTTATTTTGGTGAACACAGTCGACATTTTCCTTATAAAGCATCATTAATTCAACAACGTAAACGTTTCGGTAATTAGCTGCCCGAATCGCAAGATAAAGATTTTTGGCGGTAAACGTCATCTCGGCGGGAAAAAGGTCAAGGGTCATTCTATCATATGCATCAATCTGACGTTTTGTAATTTCAGGTTAACCGGCATTGGTACGATGCCACATGATGACTTTTGCTGACTTTTTCAGGAAACTTATTCTCTTTTGAGCCGATCCCTTTGATGTCGCACGGTGCGGGTGGTCTTCCTTTCAAATATCTGGCAGCTATAACGAGACGTTTGCTCTCTTCGATATTTCGATTTTTTTCTTCTACCATCATATTTTTTTTGTTCCTGGTGGTTTACTTTGAAGATCAATGCTGTAGATGGTTGGTTGGTTGGTTGGTATTTTACGGCATGTCAACCCTTGTTGGGTCATTTTATGCCGAGTAAGATTTAATATCACAAATGAAAATTTGGTTGGTTGGTTGGTTGGTATTTTACGGCATGTCAACCCTTGTTGGGTCATTTTATGCCGAGTAAGATTTAATATCACAAATGAAAATTTGGTTGGTTGGTTGGTTGGTTGGTATTTTACGGCATGTCAACCCTTGTTGGGTCATTTTATGCCGAGTAAGATTTAATATCACAAATGAAAATTTGGTTGGTTGGTTGGTATTTTACGCATGTCAACCCTTGTTGGGTCATTTTATGCGAGTAAGATTTAATATCACAAATGAAAATTTGGTTGGTTGGTTGGTATTTTACGGCATGTCAACCCTTGTTGGGTCATTTTATGCCGAGTAAGATTTGATATCACAAATGAAAATTTGGTTGGTTGGTTGGTTGGTTGGTATTTTACGGCATGTCAACCCTTGTTGGGTCATTTTATGCCGAGTAAGATTTAATATCACAAATGAAAATTTGGTTGGTTGGTTGGTATTTTACGGCATGTCAACCCTTGTTGGGTCATTTTATGCCGAGTAAGATTTAATATCACAAATGAAAATTTGGTTGGTTGGTTGGTATTTTACGGCATGTCAACCCTTGTTGGGTCATTTTATGCCGAGTAAGATTTAATATCACAAATGAAAATTTGGTTGGTTGGTTGGTTGGTTGGTATTTTACGGCATGTCAACCTTGTTGGGTCATTTTATGCCGAGTAAGATTTAATATCACAAATGAAAATTTGGTTGGTTGGTTGGTATTTTACGGCATGTCAACCCTTGTTGGATCATTTTATGCCGAGTAAGATTTAATATCACAAATGAAAATTTGGTTGGTTGGTTGGTATTTTACGGCATGTCAACCCTTGTTGGGTCATTTTATGCCGAGTAAGATTTAATATCACAAATGAAAATTTGGTTGGTTGGTTGGTATTTTACGGCATGTCAACCCTTGTTGGGTCATTTTATGCCGAGTAAGATTTAATATCACAAATGAAAATTTGGTTGGTTGGTTGGTATTTTACGGCATGTCAACCCTTGTTGGGTCATTTTATGCCGAGTAAGATTTGATATCACAAATGAAAATTTGGTTGGCTGGTTGGTTGGTATTTTACGGCATGTCAACCCTTGTTGGGTCATTTTATGCCGAGTAAGATTTGATATCACAAATGAAAATTTGGTTGGTTGGTTGGTTGGTATTTTACGGCATGTCAACCCTTGTTGGGTCATTTTATGCCGAATGTGTTTTTATTTTATTCATTCTTTATGGGTACTCAATTTTTTAAACTTAATTTTTAAATATATTTTTGCACTCATTTTTTCTATTTAACTCATAGATGGGCCTCTTACAGGTACTACCACTCCGGATCAGAGTGGACCTGGGAGTAATGGTAATGAAGAGGAGCTCCATATTCCCCAGAGCCTCACTAGAACTTTCCCATCAGATAGAGTTTAATGTCATGCACAGAACACCAAGAACCCCAGCCACCGCCTTCTAGCACATATAGATAGATAGATAGATATGAGCTAAGATAGATAGATAGATAGGAGCTGAGATAGATAGATAGATAGATAGATAGATAGATAGATAGATAGGAGCTGAGATAGATAGATAGATAAATACATAGATATGAGCTGAGATAGATTGATAGATAGATAGATATGAGCTGAGATAGATAGATAGATAGATAGATAGATAGATAGATAGATATGAGCTGAGATAGACAAATATGGGCTAAGATAGATAGATAGATAGATAGATAGATAGATATGAGGTGAGATAGATAGACAGATATGAGCTGATAGCTTGATAGATGTGATAAAAAGAGTTGGGGCTTGCCATGAGGGCAATAGGGTTGGGACAATTATATAGGTGCTGGGACTTATCATGACCAGTCGATTGATCTGGGAACCTCTCCGACGGCCTGTCTAGCCTAAGTAAGAGCAAAGGTGGGGTGTTGCATGTTATGGCTAGTTTAGTTTAAATATTTTGTTAATTTCCTAGAAAATTGAACAAAGTATAACTAAAAAGGGGCCGGATTAGCTCAGTCGGTAGAGCGTTCGGCTAGAAACCACAAGGTTCCTAGTTCGATACCCGCCCTCGCCAACTCAGCGTATGAGTAGCACAGGGATATGTGCTGTAAAGTAAGGAGCTGATGGTAAGTGTGGCGCTCCACCTCAGACGCAAAAAAACAATCTCCTTGGTCTGGCGCTAGTGAAAAGGGGATAGACTCCCTCGCTGATTGGCTAATACCGACTTTAGGCCGCCCCGACGACTTTACTTTTTACTTTTTTATAACTAAAAAAAGATGGTTTCTTGAGTTTCTTTGTTTAACTGCATATCAACCTTCATGGGTTATTTAATGTCATATCGATCCTTGTAGAAGAACAGTAGTGGTACTATTTAACCCATAGTTGGGGAATATTAATGAGGTGAGTAGGTATTTACCCAATCTGTTTGCCACGGGTAGGATGTGACACGATGTTGCAAGTATGGGGGCATCCAGCAAGGATCGAACTTGCTATTCGGTCGTAATAGATCTCTGGAATCACGTAGTTTAACAGGTTTTAATTCAGAGTGTTCCTTTTATTAGGCTTACTTAGCCAAAGTTGCCCTACTAGCTACCCATGACGGGGGGAGTAGTTGGATGCCTACCTTTCCCAAGGGTATTAGCGCTATGTGAAATTCAAACAGATTCGTCCAGGATTTGAACTCTGGTCGACAAGTCTAGTCATTAGACCACGCACCTCCATTACACCATGGCAACACAGCCATACCCCGAATAAGCAATTACAATTCGTATCTAAAAAGGAAAATAGTAAAACATTAACTACCTGGAGCTACCATTACCACTTACCCAATTTCACTTGAACCATAGAGGTAAAACATTAGCTAACTGGAGCTACCATTACCACTTACCTAAGTTCATTTGGACCATAGATGTAAAACTTTAGCAAACTAGAGCTACCATTACCACTTACCCAATTTCACTTGGACCATAGATGTAAAACATTAGCTAACTGGAGCTACCATTACCACTTAACTAAGCTCACTTGGGCCATAGATAGAAAGCATTAGCTAACCGGAGCTACCATTACCACTTACTTAAGTTCACTTGGACCATAGATGTAAAACATTAGCTAACTGGAGCTACCATTACCACTTACCTAAATTCACTTGGACCATAGACGTAAAACATTAGCTAGCTGGAGCTACCATTACCACTTACCTAAGTTCATTGTGAACACGGCGCTTTTCACCATCCTACCCTCGGGCATATCCAAATGAACACTCGTCACCCCTCACCACCCACACACCGACAGAAATAAAGACGTGTCATATTATTATATACGCGTGTCTGTGGTTTTATTGAAGTGAAGTTGTCGGCTATACAACACCATTACCACTTGGACCATAGATGTCAAACATTAGCTAACTGGAGCTACCATTACCACTTACCTAAGCTCACTTGAACCATAGAGGTAAAAGATTGGCAAACTGGAGCTACCATTACCACTTGCAGTTCACTTACACCAGTCATGTGACAATTTAAAAAACCGGAGTTTTTTTTTTGTTTTTTGCTTTTTCCACCGTACCCTGTATATGTCATTCACTTCCCCTGGGTGCACATATGCAGATGCGTTTGGATGTGGGCATATATATATATCTATCAACAATGCGTATTCGACATCAATCAACCATCACCCAGATAACCTCATCCTCATCTTCTGATCTCATCACTTTCCAGTGTTAAATCGATGGAACCAAAGCGTAAGTAAACCCTTTCACCTTCTGATATGACGACATACTACTCCGATAAAACTTCCATGGAAATACGTGATTTCTCCAGATACGGCCAATGGATAGTGGGCGGTTCCAGCGTGGAACGCGGAAAGGCCTTTGGGAATTTTCCAAACAAGATTTTTTTTCGAGAATCTATGAGTATTCCTTGATACATTAAAACTGGCTACTGGCAATTTATTATTTCTTTCATCTTCCTACGTCTCTTCGTTTTTAACGATTAAGTGGGTTATTGCTTTAATGGTAAACACGTTGGTACAAATGAAAGTAATTAACCTACAAAACAGTTTTTATTATTCCTTTTGAGTTTTCACATCAGTGTTAGCTGATGGTCTTTCACTGGAGTCTGAGTGACAGCAAGTCTCCTCAGGTCTCCAGGACTCTTCTGAGTATTCTGGCAGATTGCAGCAGTGCAGTGTTCTGAATGGTTTCAATCCTTCCTCTGATATCCAAACTTTCCAAACCCTTTTCTAATCCTTTTGGGACTGTTCCAAGTGCACCAACTACAATTGGTATCACTTTCACTTTCATATTCCATAACTTTTTCAGTTCTCTGGCAAGGTCCAGATATTTGTCAATTTTTTAATTTTCCTTTAACTTCACCCTGTGATCCGCTGGCACTGCAAAATCCACCAGTTGACAAGTTCTTTCTTTTTTGTTAATCAACACTAGGTCTGGTCTTCTTGCTGGGATAAGGTGATCCGTTTTAATTTCAAAGTCCCAGAGAATTTTGTGCGTTTCGTTCTCAAGAACAGATTCTGGTTTATGCATATACCATTTTGTTGTGTGGTCAAAATTTAATTTCTTGCATAATTCCCAGTGGATCACCTTCCCAACCCAGTCGTGTCTAGTTTATTATTATTATTATTATTATTATTATTATTATTATTATTATTATTATTATTATTATTAATAATAATAATAATAATAATAATAATAATAATAATAATAATAATAATAAGTGAAAGTGATACCAATTGTAGTTGGTGCACTTGGAACAGTCCCAAAGGGATTAGAAAAGGGTTTGGAAAGTTTGGAAATCAGAGGAAGGATTGAAACCATTCAGAACACTGCACTGCTGCAATCTGCCAGAATACTCAGAAGAGTCATGGAGATCTGAGGAGACTTGCTGTCACTCAGACTCCAGTGAAAGACCATCAGCTAATGCTGATGTGAAAACACAAAAGGAGTAAAATAATTATAATAATGTCACCTGGTAGATTTTGCACTTAAAAGAAAACGACAAGATAGACAAATACGTAGACCTTGCTAGAGAATTGAAATATATATATATATATATATATATATATATATATATATATATATATATATATATGTATGTATGTATGTATGTATATAAGGAGGAGCGATATGTGTAAAAGTTATAGTCGATGGTAATGGAATCGGTGACCCGAGTACAAATACTGGGCGAGGCTGTTTGTTTTTCCCTTCGAACCAAAGCCCTTGATATATATATATATATATATATATATTAAAAAATTTGAAAAAACAAGTGTTCCGAAAATAGGATGAATTTATTTATCGATGTTTAAACATTTCGGTTTCTTTAAACCTTCATCAGGATGTATCTTGGGGTGAAAAAAATGATGGATGTTTTATAGATGACAGGAGATGAAAATGTTTATAAAATCTTTTTTGTTGTGTAACTGTATTTGTTCAGCGTTATATGTTTGAAAGACTAGTCGCAAGCCATAATATTAGCTCATATTCACAACAAAAGATTACGACAGATTTTTGAAGCCTGTGCAATTTCGCTTTTGCCCTCTCTTAATAATCGACATGGATTTTTTGATATATCACCGTTTCTAGCTAAAATATGTTAAATAACTACAAAATACCAGGCTTCATTTACTTATTTAGTTATCATTCCCACTTTGTTTCCTTTGTTCTCATAAAATCAGTCCATTAATAATTTTTCTAGTCTTTTGTTGAATGCATTTCTTCGAGTTGCGTCACGCGTCATCACATCTTCGCGTGTGCGGATCGCGACTTGTCTTTCAAAAATATAACGCTGAACAAATACAGTTACACAACAAAAAAGATTTTATAAACATTTTCATCTCCTGTCATCTATAAAACATCCATCAATTTCTTCACCCCAAGATACATCCTGATGAAGGTTTAAAGAAACCGAAATGTTTAAACATCGATAAATAAATTCATCCCATTTTCGGAACACTTGTTTTTTCAAATGTTTTCATATTGTCGGATTTATTTTCCATATTTACTCCCATATATATATATATATATATATATATATATGGGGGGGTATAAGAGTTTTATAATTTGCTTGAAACATTGGGTATACATTGGTTTTGCGGTTGGTTCCGAAGGGTATCACTGTGCGTATATAAAGAAAAACTATATATATATATATATATATATATATAATATATATCTGCTAATAAAAATTTCAAGGAAGTTTTCCTTGGCCCCTCAGCCTACTACTCTAACAGAAGAAGAAGAAGAAGAAGAAGAAGAAGAAGAAGAAGAAGAAGAAGAAGAAGAAGAAGAAGAAGAAGAAGAAAGAAAGAAAGAAAGAAAGAAATGGAGGAAAGAATGGTGAGTGTTATTTCTCCAGTCTAAATAAATTTAACTTGCAACTAATTACGACATTCTTGGCAAGAAATGTAAATACGTTCAACTTGATGAAATTGGAATCGTCTTTTACAAGCCAGACAGGAACCGGAAGTGGATAGATAAAGGCGGGAAAAAGAGGGACAGTCAATGTTATATCACTGGTGCAATGGTTTTGTTGACCTTTAAGCTATTTATCTTCATCATCAATAACATACGATCAGCTAAATCCAATTGAATTCCTTAACATATGTGTGTCTCTCTCTCTCTCTCTCTCTCTCTCTCTCTCTCTCTCTCTCTCTCTCTCTCTCTCTCTCTCTCTCTCTCTCTCTCTCTCTCTCTCTCTGAGAGGGGAGAGGGGAAGAAAGCAAGAAGAAGAATAGGAGAGGTAGGGAGCAGGATTTTTTAACGTCGGAATCAAATGAATTCGTCACAATTTGTAGATGAAATGACCCCCCCCCCGCATCCAAACTCATTTAGAGAGAGAGATAGGGAGAGAGAGAGATAGGGAGAGGGAGATGGAGGGAGAGGGAGATGGAGGAGAGGGAGAGACAAAGAGGAAGAAAGCGAGATAAATTGATCAAAATCTGTAAGCCCTTTTTATTATCATAATATACATGAGACAAGATAGAATATTATAACATGCATTGGACTAGATAGATAAATAGATAGATAGATAGATAGATATAAACAAAATGAGATAGATAGATAGATAGGGAGAGAGAGAGGGGGCAGGAACAAAGATAGATTGATAGATAGATAGATAGATAGATAGATATAACAAAATGAGATAGATAGATAGATAGATAGAAACAGAATGAGATAGATAGATAGATAGATAGAAACAGAATGAGATAGATAGATAGATAGAAACAAAATGATATAGATAGATAGATAGATAGAAACAGAACGAGATAGATAGATAGATAGATAGATAGATAGATAGATATAAACAGAACGAGATAGATAGATAATAGATAGATAGATATAAACAACATGAGATAGATAGATAGAAACAGAACGAGATAGATAGATAGATAGATAGATAGATAGATAGATAGATAGATATAAACAGAACGAGATAGATAGATAAATAGATAGATAGATATAAACAACATGAGATAGATAGATAGAAACAGAACGAGATAGATAGATAGATAGATAGATAGATAGATAGATAGATAGATAGAAACAGGGCGAGATAGATAGATAGATAGATAGATAGATAGATAGATAGAAACAGAACGAGATAGATAGATAGATAGATAGATAGAAACAGGGCGAGATAGATAGATAGATAGATAGATAGATAGAAACAGAACGAGATAGATAGATAGATAGATAGATAGATAGATATAAACAACATGAGATGGATAGATAGATAGAAACAGAACGAGATAGATAGATAGATAGATAGATAGATAGATAGAGAGATAGAGAGATAGAGAGATAGATATAAACAAAATGAGATAGATAGATAGATAGATAGATAGATAGATAGATAGAAACAGAACGAGATAGATAGATAGATAGATAGATAGATAGATAGATAGATAGATAGATAGATAGATAGATAGATAGATAGATAGATAGAGATAGATAGATACATAGATAGATAGATAGATAGATAGATAGAAACAGAACGAGATAGACAGATAGATAGATGAATAGATAGATAGATAGAGTCAATGATTTCTATGGTACTAGGATTCAGAGTATCAAAATGAACTGCAATCAGTTGCGTCTGATTTCCAAGCCCACGTAAATCCAATACATAAATGTCCAGAGAGATATGATTTGCCCATATGGGTATAGGCGCAACACAATCTTACAACTTTTTATTTTTCCCGTAATATGATAATCTCAGTAAATATCAACACTATCAGCATGAGTTTGAATTGAATGAAATGAAGAGTGGACATTTTCTTGAATAAAAATCCTGAATTGCAAAATCCCGATTAATGATGGTTGTCTTTTACCTTCGCTCAACTCCGAATCTTTGAAGCCGTTGGGCAAACGCATAATTATCTGAACCCAACAACCCCCCCCCCTCCGCCAATTATTCGATCTCATTGAAATTTGATCAACGACCCACTCACAACAAAATTTGGGACGACAGGGGAATCATTTCCGCGTGGCACTTTTGCTGCGTGCTTGGTCGTAATTAAAATACGTTTTGCTGTAAGTCGTACTTATCAAAAGCCGGAAACTAACGTCTTTTGACTTTGGGGTCCGTTCGGTTGCTGAGCTGATTCTAATTGCAAAGGGGAAGTTGCAACTCTGACCCAGTTATTGTACAAATTATAGTCAGCTAAGTACAGGTAAGTCAACAGGTAAGTACAGATTGTGACAGAAATACCTCCTACGTTTTAAAGTTGCGGTTCAAGTGAACTTAGATAGCAAATCGTAATGCTAATCTCCTTTAGTTTAGGTCTAACTATTGTTTAGTATTATCTGCGTTATTCGGACCATTGTCCTCATCTTCATTATTATCTATACAACGTTTCGGTCGATATGCCCTCCGGCCTTCTTCAGGTATTTCTTGTCGGTCTCGGGAAGCTTCTCGGACTCGGGAACGTTCTTTTCGAACCCGGGAACTTTCTTGTCGTAGTCGGAACTTTCTTGTCGTAGTCGGGAACCTTCTTGTCGTAATCGGGAGCCATCACGGATCATTGAACCTAACCCTTTATTCAGTCCACGGGGGTATCCTGTTCTCATTCCGCTAACCATAGCTGGGGTAGGAGCTGTGTTAATTATTTTTCTATATTACTGCCGCCGCTCAGGATTGAACCCGGAATCCAGAGATAACTGTCACTTAGAACTGTCTTAACCTAACTACCTTATCCACTAGGCCATGTGTCCAATTGGTCAATAGTCCGAATAACGCAGATAATACCTTCATCCTCATATAAAACATTCAGAGAAATAACTATTGTTTATTCATATTTAATTATGGTTTAGTTTGGTTTCTTTGTTAAATGGCATATCAACATACGTGGGTTATTTAATGCCAAAGCCATCCCTGTACAAGAACAGTTGTGGTACTAATTATCCTATAGTTGGGGAATGAGGGGTTTGATTAAGAGTGTGTTCGGAATTTAATGAGATTTACTGTTATTCGATCTCTAACAACAAAAATCACATACCTGATAGTGGGTTAATTAATGCCTAGACATCCTTGTAGAACAGTAGTAGGGGATGAAGGAGTACATACTTTTCCCAAAGGTTTTAGTCCGAAGATCACTGTAATAACGCGAGTGGAGTTCGAAACCACTAGCCTCGCATATGATAGTAAGCGGTATATGTGAAGTTGTACAAAATATAGTGATAAAAAATCTCCGTTTCAAATCTTCTTTAATTCTGTTTTTTTTACTTTTAGAATATTATCTTCTTCCATTTTCACTTTTGAGAAATGGGGTTTTCCATTTCATGAGCAAATTGCCATAAATTGTACTATAAATATTAGTATAATGGAGACTTGGTGTCTGTCTGTAACCGAAACTATGTCACTGCTAACGTCACAATACCCCCAAGGAATTGCGTAAGTTTATGAATGAGTATCTAATTTATAGTAAAAAGCATTGATACATAGAATAAATCTTAATTATTAACGATGTTTGTATACAAATCTGAATTAGATTTGCCTCAAAACAGCCCATGTTATTAGTCGGTTTAAAATCCTGCAATGTGTCTTATATATCACTAATAAATAATGGTTTACATAATATATGGTGTGGTTAATTTACATACTGATTTCAACAAAACCGAGTTTAATGAATGATTATTTGGTGTTATTGATCTCTAATGTTATTGTTTTATTATCCAATCTATTAAAATCCATCATGAATAATTCTATATGGAAATCAATTAAAATATAATTAGGATAAGTGTAATCTTTTTATATGCGTTCTTATTTAATTTTATTAGCCTTTGTAATTTAATATATTGCAATACATTAAAACTTAAATACTTACACGCGGTGGAGGGCGCATATTCTTGACAGTACAATTAAAACAGTGAAATCAAAAGCAAATTTCTAAGTTTTATCACATTTATATATATATATATATATATATATATATATATATATATATATATATATAAGTAAGTAAAGTCGACAGGGCGGCCTAAAGTCGGTATCAGCCAATCAGCGAGGGAGTCTATACCCTTTTCAATAGCGCTAGACCAAGGAGATTGTTTTGGCATCTGAGGTGGAGCGCCACACCTTCCATCAGCTCCTTACTTTACCGCACAGATCCCTGTGCTACTCATACGCTGAGTTGGCGGGGACCGGTATCGAACTAGGAACCTTGTGGTTTCTAGCCGAACGCTCTACCGACTGAGCTAATTCCATTTATCGCAAAAGATTTATACACACGCGCGCAACCACACATTCATAAACACATAAAAAAAAATGCACAATACAATTTTCGATACAAACACTTACACATTCTAATACTCACACCGCAAAAAAGAATATTTGATGTCATATTTCAAACCGTTCATTTTTTCAACGTTCTTTTTTCTCAGACTTCAAATTTTAAACAGACCGATAAACAAGGACTATTACTCGCCTTTCTCCTTATTATGAGATAAAAAAAAATGTTATCACCTTCCACATACCAACAAAAGCCCTGAAGATGATCTAATTAATAGATCGAAACACTGCAGCGTCGGCCAATAAACTCACCACTTAACTCATTTAAACCTGTGTTTTTTCAATTTTTTATTATACTACACACACACACACACACACACACACACACACACATATATATATATATATATATATATATATATATATATATATATATATAATTTCTGTTTATTGAACAATTTGGTCTTAAACACGTTTTATGATTTTCTATTTGTGGGTTGTCTGTCATCTCAGGTACACCTTCCCCATGCTAGTTTGAGTTATCAAATGTATTTCTTCTACTGTTATGAAGCAACAGATTCCCTCATATTCCCTCATTTTGAGAATGTTAGTTATTGGTCAACCCAACAACACCCTCCACATCAATATGAGTTGTCAAATGTATCCCTTCTCACGTTATGAAACAAAATGATCCCCATCTTCTGTTGTGTGAGTTATCTATCACATATATTATACATATTATACATAGAGAAAGAACAGTTGGTGTGTATGTATGTATGTATGTATATATGTATGTATGTTTTTATTTTACGGTCAGCTGCGTGATGGCAAAAGGCCGCAGCATAAGCCTAGGAAGAGTTATAAGGATTGCTTAAAAACAACCTTGTAAAAATAAAAATAAATCCTGACAACTGGGAAAAGCTGGCACTGGAGAGAACTGACTGGAGAGTTCATGTAGATGATGGTTGTACCAGTTTTGAGAGTGAAAGAATCGTGCATGAAAACCTAAAGCGTCAACTTTGAAAGGGTTACACCTGTCATATTGGAGAGAACATGGAGGGTTGGAAATTTCTGACATGTTGTCGAGTTTTGCTTTCTAAGGCTGGCTATGTTAATCATAGGAAGTATCACCTGGGTCAATCCATGCAGATTCCAGGAGCAAACAATGTGTCTTGTGTTATCTGTGGCAAGGTCTGTAAGTCGGCTTCTGGTCTTAAGAGACATATGGTAGTGCATAAGCATCAAATGTTATCATCTGACTCATCTGATTCACCTGAATCATCTCATTCATCGGGGTGGGGGTCTTTTCAATGTCATATTTGCATCAAACTTTGTGGATCTGCAGCAGGTTTGATGAGTCATTTGAGGGCTCATGCAAGGAAGGGTTCTGGTGGTGGAGTTGTGGGATTGTGAGGGACGGCAATGATCTGTAAAGATTATGCTATTGCCATGTATGTATGTCGTTACTTCTATCCGGACATACATACATACATACATACAAAGTAAATTATTTACTAAGCTAAGTTTAGATGTAGTACAAGGCTAGAGGTATGGGGAGCCTATCATAATTGAACTCACTAAAAATTGTCTGCAAAACCAGCTCGCTAACCATTACACCACGTGAGGTGCCCTACAAAGTAAATATGCCTGCACATTAAATATCACCGGATCTTGCTTTTTGTGCAAAAATTATGACGATTTGCTTTATATTTGAAGATACTTAAAAATTAAAATATACATAGAAATAGCATTAAAATTCTACTGAAAAATGTCCAGAAATTGTAAAACTCAAAGGAAATAAATAAATACACCACGGATGTTTTTCCCTTCTACCAAGGCGATGCTGGGTAGCGGCTTCTAATCCACAATACGTCATTTGAATAAAAGCCGATGTAGATTTCACTAATGTCCTTATTTGGAATATTTTTAATTGTGTATAAAATTGGGTCAATTTTCCGCATCTCAAAAATTCAGAGAAATAGTATCTAATCGGCACGGACCAGATATAATCCGTCAATGGAAAATACTAGAAAAGCTAAATCAAAATTGGATCATTTCTACTTTTCAGCTTTTGATCTTGAGATGAAAGCGACTGAAATATTAAAGTAGATTCTACCCCCCCCCTTCCCTGGGGATAAACATGATCAGGGAGGGGATGGATAAATTACCAAGTTCTTTGGAAAATATCAGACACGAAAATTGTTCTGCTGCATGCCATAGAAAAGTAATTTTTGAAGCGGCTTGTTTGTGATCCCTGGCATGAAGTATGAAGTACCCCCATTGAGAATTGAACTCGCTATCAATGGTCTGCTAAGCCCAGTGCCAAAACCTTAGAATCTATGTTATGGTAAATCTATTTACGATTATCGATGTTTATTTTAAAATTATTACAACAGATATTAACTTGACTAGCAAATATATGCACCCTCCGGGTGCCAGTATTTAATATTAAGAATGCAGATAAAAAGATTTTGAACAGAGGGGGTATGATTGAAAAATAGAACAACTTTGAAACTAACTCTTCTATCATTTTACATTACTCCCGTCTGTCTTTGTTAAATTTTCCTAATTTAATTATTTAGTTAAGATAGAAAGTAAAGAATAATATTACAGTTATTTCTTCTTTTTCAGGGATTTCTTTTAAGATTTATTCCTGAGATTTTTGCCCATATTCAATAAGATAAAACCAAACAATTAGAAATCAATAATACTAAGCATATATTTATTAAAATCAAATTTTTAAGATCAATATGCAAATTAGCCTTCCCATTCACACTGTAAACCGCTATTTTTTGTATATATAAATACAATTGCATGTTATTAGTATGTAGATATGGTCAATAGTCTTAATGATGTAAAACAATTTTATTAATAATTGAGGTTTAAATAAAAATAAAATCATGGTAAATGTGATGTAAATAACAAAGGGAATTGTGATTTGTATAGTAATATAGTTTCGGTTACAGACAGAAAAACATACAATCTCCATTATAATAAGATTTAACGTAGACGTTTCAACTCGCAATAAATCAATTGTATAAAATCAGAGATATGTATTGATAGGCGTCTTCCTTAATTGAACGACCGTTATCATCTTGCAACAACCTCTTGTTAAAAATGGACTGTCCAAATAGTCCAAGATGAATGCAAAAATGTAAATCCTGATTATCGGGTGTTGCTTATCCGCCGAATTCTTATTTCTTACGAGTTAATAAACTTAATAAACTAATTGATAGACAATTGTGATTTTATTAGAAAGAAAGAAAGAAAGAAAGAAAGAAAGAAGGGGAAGATAGAGAGAGGGGATGAGCGCGTGGAAATGATAATGCTAATCTGTTTCAATCGAACATAATGAAAATATGAAAAAAAGGAAAGAAAGAAAGAAAAAAAGTGAGAGAGAGGTAAATCAATTATACATTTTACATATTGAACTATTTTGCAATAGCTCTTAAGTAAACATATCAAACGTTGTAATAATCAAATTATCATACTGTAGTATATCCGCAGGTCCTGCTGGTAATGAAGTATTTTGAAATAGCTCTTAGATAAACAGATCAAACGTTATAATAATTAAATTATCATACTGTGGTATATCCACAGGTCCTGCTGGTAATGAAGTATTTTGAAATAGCTCTTAGATAAAACAGATCAAACGTTGTAATAATTAAAGTATAATACTGTGGTATATCCACAGGTCTTGCTGGTAATGAAGTATTTTGAAATAGCTTTTAGATAAACAGATCAAACGTTGTAATAATTAAATTATCATACTGTGGTATATCCACGGGTCCTGCTGGTAATGAAGTATTTTGAAATAGCTTTTAGATAAACAGATCAAACGTTGTAATAATTAAATTATCATACTGTGGTATATCCACAGGTCCTGCTGGTAATGAAGTATTTTGAAATAGCTCTTAGATAAACAGATCAAACGTTGTAATAATTAAGTTATCATACTGTGGTATATCCACAGGTCCTGTTGGTAATGAAGTATTTTGAAATAGGTCTTAGATAAACAGATTAAACGTTGTAATAATTAAATTACCATACTGTGTTATATCCGCAGGTCCTGCTGGTAATGAAGTATTTTGAAATAGCTCTTAGATAAACAGATCAAACGTTGTAATAATTAAATTACCATACTGTGTTATATCCGCAGGTCCTGCTGGTAATGAAGTATTTTGAAATAGCTCTTAGATAAATAGATCAAACGTTGCAATAATTAAATTACCATCCTGTGTTATATCCGCAGGTCCTGCTAGTATTTACAATTATAATACTTTGTCTTGAAAATGTCCAATCATTTTGAATATTGTTGTTAAATCGACTTAGTGAATTCATTTCAAGTTAAAAGTATATTGAGTTCAATTCCGATGACACTAATCCTCCACAGCAATCCGCAACAATAGTGCAACAGTCTTCCACGATGTAACATCCCCCTCTTTGGGGCGATGAGCACCTGTAGGCCCTTTCTGCTGCACATCTTACTTGCACCTTCCAACATTACTGCAATTCCTGCAACTTCTACAGCTCCTAGCTTTTCCAACTTTACTGGCCATGACCGTCTCGTGATCGTCTGTTTACTCGACTCTTACTTATGACCTGCACTTGTGTACGTAATACTGCCTCAGGGCTCATCCAGGGGGTTTACAATCAATTATCAAAAGAGAAGAAAGACAAGACAATTTCAGGTGAACATAAAAAATGGCAGAGATGAGGTATAGAGTTCTTGCATTGCTTCCTTCTTTCATTTGTATCTGCTAATCACACATTCTTCCCTGTACTGTCGAGATGAGAGGGGGCAAAATGCCCCCTCTGTTCTTTTAAGGACTTCTGCTAATGTTGTAATCTCTTCTCCCAAAACTCAACTCTTCGGTTCCCAGCAACTAACTCAACTCCTCTGTCAACTAAAAACTCGACTCCACTGTCAACTCAGACTTGACTCTCTCTCTCTCTCTCTCTCTCTCTCTATATATATATATATATATATATAATTCCACTCCCGCCATCTCCTTCCTGACTAACCTTGCTGGACACTCAATATCATCTCTAGATGTTTGTTTTTTTGGTTTGTAATACTAAGACTATAACAAACAAAGTCAAATCAGGTGAACATTCAAATGGCAGAGAGGAGGTATATAGTTCTTGCATTGCTTCCTTCTTTCATTTCTATCTGCTAATCACACATTCTTCCCTGTACTGTCGAGATGAGAGGGCGCAAAATGCCCCCTCTTTGTTCTTTTAAGACCTTCTGCTAATGTTGTAATCTCTTCTCCCAAAACTCAACTCTTCGGTTCCCAGCAACTAACTCAACTCCTCTGTCAACTAAAAACTCGACTCCACTGTCTATACTAAAGACTCGACCGGGGTCCAGTAAAAACTAACTCTTTTTAGCTGGGACTGTATATATATACAATTCCACCCCCACCATCTCCTTTCTGACTAACCTTGCTGGGCACACAATCTCCAGATGTTTTTTTTGGTTTTAAACACTAAGACTATAACAATAATAATAATAATACTTGGCACAACAGATAAACAAATGTCCACATTATCAATTAACACAATGAATAATTAGGCCCAAAATAAACATTTGTCTCTTAGTTTTGAGACATTTGTCTCGGTTCGATATCAAATATCTTCCTATCACTCCTTTTTTTATTTAATTATTCGTTCCTTAGTCATATTCACTCATGTATACACACATGATTCCCTATCTCCCCTCCAAACACACAAACATTCATGTGTCCATAATCTTACATACTATATTTTCACATAACTAATTATTATAGTCTTGCCAATTTTCTTGGTCCCTAGATCATGTCTCTTAAATTATGTCTTATGGAACGATTCATATTCCTCCTTCTGGGTTTTTGACTCCACTTGCACGACAAGCATATACCATTACGCTGAAACAACTTCTCTTCTAGAAATGTTACAATAATCGCGACATTTATTAATAATGGAGATTCGCTTCCGGTTTTTGTCAGTAACAAAAACTACGTCACTGCTTACGTCACATTACCCAAAATCGTCATAACATAGAATAAATACACTCAAAATTTGAACATGAAACATTAAACAGTCCTCATTGTTTTTTAAAACAAGTTTTAATAAATACATGACTGGTATTATATATCTATATATTGTTTGTTTTATTTTAATACATATTTAAAGTTTATATTTCAAATTGTTTTTATTTTTAATCCTTTAATGAATTTTATGATTTTACTTACTTAGGGTACAAACTCACTGACATTGAATTTTTTACTCACACCCCTCAAGAAATATGTTTCAAAAATCTATTTTTACATCGCTCGGATGGTGTTTTTTTTATTTTGTACTAGTTTATATAACTCGACAATTCTCTTGGCTCTTAGATTTTGTCTCTTAAATTATGTCTGAAGAGCCACCATATTCCTCTATCTGAGTTTTTGACTCCACCTGCATGCCAAGACATCTTTATGCAACTTAACAACTGTAATATTCTGATGCGTAGACTTTACTGATGGAGAAAAAAGTGCTCAATTTGGAGTTTTAGGTGAAATTTGAGACCTGATAATCCCCCTGATAAGTGGGTGAAAATGGCCAATTTCGTGCAAAATTAAAGTTCCAATTTAATATGATTTTCTTATAGAGTTTGATGAGGAGTATCACATATTAAAAGGTGGTTGAAGTTTTTTGAGAATTGGGGGAGATATGGGGCTTCAAATACGCCCCCAAAATGCCATTTTTCAGCCATTATAAGTCTACTCATTTTGATGAAAATTTAAGTTGTCGATTTTATTGTTTTTTCTCATGGATTCTGATGCTACCGGTGTGCAAATATTAAAAAATCATTTTAAAATCGAGTAGGGGGAGAAAGATGAGTTGATAAAGTTCAACATCTCATCCAGTAGGCTAGGTGTTTCAAGATATGCCGGATTTTTCACTCTGATTGTAAACACCCAATTAGCCATGTAAGCAATAGCAGAAACTGTTAGTGCGATACCGCCCACGCGAGGCGGAAGTGAGGGTTTAGGTGTTCTGTTAACCATAATAAAATACGATGGGTTTCTTTTCTTTTTTTGTGGCTGAGGTACGAGGAGACAAACGTTTGGATGTACGGAGGGCGAGTGAACCTTTCAAACATACGTAAAGAGATAGTTTCTAGTCGAATGAAGAAGCTACCTCGCACTTTTTGTTTTTTTATTCACCTTTACTTCGTGGAACGATCTTAGAAACTAGACGGAGAGAATAAAACAACAAAGGTCCTAACACCTGAGGTGAGATGTGTTTCTGTATTTTTATCTTCGAAACCACCCAACTGACAATGAGCCGATTGGGAAGATGACCGTGGCTTCGACCGGAATTCAGTGACCGATAGAATAACCACAACGATGGGGGGGAGAGACATTGGTGAGTCGGTAATATTTGGAAAACTGATCCCGTAATCCCATTCGCAACTTAAGAAGTCCGACTACAAAGTATATCGCTTGCAACAGCAGTCTCCAACGTAAACTCAATAACACGCCCGAAAGCGTCTTGCCTCTTTCTCTGTCGCGACTGGTGTTTTTATGCACAGAACGATCTTAAAAAAAATTTGCATACATCCAAATACATTATCGCCAATTGTCGTGGCTCCGAGATCGCGTATCCTTAAATTACAATACTAAGGCGGCCATATTTTCTTTTCTTTTCTTTTTTTTAGAGCCTTCACTCATTTTGCACGCAAGACGCGTTCGTCCCCGCTTTGAGGTCGCGGGTGCGTCATTTCTTTCGCTACAGCAGGCGAGACTGGGTAGTCTGCGCGAAAGACATTCACATTTACACCGTAAATGGGACAAGGATGCTGATATTAATGACTGGGGTGCGATAAGATACTCAACAGCCTTGTCGGCTGGGACGGTAAAATACACCGACTGTACCTCTGCAGAAGGGTAAAATCTCTCCGATGGGGCTACCTGTTTGCCGTGGGTGGCGACCCGTGATGCTTAAGGACTAAATCCTAGTAGCTGAGCAGTCCATGATATGCAAACACTCTACTTTGGCCCTTAATTAGGCTAGACGGACAATTTGAAAGGCCTCCTCAAATCAATCGGCTGGTCACGTCAAGCCCTAGCACTTATATGATTGTCCCCACCCTATTTCCCTCATGACCACCCCATCCCTTTTTATCACATATGTGCAAAAAGTCGGTGGATGAGGGTCTTAATGTCCTGGCTATGACGTTTAAATGCACCTCAAGGTGAAGTCCTAATTCTGGAGCTCTGGAGAGTGTGGAATATCCCTTCATCGTAATTATTCCCAGGCCCGTTCTATACTTGTCCGCCTTGTTGCACCAACTGCACCTCTGCAGGGGAGTAAGACTCCCCCAATGGGGCCACCTGTTGGCCGTGGGTGGCGACCCGTGATGCTTAAGGATAGAGCCCAGGTGGATGAGCAGTTCATGACATGCAATACTCCACTTTGGCCCTATCTTGGGCTAGACGAGCGGTCGAAGAGCCCCCCCCCCCCGATCAATCGGCTGGTCACGTCAAGCCCTAGCACCTATATGATTTTCCCAACCCTATTGCCCTTATGGCAAGCCCCAACCCCTCTTTATCATATGGGTGCTAGAAGGCGGTGGCTGCGGGTCTACATGTCCTGGGAATGACGGTAAACTCTATCTGATGGTGAGGTTCCAGTTCTGGAGGTTTGGGGAATGTGGAGCACCCCTTCATCACCATTGCTCCCTGGTCCACTCTGACCCAGAGTGGTAGTACCTGTTAGGGTCCCATCTATGGGTTAAATAGAAAAATGTATTTATAAAAAAATGTATTATCCATTAAGAATTGATTTATTTCAAAACTTTATCGGCATTAAATGACCAACTGAGGTTGATGCCGTAAAACAAAACAAAACATCTATACTTGTGTGGTAGTACCTGTTAGGGTCCCATCAGTGGGTTAAATAGAAAAAAATGAATTTAAAAAATGTGTTTAACAAACATTGATTTACAAAAATGTTCAATAACCATCAGGAATTAATAATACAAAAGGTCTTCATCATAAAATAACCCAACAAGTGTTGACATGCCGTAAAATCCAACCAACCAAACAAACAAACAGCGAGACACTCAATGAATGGATAGTGCTGTAAGAAAATATTCAAAGTTATATTTACTTGAAGATACAAACTCCACAAGGGTTAATAGACAAAACATTTAATACGTATACAGCACATGGATATAACAAGATACATAATACATAGGTAAAACAAAGTTACATGTAGAAAGATAAATACACATTCATGAATGGTACAAGATATACATAAAGGTACAGACATGAGACTAAGAATAGTCCATGCTGTATAATTCACTTACAGTAATGTAAGGAAGCCCCAACGAGAAGGGGTAGACCAAAATCTACCCCATGTGTATCGTAGGTCGAGGAACCAGGAAAAAAGAGAGAAACGTTTGAACCAGCCGCTTAAATATAAAACGGCCCCTAGCGGGAAGCAGCAAACTAAACGGGCAGACAACTCTACCAGGCATATTACGAAACTAACGCTACAGTGCCATTTTCCTAGGTAGGCCTTTTTATTTTCGTTAATATTAAATTCCTGGATTCTTTCCGGAATGAGCTTCATGTTGTTATTGTTAGTCCTACTCTTTTATCAGTAAGAAACATAAAATTTTCGCCGCTCGTAAATAATGCGAAGAGAAAGTTTATAATCAAAGATAAAAGACATGATGACGGCTTTTTTGATTAAAAATTGCACTGTGCTTTAATTGGATGTTTTCTATCTCGTTTCAACACTACACGGAAAATGATATTGCAACAGAACATGAAAACAACACAGTTTCCAGGATTTTAATGTGAATTCCATACTTTGTATGGTTGTGTTTATTTCCAATTCTTCATAAAAAAATGTTTTATAGCGAAATAAACTGTGGATGAAAGAAACGTACAGGATATTTTGATTCTATAAACTCAGAATAAAATGACAGGAAAAATGATAGCAAGATTCTGGTTTACGTTTGATTTTAAAAGGGAAAATTACTGCTACTAGCAAGAATATTCGCCCTCCGTCGGGCGTAAGAAATATCTACATTTAAACTTAAATTCTTTTTTTGTAGTTTGGGATTGGAGAATTCTGTATACTAGCAAATATATGCACCCTCCGGGTGCATATATTTAAGTTTAATGTAATAAGATATTATATTAAATTAGAAAGGCTAAATAAAAATGCAAATAAAAAGATTTGAAACAGAGGGAGTATAATAAAAAATAGAACAACTGAAACTTACTCTTCCATCACTCTCGTCTTTCATTGTTATTTTTTCTAATTTAAGTATTTAGTTAAGAAGAGGAAGTAAATAATAAAATGACAGTTCTTTTTTCTTGTTAATTTAAGATTCATTGAAGAGATTTTTGATTATATTCATTAAAATAAAACCAAACAGTTAGAAATAAATAATACTAAGCACATATTTAATAAAATCACATTTTTAATATCAATATGCAAATTAGCCTTCCCGTTCACACTGTAAACCACTATTTTGTTGTATATATAAATATAATTGCATGTTGTCAGTATGTAGACATGGTTAACAGTATTAATAATGTAAAACAATTTTATTAATAATTGAGGTTTAAATAAAAATACAATCATGGAAAATGTGATGTCAATAACTAAGGGAATAGTGATATGAGTAGTAATATAGTTTCGGTTACAGACAGAAAAGCACACAATCTCCATTATAATAAGAAGAAGATATTAGGCCAGCTCGAGCCTCAAATGAGAGATCCAGACCGGCCCTTTAAATGAGAGGCTCGTTCAGTGGGCAGTTGATAGACAGAAAATAAGTAAAGTACCACATGATAGAAAGTCAGTCAGTCTTGTAGTTTATTCTAACAGCCAACTTAAGAGAACTTATTTCCAGCTGACGACTATAGGAATGACTCCTATATTTTTTACCCGGAGTGGTAGTACCTGTTAGAGTCCCATCTATGGGTTAAATAGAAAATGTATCTATAAAAAATTCTATTATCCATTAAGAATTGATTTATTTCAAAACTTTATCAGCATTAAATGACCCACTGAGGTTGAAATGCCGTAGAACAAAACAAAACAAAACCAAACCAAACAATTTGGACGGTCTCATTTTTAACCAGATAGTGTTGCAAAATGATAACAGTCGTACTTTTTAAGGAACACGAATGTTAACATATCGATATGTACTCTATGCCAGAAGTGTCATTGTTGGGCTGAAGTTTGATGTCTAGTTGTCTGTCTACGATCTTTTGGGTATTATTTTCTATGATTTTATATCTTTGCTACTAAAAGAAAATGCGTCTGAAAATCGTCTGGTAACAAGCAACCGGATTTTGACGGTGTAAATGAAAAAAATGTTCTTCTGAATCTCGGTCGCACCTGGGGTGATTAAAGGTGATATCGTCCATATATACTATAGGAATGACTCCTATATTTTTTACAAATAATCAGAGATCTTAAAACAATTATTTTAGTAGCCATAAATTAGGATTTAGATTTTTTTTTAATTGTGATTGAAAAAGAATAGAAATAATTAGTTTGGAAATATTTTAGAAACAATAGATAATTGTTTACAATGTAACTAATCTAAGGACAAAGGATTTGTTTACAAACGAGAAATAATAGTTGAAAATTCCAATGATAATATTTATATCAATAGAAAACTGAACGGTCATTGGAATGCCACAAGTAACAGAATCAGCTGATATTTGAACATTCAGACGGCAATATCTACGTCATTAGAAAACTGCCGATATTCAATGGAATGCACAAAGATCAGCTGATTTTTTATGAATAATTAAAATTATTAAAAAAAGGAGTTTAGGGGGAGAAATGACCAGACAGCATCGGCACATCACCGAAATCACACAGAGAGTTGAGACATGTCAAACAAAGGCTTCGCTCAAAAGTCACAACAACTCAATCCGTCTCACACCTTTTCTCTCTTTACGACTTGACACTGTATAAGCAAAAAACATTATTTACTTACGTTGTTTTGGTTAAAAATCACGGACAACCACTCTTATCAATGTAAGTCTTGTCTCATTCATAAATACAATACAAACAATACGGACGCACTCAGCATACACTAATAACTACAGACACATATCGTCTGTCACCTCGTTGAAAGAACAAAACTATACCACTTGTATTTATGTATATAAAATTGTTTATTGAATCAATTTTGTCTTCTTCTCTTGTTTTTTGTGGAGACTACATTTCCGTAGTAATATACATTTAAATTGTGGGGATCAAAACTCGGATCTTCTTTGACCACACAAACACCAAACAAATCGGTCCCTACACGACATACCTTTAGATGCCCTCTGCCCATCACAACCTGCACAAAGTGTCACACTTTCCTCCTCCATTAGCGTCTTGTCATCAAACTTTGTGTCGTCGTGTTTTTGGGGTTTTTTTCTTATCCTTGAGAACCTGTCTCTAACTCGTGCCTTTTGAACCGGCTAGCACAGATCATTACAACGTGGGGTCATCAACATTGGGCAACGAAGGTGCACGAGTGCAGAGAGGATATTGTCAAACCTCAAGACTTTACCAATGAAAGACTTTTTGCCTATGGGACATTTCTTCTATACACATATAACCTATTATTTGAATCTTCTATTATATTTTGTAGCTTTTTTCTATTAAATTTGCTCAGGCGATAAAGTATCATTGTTATTACTTTTGATGGGAATTCTTCTTATATTGATATTGTTCGAGAAAATTATACATTCAGCCAACTCCCTTTTTCCAACGTACAGAAATCAGTATTATCTGCGTTATTCGGACTATTGTCCCCATCTTCATTGTTATTTGTACAACGTTTCGGCCGATATGCCATCCGGCCTTCTTCGGGTATTTCTTGTCGGACTCAGGAACCTTCTCGGACTCGGGAACTTTCTTTTCGAACTCGGGAACTTTCTTGTCGTAATCGGGAGCCATCACAGAACTTTGAACCTAAGCCTTTATTTATTCCACGGGGATATCCTGTTTCGTGATGGCTCCCGATACTCCCAGTGGCGATGAATGATAGGGAAGGTTGGCGAGAGATTGTCATGGATATCTGTGCTGCCTGCACGAGATGATGATGATGATGAGGAAGATTATAATTATCCTATGGGTTATTTAATGCCAAAAAACTGTTTGAGATAAAAGTTGGTACTCAAGTTTCCTTTACAGGTGTATTTTTGCAGATGTGTTTGGATGAATTTTATATCTGATTCATAAATTTGATATATCTTTATTTCTCTCAAGATGGATAAAATGTCACCCATGTTTGTATTCTCAAACAGATCCCTCGTACGATTTGTGCTAAAATATTTCTTTCTGATTTGATAATAGGGTCCCGACCTTTTTTCTACTATTTGATAATAGGGCTGCCAACAGAATTCTACTGTTTATAATAGGATTTCCGGGCACCTAGCGTGGTGTAATGGTTAGCAAGTTAGATTCGCAGACCATTGTTAGTGAGTTCGATTATCATTGGGCGCTCCATAATCTGGCCTTGTGCCATATCTAAGCTAAGCTTAGTAAATAAGTATAATAGGATTTCCACCTTTATTCTATCATGATTTTGAAAATGTGTGTTTAACAAACTAGAAACAGTTTTATTTGGATTTTAATATCACAGCATTTCCATGAAAAATTATCAGTTTTCTAACACATTTGCTGTTGTTTTTATATTAATTTCATATTTTATATGTTATTTAATAATCAAGATCTTTTTTTTTTTCAATTAATTTTGCAATTTATTGTTTCTTGTTTTTTTATCCCCTCTCACTTCACAATTGAAATTACTCTTTTCTTATCAACACTTCTTCTCTTCTTCTTCTTCTTCTTCTTCTTCTTCTTCTTCTTCTTCTTCTTCTTCTCTGCATCCCTCCCTTGCACTTTAATCTTCTTTTTCATCTTTTTTTCTTTTACTGTCGCCGTCTCTATTCTCCTTTTATGCAACTCACTTTCTCCCCCCCTCTCTCTCTCTCTCTCTCTCTCTCTGCTCTCTCTCTCTCTCTCTCTCTCTTCATTTCAGAACTTCTTTATCTTATCTTATCTTTTCTTCTTTCTTTTATTTATTTACCCTCCTCTTCTCTTTTATATATGTTCCTCTACTTTCCTTCCCTCCTCTCTCTCCTCCTCTTTCTCTCTCTCTCTCTCTCCTCTCCTCTCTCTCTTTCTCTCTCTTCTCTCTCTCTCTCTCTCTCTCTTCTCTCTCTTTTCAGTCCTTCTCTTTTCTTCTTCTCTTTCTTCTTTATTATCTCCTTCTTTTTTCTCTATCTCTCTTTTTCCCCTACTTCCCCCCCTCTCTCTCTCTCTCTCTATCTCTCTCTCTCTCTTTCCTCTCTATCCTCTCTCTCTCTCTCTCTTCTTCTTTTTCAGTACTTCTCTTTCTTCATTCATCTTTCTTCTTTATCCTCTCCTTCTCTTTTCTATATCTCACCTTTTCCCTGACTTCCCCTCTCTCTTTCTCTCTCTCTCTCTCTCTCTCTCTCTAATCTCTCTCTCTCTTTCTCTCTTTCTCTCTCGTTCTTTCTCTCTTTTCTCTCTCTCTCTCTCTCGCTCTCTTTCTCTCTCTTCTTTCAGTACTTTCTCTTTTCTTCATTCTTTCATTCTCTTTTTCTATATCTAACCTTTTCCCCACTGCACCCCCCTCTCTCTTCTCTCTTTCTCTCCTCTCTCCTCTTCCTCTCTCTCTCTCTCTCCTCTCTCTCTCTCTCTCTCTCTTCTCTCTCTTCTTTATTCAGTACTTCTCTTTTCTTCATTCTTTCACTTCTTCTTTATCCTCTCCTTCTCTTTTCACGTTTTCTTGTTTAACAAAAGGACATAAAAACCATAAACACAATATGGCGTCGGCGGTGGCACTGTTTATTTTTTGTTTTTTTCCACCATCTGGTTGTGTCCAGAGGCGGGAATCTTTCGCTGTCATGAATTCAAATAGAACAGACATAAAAAACATCAATATATTTTTGCCTTTATGAATATTTGTACAGCCAAGAAATATCCAAGGGTAAATATTTACAAAACTTACCTCGCTTTGAATTCACCGATGGCATATATATATATATATAATATATATATATATAATATATATATATATAATATATATATATATATATATGTATACGTACAGACTGAGAGAAATAATATTTTGTAAGCTAATCATAGATAAATAATAGATAGGAGCTAATACATACAAAGACGCACACACGCATACACACACATACATACATATATATAATAATAATATATTATTTATATATATATATATATATATATATATATATATATATATATATATATATTATATATGCGTGTATGTGTGTGTGTGTGTGTATCAATATATTGTTCTTGTGAACGCTTTCAGTAAATATTGGAAGCATCAAAAATATAAAGAGAACAAAATAAAAGTTCAAATAGATAAACGTTGTTTTGTCCTCGGTTTGCTTTTGTTTATTCAAATATTTTCGGGTGCCCTTCACCCTTTAATCAAAGATTTTCGTATATATATATATATATATATATTTATATGGTCATCCACAGACACGTGTTTCGACTTATCAAGTCTTTTCCGTGTGGCTAGACATTTGCAAGCTACCTACAACCGGGATTGAAATACGATCGGTTGGGTGTCAGTCCGTCACCTTAACCATCAGGTTATCATCACCTACAGAATGCGAAGGGGATTTTGACTCTTTTAATACACACATCGCTTTGTATGTATATATATATATATGTAGAAAGTTTGTAGAAAAAACAGAGATGTTAAAAAGTTTTGCTGACAGAAATCTGTTTCGACCATATGAAGAGGTCTTTAAATCAAAGCAACATTGTAAACGAAAGAACGAAATAAATATATATCATTAATCACGAGGCACAGAACGCTCTCGATCAGTACCGGAATTTTCAAAAAAAATGTATTTCGTCTTTTCCGTTTACAATGTCTTTGAAAGACCTCTTCATATGGTCGAAACAGATTTTCTGTCAGCAAAACTTTTAACATCTTGTTTTTTTTCAATAACTTTCTTACAACATATCGTGGGATTCATATCCATTTTAAACCTTTTCATTATATATATATATATTGTGTGAGTGTGGTGTGTTGTGTGTGTGTGTTGTTGTGTGTGTGTTGGGTTTTATAGAGTTGATTTTGAAGGCCTTATCACAAAAAAGAAAAAACAGGTAACGAGTATTTTATTGATTCATTTTTACCCTGTATTATTATTTAATGGTTTATTTTATGTTTTCCTTATCTTTCGGGTGTTTAAAAAATGCCCAGTCTCAGAAAGAACTCTGGAAGTTAGTGTGGTATTTTGTTTTTAGTATGAGAATTGAATTCAAGAACACCACAAATTGACGAACCTCCC
>CM042157.1:85768321-85769832 GCA_023376005.1 Doryteuthis pealeii | reverse complement strand
ACTATCATTGGGGCAACACGTAACGGAGGATTTTTGCTTATATTCATTAAATAAAAACCAAAACGTTAGAAGGCTGCAATAAATACTCAGACATTTTACTTACAGGTACATGCAGTTGTTTAAATATATTGAATATATGAATACAACATCCTTTCTATTCTTTATTTATTAAATCACGATTTTAATATCAATAATGCAATTAGCCTTCCCTGTTCACACTGTAAACCGGTATTTTTTTTTGTTGTATATATAAATATAATTACATGTTTATTATAATGTAGACTATGGTTAACAGTATAAATAATGAAAAACAATTTTATTAATAATTGAGGTTTAAATAAAAATAAAATCATTGAGAATGTGATGTCAATAAATAAAGGGAATTGTGACTTTAGTTGTAATGTAGTTTCGGTTACAGACAGAAAAACACACAATCTCCATTATAAATAAGATAATATATATATATATATTATTTATATATATATATATATCCGGAAATTTGATTTCTCATGACTGTAAAATAGCATACATCTATGTACTTAATATAGTTTAAAAACACCAGTCCCCGTATCAGCTGTCAGTGGGCGAGGGGATAAGATATCGGACTACCATGCGGTCAGTCTGAGTTCGACCCTAGCCTAAGGATAGTTGTGTCTAGCCACACTGAAGAGGCATGAAATGCCGAAACACGTGTCTGTGGATGACTTATTATTATATATATATATATATATATATTAAATTTTTTACTTGAAGGCACCTACAACGCATGTATCGCATAAAATTCGATACTTTTTCTTATAGAAAATGAACTTGACAAGTGTAATCCCCAACAAAGGATGGCTCGATGTGTAGAACACCGTACAGACTGTTTCGACTTTATTAAGTCTTCATCAGCGGTATATACTAACGATTTCCCTCCGACAGAAATCGAAACCGGGACTCAGCAGACACAGTGAAACACTAGTGAAACACCTTATCGCCTGGCACAGTACAAACAGCTGACCATCCTAGCGAAATTAAGCTTGTCAAGTGATACTCACGCCTCTACCATATATATATATATATATATATATAACTCCTCTGTTGTTTACAGATTTGAGTTCTCTGCTGATTGTAAACATACATCTACGGAAATATGTATCAGTTAAATGTTCGCCTCTTACTGAAAGTTACCGACGGCCGAGGGTGCAAGTATCTGGACTGTCGGGTCTCGCTCCCGACCAGAAGTAGCTGTTAAGTCTAGCCACACTGATGAGACGTAACATCAAAACACTGTGGTGGATTACATATATATATATATTATATATATATATATATGTCATTCACAGACACAGTGTCATATACTTATATATATATATATATATATATATTATATATAGGCAACGCTCTCCATAAAAAGGATGGAGCACTCTATGTTACATACATACATACATACATACAGATGTGTGTATTTATCAGTTAAAATCTACTTCCAATTGTGTAGGTGACGATGGCCGAGCGGTTAAGCAGCC
>CM042157.1:85758321-85763321 GCA_023376005.1 Doryteuthis pealeii | reverse complement strand
TGAGATAAACGGGAAGGAATTAAATAAGAAAGTTTAAGATGGAGAAGAAGAAAAAAAGAGAAAATGAATGAATGGGAGAAGTTTTTGAAAATAGAAAAAATAGAAGATGAATAAGAAAATGAAAGAGAGAGAAACAAAGATGATAAAGAGAAAAATGAGAGAAGAAAAGAGATGATAACGGATGAAGAAGGATGGTGGTTGGTTGGTTGGTTGGTTGGTAGGCTCAATTTTACGGCATGTCAACTCGTTGGGTTATTTTATGTCGAAGACATTTTGTTTTATTCTTGCTTGATGAGTGCTCAATTTTTTAAACTCATTTTTAAACACATTTTAACTGATTTCTTCTTTTGAACCTATAGATGACTCTAATATATACTACCACTCCGGATTCGAGTGGACATAAGAGTTATGGTGATCAAAGGGTACTCCACATTCCCCAGAGCTCCAGAATTGGAACTTCACCATCAGATAGAGTTTAATGTCATACCCAGTAAATTAAGACCCTCAAATTGGATCTGGGAGTAATGGTGATGAAAGGGGTACTCCACATTCCCCAGAGCTCCAGAATTGGAACTTTACTATCAGATAGAGTTTAACGTCATACCCAGGAAATTAAGACCCTCAAAGTGGATCTGGGAGTAATGGTGATGAAAGGGGTACTCCACAGAATTGAAACTTCACTATCTGCACACGTTGCCACACATCCATCGCCTTGGGACTTTTTGAGAGGCTGATAGATGAAAGAAAGAAAGAAGGGAACATTTGTACATCATGATATTATAGTGGTAAACGCTTGTACAACACGCATACCACTCTCTAAATGTTCATGATTAGTATCCAGTGACAAGCCTAAGCAAGATAACTGGTAATCATGTCAATCGCAGGTGTTAAATCAGAGTTGTCCTTCTCCTAGATGGATAACTTAACAAGGAATAAGGGGCCCAACACTCCCAATAGCTTCCTCCGCCCTTTGGTTTTGTTTTTCGTCCTGCAGGATGTCTAGCCACCCTCCTCATCAGATAAAATATGTGGGGTTACCGGTTTAGTCGCCGATGACCCGACTATGAAACAGGTCGTACTACATACATACATACATACATACATACATATGAATAGATTTGGAAAGACTGTGATAGATAGATAGATAGATAGAATAGACTTGGAAAGACTGTGATAGATAGATAGATAGATAGATAGATAGATAGAATAGATAGATAGATAGACTTGGAAAGACTGTGATAGATAGATAGATAGATAGATAGATATGAATAGACTTGGAAAGACTGTGATACCTAGCTAGCTAGATAGATAGATAGATAGATAGATAGATAGATATGAATAGACGTGGAAATACTGTGATAGATAGATAGATAGATAGATAGATAGCTATGAATAGACGTGGAAAGACTGTGATAGATAGATAGATAGATAGATAGATAGATAGATATGAATAGACGTGGAAAGACTGTGATAGATAGATAGATAGATAGATAGATAGCTAGAATAGACTTTGAAAAGACTGTGATAGATAGATAGATAGATAGATAGATAGATAGATAGAATACTTGGAAGACTGTGATAGATAGATATATAGATAGAGAGATAGATAGATAGATAGATAGATATGAATAGACTTGGAAAAACTGTGATATATATATATATATATATATATATATATATATATATATATATATATATATATATATATATAAGGACGCGTAAAAGCATATGCATGTTGTAAAATAAATTGTTTTTTTTTGTTTTTTCTCTCTCTCTCTCTCTCTATATATATATATATATATATATATATATATATATATAGAGAGAGAGAGAGAGAGAGAGAGAGATAGATAGATAGATAGATAGATATGAACAAACTGAGATTTAGCTATTATCACGTAATTTTTACACTGTTTAAAGATGACAGCTGAAGACAGATAATGTCCACCACCCCCACCCCCCTCTTGTGTCGAAACGGATATAAAATCACAAATGTCTGTCCTCAACAGATAATTATTGAAATCGGCTTAGACCTGTCATAGACATCTTAACTGTCACGCTGACAAGCTCTGATGATGAAAGGATCTGATTATTGCGTAATTGGGCTTCCATACTTGCTAAATTCATACCTTTTCTTCAACAACAAAATCTATTACATTTATAGCAGATAAAATGAATGTCTTTATTTTTTTTATTCTCGAATAACTTAAATCACCGAATAGCTTAAAAGCCGCCCTATAGGGTGGCAAATAAGTTAGCTCCTGTGGAATGGGTGTGTGGTCTCTTGAGTGGAAATTTTCCGATTGCGGGTCCGGATTTTCTTAGTTATTCAAGTTATATTCTCAAGGATTATGATATAGTCATTATTTAATCTTAATTAGCATCTTATTTATTAGTTACTTTAAGCCATATAACTGTATGGAAAAACGATTATTATTAAATCTTATTATAATGGAGATTGTGTGTTTTTCTGTCTGTAACCGAAACTATATTCCTACTCAAGTCACAATTCTCTTAGTTATTGACATCACATTCTCCGTGATTTTATTTTTTATCTAAACCTCAATTATTAATAAAATTGCTTACATTATTAATACTGTTAACTATGTCTACATATTGACAACATGCAATTATATTTATATATACAACAAAATAGCGGTTTACAGTGTGAACGGGAAGGCTAATTTGCATATTAATATTAAAAAATCGAATTTAATAAATATGTGCTTAGTATTATTGATTTCTAACTGTTTGGTTTTATTTTAATGAATATAAGCAAAAATCTCTTCAATGAATCTTAAATGAAATCCATTGATAAGATAAAATAAGTGTCATTTTATTCTTTACTTCCTCTTATAACTAAATACTTAAATTAGAAAAAATAACAATGAAAGACGAGAGTGATGGAAGAGTAAGTTTCAGTTGTTCTATTTTTTATTATACCCCTCTGTTTCAAATCTTTTTTATGCATTTTTATTTAGTTTTTATTAACCTTTTCTAATTTAATTAATTAAAACTTAAATACTTGCACCCGGAGGGTGCATATATTTGCTAGTATAAATAATTACTTGAAACCACATACAAATATGCAAATTATTTGATTTAGATAAGAATAATAGATACATTACTTTTGCGCAACAACTACACGAAAAGTGTAAATATAAAGGTATAATGAATGCGACTCCCTACTCTCTAGCCATAAAAAAAAACAGAGACAAGTTGAAAAGCCATTAAATCAATCAAGTTTCTAGAGTTTTTCATTCTTGATAATATTCCAGATTAAAAATATCTATCAGACAAAGTTTTTAAATATTATTTTTCGTTTTTGTCTTATTTACTTTCCACGGGGCTTAGAATATGATCACTGTATCCTTTGCAGAAGGGTAGAAAAAAAAACAGTTCCTGACAAACTGAGCCTAAAATGCGTTTTTGACAAAATGACTTTAGCCCCCCTACAGAAAATAATTTACCAAAAATCAGAGAATTATCGGATTTTAATGAAATTTTCAGTGTTTATTTATCAATGAACGATCTTTATAACGCATTATTTTTATTTTTATTTCAAAACTTTGTAATTTTTTTTCAGGTCACTTAAATTTTTGACCCCCCTTATGCTGGGGGCGTAAAATTGTTTCGAGTTGGTCATATATTATACTAATTACAGTATAATATTAATTTCATAAAGAAATAAAAGACCGAAGTTATGAATAGAAACAAAAAAAAATTTTTTACGGTTGCACTTCTATGAGAAAATAAGTACCGAAAATCGAAAAATAAAATGTAAAAAAATAATAAATAATTTTTTGGAGATTTCTTTTTTACTCATTTAGATAATTATTTAATTGGCTATTATTTTATAAAAGAAAAAAATATACATCGATGTTTTTTTCTGCTTAAAAAGTGGAGGGGGTACATTTTCAATTGAGTTTTTCTTCAAAACTTATTACTTTTTGAACCTAAAATAAGGTTTGCATTAATGTTGTGATGTTAGTTCAACAGTAAAAAAAAGAAGTCAAGTCGAGGTAGGGTAAAATGAGACTAGTGTATTTACAATAAGGTACAAGAACGGCTAGCTTGCCGCTAAACGGTAATAGTACAACCTTTTCACTCGGTGTCTCACTATTTATAGTGAGAACCGGTGTATATTCTCCACTGTAGGAACGGCCGGTACAACAATTAAGTAGATATTTATTTCTAGAATCTAAAAATATAACATTTTAAACTAAACATCAGGATTTTCATATTTTAAATGAATTGTATATATTAATTTTTCATGGCAAAAATACTAAATTAAAGTTTTGAAATAAAATAACTGATGTATTATAGAATTCATTAATTGTTAAATCAATACTGAAAATGTCATTAAAATCGGATAATTAACTGATTTTTGGTAAATTTTTTGACAATCGCGAATGTTACAGTAAAATTGTAAACAAGCACTTAAAACCATCGAAAAAGAGGCTGAATGGCGGATTGCGTCGAAATTGACCAAAAACAAATGGTTTTAAATCTTTTAAAAATAAACTGCATATGTAATGACATTTTTCTTTTTTAATGATGGTCAGTATGTCACTACTTATCGATTTAGACAAAGTTTGACCTTAAATAATAGCTTTAATTATTTTTAATTCGCTTTTAAAACTCCTAGCAGACGAAATTATTGCTAATGCCTACTATTATATTAATCTACATCTGGTGGTGGGTCTTCAATTCTGGGGTTCCCTCTTACCGGGTGGTAGTGCCTGTCAGAGTTCGATTTCTAGATTAAATAGACTAGCTAATGTATGCACCCTTTGGGTGCAAGTATTTAAGTTTTAATATAATAAAATATCATGTTAAATTAGAAAGGCTAATGAAACTAAATAAGAATTCAGATAAAAATATTTGGAACAGAAGGGGTATGATTGAAAAATAGAACAACTTTGAAACTAACTCTTCCATCATTTTCCCTTACTCCCGTCTTTCATTGGTAAATTTTCCTAATTTAACTATTTAGTTAA
>CM042157.1:85720821-85753321 GCA_023376005.1 Doryteuthis pealeii | reverse complement strand
ATATATATATAATATATATAAATGGATACCATGGTACAGATATAAATGTAATTTCGGCATTTCTTTGCCGCCTCTGTCTAATTTTTATTAATTCGAAGACGTCACACCCGATTTTATTGGTAGGATCTTCCCGTTTCACTGATTTTTGATTTTGGGGTTTTTAACTTTTTTTTACCAATTCCTCCTACTGCGGTTGTTAAATACGCCAGCTTGCACGCGAGCGCACACACGCGATTTCAAGAAATGTTATGGTTCCGCGAGTTGGTTACGTTTGTGACGTCATAGTTTTTACATTGGATTTCTTTGCTTGTGAATATGCATGTCCTAACTTCATTTATTTTATGTTCTGATTGTCAGGGTTTCTGTGTGTATATATATATATATATATATATATATATATATATTATATATTATATATATAAAATAATAAAATTCGAAGGCATACAATGCGTAAAAAATAAAGACAAAAAGATGTTTTATATGTCTAATCGATTTCAAAGCAAAGCTTTATCATCAGAGTTTAATTTCTGAAATTAAACTCTGATGATAAAGCTTTGCTTTGAAATCGATTAGACATATAAAACATCTTTTTGTCTTTATTTTTTACGCATTGTATTGCTTCGAATTTTATTTATTTTATATATATATATATATATATATATATATATATATATACAACGTTTCGACCCGTTTCGACAAGAAGTCCCCGAGTTTGATTAGAACACCTTAAGAAGACCGGAGGGTACATCGGCCGAAAGGTTGTGCATATAAAATAAAGATAAATGTAACAGAGAGAGAGAGAGAGAGAGAGAGGGTGAGAGAGAGAGAGAGAGATACTATATAAAAAAGCATAACCCGTTTGGTCACCCATTGAGATCTGTGTAGACAATTGTGATTAGAAAAAAAGAGAGTTTGCACAGCGAATTAAATTAAAGAAAGAAATACAGCCGGAGAAATTTTTTAAAAAGCATTAAAATCATTTTGCTAAAAACTTACCCGTCTCTTACTACACATTCTGCCAGTCACTTTACCCCTCTCTATATTATCTTGATTAATTACTTCTAATGTATGTTTGTTTCTCTGTGAGGGTAAAGAGACAGAGTGGACAGTGTGAGAGGGAGATTGAACTTCCCACTTTATTTGTATGTTATATATAAGTCAGCCTTTAACTTCTGGCTGCTTACAAATAAAGTTTAATTCCCCCCTCTCTCTCTCTCTCTCTCTCTCTCTCTCTCTCTCTCTCTCTCTCTCTCTCTCTCTCTCTCTCTCTCAGAGAAACTAACATATATAGTTAGTCAAGATATATATAGAGAGGGGGAAAGTGACAGGCAGAACGTGAAGTAAGAGACGGGTCAGTTTGTGACTTAATTGCAAATTACGACTCATTAGAACAAATTAAAATGGAATATTTCAAACATAACTCAATCCCAGAACTAAGGAATATTTTACCATGTATTTTGTGTCATTAAACTAAATAGGAAAAAAACTTTTAGGAAACAATCGCTGATTCATTCAGTTTCAGTATGATAATTTACATATATATATATATATATATATATATAATATATATATATATATATATATGTATATATATATATATATATATATATATATATATATATATATATACACAATATATATATATATGTGTGTGTGTGTGTGTGTGTGTGTGTGTGTGTAATATAATAAGATAAATATATAGGTTTTACATATCTATTTATTGGGTGACAAAGGAATATTCACAACCATATTGGTTTCGTGCGATGCATTCATCAGGTGAAGATGTTTATTTGAAACATCTTCATCTGATGATTACATCGCATGAAACCAATATGGTCGTGAATGTTCCTTTGTCACCTAATAAATAGATATGTAAAACCTTTATATATTTATCTTATTATATTATATAACAGCTCTATTTTATATTGAGCACTCTACCAATTAATACTGCCTTTGGTACACCATTCCAGCAAAAGCTGAAATAGTGACCATCTCACACTACAGGTATATATATATATATATATATATATATATATATATATATATATATATATCCCATTATGTTTTTCATATAGGTAGATTCTATTATCATTTGCATGTTCCCTGATGTCTCCTGGTTATCTTGCTGGATATTGAATAACAACCAGTCTCCTCTTAGAATCTTATACAAGTCTCTTCAAAGTTGTCTTTCTTCAAGTGAAGTGAAAGACAAATTGTCTTCAAAATCCACATTTGAAATCCGAGCCTCGGTTCAGGAAGCACGCACTCATCTTACGAGGAGGGGACAGTCCTCATTATCGATTGGTCTTAGATGTGGAAAGGAAGACGTCAGATTAAGACAACACATGGAAATTGTCAATCAGGATTAGAGATAACTTGTACATAACCAGTAAAGGTTCGTATCCATATCTTTTTATTTTTTTTATTTTTACGTCAACGAATTGATAATACCATGTAATACGACACATTGTTTTGTTTTGTTTTGTTTTTTTTGGTGTTTGTTTTTTTTTTTGTTTTTTTGTTTTCTACATCTCTTTTTTTTCTTTCTCTCTTTTTTTCTCTCTTTTTTTTTTTTCTTCTTTTTTTCTCTCTTTTTTTTTCTCTCTCTTTTTTCTTTCTCTCTTTTTTTTTCTTTCTCTCTTTTTCTTTCTTTTTTTCTTTCTCTTTTTTCTTTCTCTTTTTTTCTTTTCTTTTTTTTCTTTCTTTTTTTTCTTTCTCTCTTTTTTCTTCTCTTTTTTTCTTTTCTCTCTTTTTTTTCTCTCTTTTTTTTTCTTTTTTTTTCTTTCTCTTTTTTCTTTCTCTCTTTTTCTTTTTTCTTTTTTTTTTCTTTCTCTCTTTTTTTTTTTTTTTCTCTTTTTCTTTTTTCTTTTCTTCTCTCTTTTTTTTTTTTCTCTTTTTTTCTTTCTCTCTTTTTTTTTTTTTCTTTTCTTCTTTTTTCTTTTTTCTTTTTTCTTTCTTTTCTTTCTCTCTTTTTTCTTTCTCTTTTCTTTTTTCTCTCTTTTTTTTCTTTCTCTTTTTTTCTTTCTTCTTTCTTTCTCTTTTTTTTTTTCTTTTTTTCTTTCTCTCTTTTTTTCTTCTCTTTTTTTCTCTTTTTTTCTTTCTCTCTTTTTTCTTCTCTCTTTTTTCTTTCTCTTTTTCTTTCTCTCTTTTTTTCTCTTTTCTTTCTTTCTTCTTTCTTTTCTTTTCTTTTCTTCTTTTTCTTTTCTTCTTCTTTTTCTTCCTATTCTTTATATGTATCAAATCACCTTAATTAGTTTACAGAAAACAACATCTGGACTTTTCTGGGTTGGATTCGTATTCCATTTGAATTTAAGAATCTTTGAGTTGTCCTTTTTTTTTCTTTTTTTAAATTCTTATTCTCTAAGGTTGACACTGATTTCGTCATATAAAATTGATTTTCCTTGTAATTTATGATTGCGATTTTCTTTTGGGCTTTTTTTTCTAACTGGACACGTGGAATATCCACAACTGTTGACATTTAAGATAATTCATTATGTCATGACTTTACTGTTCTTTCCCCCCCCCCCCAGGGGTCACTGTAACTTGTCAATCTCTCCCTTATCATCCCGTCTCCACTCAGTCTTCATTGACTGTCAATGATTATATCTTGTAGGGAACGTTGTTGCTTGGTGTGTGATGGGTTGAAGATCCGAGTTTTGATCCCCACAATTTAAATGTATAAGACTACGAAAATGTAGTTTCCGTAGAAAACAAAAGAAGAAGACAAAATTGATAAAAGAAACAAACTTTATATACATTAATTTACAATTGGTATATTCAATTGTTCTTTCAGCGGTGTTGCAGACTGTATGTGTCTGTACCTAGTTGTGTTTGTAAAGTGCTCATGTATTGTTTATATTTGTGTGATTGGATATGTCAAATTGTAGCAGTTTTGATAAAACAATGTCTGTGATTGAAATTTGTGTCGTATTGAGTAGGAGAGAGAGAAAATATGAAACGAAAAAATAGACAGACCTGTTGAGTCGTATTTTATGTTTTCAGAAAGTGTCTTCTCCCCATTGTGTCGAGTTGGGAAGAGCGTCCGTTCCCACTGTCGAGTTAGGAGCATCAGCTCCAACTCCGTCGAGTCGGAAAGAGCGCAAGCTCCCATTGTAGTTTTTCAGCTCTATGGGCCTTTTTATAATTTTCTTTTGTCATTGTCTACGTGATCATTAAGTTAAATTTAATATTTGAATTTTCAAATATCAGCTGTTTTCTAATGACGTAAATATCGGATGATTTTGTAACATTCCGATGGCGTACATATTATCAATGGAATTTAAACCATTGTTTATATTCTTGCTAAAATATTTCTAAACTAATATTTATTTGATTATCTTTTGTTTACATAATTCTAAACTTAACTTATATAATTGTAAAACTAATTATTTAAGAAAAATTGATTATTTTAATTTATTCAATTCCACATGCCGTAAAAATATAGGGGTCAATCCCTATAAATACTTACGCCTATTTTTGCTAGATAAACTAAAGAAACCAAATTAAAAACTGAATAATGAAAGAAAATTCAAGGCAGAATAGTTAAAGAGTTTCTGAAAAATTGAAAACAAATTCTTATTTTTTCATTACAGACGAGAATCACCTCTCTTGTTTTTTTTATCTGAAAATTTTAAAGGAATTATAATTACCATACACAAATCTACAAGGATAAGTCCAACTACATTCATGTTGCATACCCCTCACAAAAAAAATCCACTTCATGTTTGTCGTAAAAAAAACTTAAATCCTTTTCGAAAATCGAGGCTAATTATTCAGGTGTATCTTTTGAGGGAAAAGAAAGAAAAAACATGTCCGCTGCTAGAAAATTAAAAAAAAACAAAACATAAGAATTAATTTGGTGCCCCTGAGATCCTGTATTGCCATTATCATACACAAATCTTCCTTGGTTTGAACATTGCCTATATATTTTTTTTCTTTTGGCAAAAAAAGAGTTAAAAAAAAGCAACAAATTAGTAAAACAGATGAACTGAAGATAAGGATAGTTGTAAAATTAACCATTTTTAAGCATGGAGATTGTCGGAGAGGCTATCGGAAATTGGGTTATCTGCCCGCACCCGGAAGTCCGGACAATAGGGGGCAGAGGATAGAACCCTGACTCAGCAGAACAGGCCCGACAGGCAAAGGGTACAGAACTAGCTGATACATGCAGACAACAGAACCACAGCGACCTCACCGGACAACTTCGAGGCATTGCTAAGACCTATACAAATAAGATAAGTGTATTTGAAACTCCTTGTATTACCTAAAAATATATCCCCGCCAGGAGAAATCCTCTGGCAACTCTCAAAGACATTTACACAACTCTTAAATACATTTACAGAAATGTATACGCTAACATATTACTAACCCAGAATAAACTGTTAACCCAATTATAAACCTTATAATTGCCTTGTACCTTTCCTTCATAACTACAGTCATATTTGTAACGTCACTAGTTGTTTACTTTATTTCTGTTAAGGTTTGCTGGAGATTCCTTAGCCATGGAGAGACCCTGATTGAAGCCAATGTCGATTTCATTGAATACATTTAATCTAAAATAATTCATAAGAAAACTTCATGTTTCTATTAAAAGAAAATCCTGTTGCTACCCAAGAGGATAAATCAAGGCTAATTATTCAGGTGTAACTTTTGAGGGGAAAGAAAAAAAATCGTGTCCACTGGCTTAAAAAAAAAAGACAAAACAAAAAACCTAAGAATTAATTTGGTGCCCCCGGGATCATGTACATTAGAAATGGTCGGAAAGATCCGAGACGTAGGAATTGATAAAATTGTTAAAAAGATGTTATTTGTAGTTTTCGTTAAAATGCCAGTACAAGTACACCTGAAAAAAAAAACATAGTCATAGTAATATCAAGTCATGTTAAAATTTCTTATTTGAAATATTTTCATTATTAATTTATATTGGAATATATTGAATCTTTGTCGATTTTATTGAACAAAATATGGTATTTACTGTCTCTATTTAAATAGCAGTAAAAGGAATTGAATTGTCATTACCATACACAGATCTATCTGGAAAAATGTAGAATAATAAACAAACCATTCATGTTTCTCGTAAAAAGAAATATAAATCCTGTTCCTACCCACGAGGATAAATCGAGGTTTAATTATTCAGGTGTAAGTTTTGAGGGAAAAGAAAAACATCATGTCCACTGCTATAAACTAAAATAAGAAAAAAAAAACCAAGAATTCATTTGGTGTCCCTGGGATCATGCACTTTAGAAATGGTCGGAAAGATCCGAGATGTAGGAATTGATAAAATTGGAAATTTGGGGGAAGAGTCAAAACTCTCCCATTATGGAGTCTGTAAGTCTACAAAATAAAGTACTAAGGGATTGAAGAGGGGTTTTTATCAATTGACCACACGACAACTGCTACACAACTTAAGTGTAAACATGCAAATAAATCTCTATTGTTATCCTACTTGTTTGTATGTATGTCCGTCAAATGTTTCTAACTTGGAAAAGAATGTACTATCTGCCCGATCTCCTGCTTTTCTTATTTTGAATTTATTACATTTTCTGACCGAGAAACCGGGAAAATCAATTCGAAAGAAATCGAGAAAAAAAATATATACTTTAATTTAGTATTTTTGCTATAAAAAATTAATATATAAAATTCATTTAAAATGAGAAAAATCTGATGTTAACTTTAAAATGTTATATTTTTAGATTCTAGAAATCAATATCTATTTAATGCAAACCTTATTTCATTGCATCAAAGTATACTTTTTGAAGAAAAACTCGATTGAAAATGTACCCCCCCCCTTTTTAAGCAGAAAAAATATCAATGTATAATTTTTTTTCTTTTATAAGATAATAGCCAATTAAATAATTATCGAAATGAGTAAAAAAAAAATCTCCAAAAAAATAATTATCTATTATTTTTTTTTACATTTTATTTTTCGATTTTCGGTACTTATTTTCTAATAGAATAGCCACCGTAAACATTTTTTTGTTTCTATTCATAACTTCGGTCTTTTATCTCATTATTTATACTGTAATTAGTACAATATAAGACCAACTTGAAAAAAATGTTACGCCCGCAACATAAATGAAAAAATGAGAAAGTTTTGAAATAAAATAAATAATGCATTATAAAGATCATTCATTGATAAATAAACACTGAAAATTTCATTAAAATCCGATAATTCCCTGATTTTTGGTAAATTATTTTCTGTAGGGGGGGGGGCTAAAGTCATTTTGTCAAAAACGCATTTTAGGCTGAGTTTGCCAGTAGCTAAAACAAGGTATTAGGATTAATACGAAGGTCATATGAATACATCGATAAAGAAATGCTGAAAAAATTATTCACTGCATTGGTAAGACCTCATTTGGAATTTGCTGATGTGGTTTGGAGCATTGACTTACCAAGTTTGGTTTATCGACGTATAAGAGGGGATATGATTGAAGTCTACAAATATACACATGGTTTTTATTCAACGAACATTGACCTACTAAACATTGCTCAAAATATCAATACCAGGGGTCATAAATTAAAACTCGTAAAAAAATGTTGTAAAGCAAATGCAAGACAAAATTATTTTAGTAACAGAGTCGTGAATACATGGAATAAATTACCATCATCAATAGTGAATGCCCCATCTCTAAACTCCTTCAAAGCAATGTCAGAATATTTATAATCTTTCCACAGATTATCTATGGAATTAAGATGAATATTTATAAGGAACAGCTGACAGGTCTCAGACCTAATATACTAGCTAAAAGGATATTATTATTATTATTATTATTATTATTATTATTATTATTATTTTATTATTAGCTAATATATGCACCCTCCGGGTGCACGTATTTAAGTTTTCATGCAATAAAATATCATATTAAATTAGAAAGACTAATGAAACTAAATAAGAATGCAGATAAAACTATTTGAAACATAGGGGGGGCTATAATAAAAAAAAACAGAACAAGTGAAACTTACTCTGCAATCACTCCAGCCTTTCATTGCTAAATTTTCATATTTTAACTATTTAGTTAAAATAGGAAGTAAAGAATAAAATTACAGTTAATTCTTCTCGTTAATAAATTTCTTTTAAGATTTATTGAAGAGATCTTTGCTCATATTCATTAAGATAAAACCAAACAATTAGAAATCAATAATACTAAGCAAATATTTATTAAAATCAAATGTTTAAAATCAATATGCAAATTAGCCTTCCCGTTCACACTGTAAACCGCTATTTTGTTGTATATATAAATACAACTGCGTGTTATTAGTTTGTAGATATGGTCAACCGTAATGATAATGTAAAACAATTTTATTAATAACTGAGTTTTAAAAGAAATGAAATCATGGAAAATGTTACGTAAATAACTATGGGAATTGTGATTTGTGTAGTTATATAGTTTCGGTTACAGACAGAATACCACACAATCTCCATTATAATAATAAGATTATTATTATTATTATTGCTAAAGTCTAAAACACTGGTTTTCTTTTTACTACATCTATATCAGAAGATATTAAACGAATGTAAAAAAAAAAAAAGCAATTCTTTTAACTTATAAATACGTCCTTGTGTAACTTTATGATTGATTTAAAACGGTAGCCAACCCATCTAAGGTTAGTTTATGCCTTGAGGTGAGGGAATTGCGTTTATTGTACGTTTGCATTTACACCTTTTATGTACTTGTTTCTTAAGGTTTTTTATGGGGGGTATCTTTTTTTTTGCACACAGTTATATGATATCAAGTATTTCTATCTCATACAAATAATTTGCACACAGTTGTTTGGTTTCAAGTGCCCTATCTAATACTAATAATTATATGGTTTCAAGTAATTATTTCTATTTAATAATACTCATTTGTTTGCACGTAGTTATCGGATTTCAAGTAACTAATAATAATCCTTGGTAAACAATTATAACTTCAAATAACTATTCTCAATACAAATAATTTACACATATTTATATGATATCAAGTATTCCTATCGAATACGAATATTTTTCAAAAACATTTATTTGATCAATAGATGGGATTCAAACATGTACTACCACTCCGGGTCAGAGTGGACCTGAGAGTAATGGCAATGAAGGGGTACACCACACTTCCCAGATCTCCAGAAGTAGAGTCTTACCATCACATGAAGTTTAGTGTCATATCCTGGAGACCAATTTTGCGAGGATCTGACCACGTTATGGAAAATACAGTAAGTGCTAAGTGGGCTGAATTGGTTGTTCCGTGGACATGTTGATTGAATATTGCAAATTTTCCGACAATATATGATAAATTATATAATGTACACGTGTATATGAGCATAATTTCAACAGAATTCCATTTATGACCTTTAAATAGCGCCATATTGGAAAGAATTTAATATTTATTGGACTTTTTGACACACACGTAAAAGTGCAAATATATCAAAAGATTAATTGGCAATATCTACCGAACATCGATTGGAGGTGCGTGGTGTAATGGTTAGAGTCATGGGAAATGGATTTGTCGACCCGAGTTCAAATCCTGGACGAAGCTGTTTGCATTTCAAATAACGCTAATACCTTTGGGAAAGGTATGCATACAACTACTCTCCCTCCAGCTATGGGTGGATAGTAGAGCAGAGAGGGTTCTTTAATCTTGGATAGGTAACCAGTCTAAAGAAAGGAATACTCTAAAATCGATCCTGGGGAAACTCTACTTAAAAATTGACCCTGTGTCGCATCCTACTCGTATGGAATCGTTGGTATATATATATATATATATATATACACCAACCATTCTACACGAGCAGGATGGGCGTCAAGACAAATATAGGTTAAGTGGCTGCGCGTGAATTACCATTACCATTGACTAGATGATTTGGCATTCTCCGTTTGTGGCGTGGGCTGGTGGCCCAGGTGTAGAGTTTCCGCTCTTTGTCGCACATAGCTTTATGATTACCTCTCCTTTGGAGAACTCTCTAGGGTATTAGACTATTATCGGAAAGGGTCCAATAATAGTCTAGTATTCCCTAGAGAGTTTTACGTAGGGGAGGTAACTCTCAATTACTTATTGCACACAATGTCTGTCCCTAGCCGCCTTCTGTACAGCAGATTCTAAGCCCCGCCGACAGGGTGACCAATTCATATTGAGAGTTGCCTCCCCTACTTTATAATTACCTCCCCTTTGGAGAACTCTCTAGGGAATACTAGACTATATGAACTCTTAATAAGTGTACCAATAATTCTAAGTAGAATAAAGTTTTCCAAAGTTTATCGTGTTATCGTTTGTCATTATACATTGTGACTCTTCTTTACAGCATATTCTAAGCCCCGCCGACGGGGTGACCAATTCACCACGTAACGCTGTTAGTTGTAATAATAGCACGCACCTACTTTCGAATGTCTTCCAGTTTGGTTTTAATAACGATATACTTATCTTCTAATCGATGAGAAATTGAATCTAAATTAATAAAATCCGAGACCCGACCATTAAAAGCGCGTCAAGTCAAGTAGAGCCCCCCTCCCCCCCCCCGGCCCCTAATATCAATAGCTCAAGGCGTTTTGGCGAAACAGATGGATAGGCAGATGGTCAATTCGATGATGGACAAAGTATGAACGAGAGAGGGGGTGAGTGAGTGGTGGGGGTGGGGGTGGCGTCGAAGAACAAACATGAAAGGAAAAAGGGGGGTTTAGACCATTGGATGATCAAATTCAGATATTGACCAAAACGAAAACTAACAGAAACAAAAGATGAAATCAATAAGAAACCAATCCCAATTCAATATTAACAGCTGTCACTTATTTGGAAATACCATATCATCTCGGCAAAAGGTGAATCGAAACAATCCGGGATAGAATAACCCGCCACCCCCCACCCGCGGGGAGTTGGGGTAAAGAAGACGATGATCTGCAGTTGTATGTTTCTTATCGGTGCCAAAAGTCGGTGTTCAAACTCCAGGATTCTAAATCTTGATTTTATGCAGAGATTCTATCTTAGTGTTATAGAATGGTACATTCCAAGTGTTATAGAATCATATGTTCTATCTAAGTGTTATATAAGCATAGGTTCTATTTGGGATAGAATCATAGGACCATATCACCTTTCATCATCATCATCATCATCATGTCGCGCTTTCAGCGCGGATATCCATGACAATCTCTCTCCATCCGTTTCTATCGCTCATCATTCTCGGGAGGTCCTCTATGCAGCATCCTGCATCCGCACAGAGCTGACCAACGTACGTTTTTGCTGGTCGGCCCACACTGGCTTGTCCATGTGCTGGCTTCCACAGGAGGACGTCGCTTATGAGTTCGTCCTTGCTCAACCATCGATGGCAAACTCCTAAACTCTGTAGAACAATTTATATACTTAGGCAGTAACATCTCCACCACAGAAAACGACGTTAATGCACGTATAGGAAAAGCATGGGCCGCTATAAATAAATTATCGATCATATGGAGGTCCAATCTCACAGACAAGTTAAAGAGACGGTTCTTCCAGGCCGTTGTCGTGTCAGTACTGCTGTACGGCTGCACCACCTGGACCCTAACTAAGCGACTAGAGAATAGGCTAGATGAGAGCTGCACGAGAATATGACCTTTAGGCACCCCTTTTTGATCTCGATTAAGAAAGGACGGGTTTTTCATTTACACCGTCAATATCCGGTTGTTTTAACAGACGATTTTTAGATCTTTTTTTCTAATTATAAAACTAACCCCTAACAAACAACTGGATATTGACGGTGTAAATGAAAAACATGTCCTTTCTTAATCGATATCAAAAAGGGGTGCCTAAATGTAATATGGTCCGAATGATAGATTAGTTTCATTGACGGAAATTGTAATTAAGAATTAATTTTAATACCGTGTCCTTTTTTATTCTCTCTCTCTCTCTCTCTCTCCTCTCTCTCTCTCTCTCTCTCTCTCTCTCTCTCTCTCTTTGGAATATTGGTCCTATGTGACTTCTCATCTATAGGAAATGCATGGTGAATATAGATTATCGATCACATAGAAATATGATCTCTCTGATAAGATGAAGCGAAAATTATTCCAAGCTGTAGTTTTGTCAGTGCTGCTGTAAGGCTGTACGACTTTGACTTGAAACACTTAGAGAAAAAAGATGGGAACTGCACAAGAATTTATGCAGGCAATGTGAAGAATATGAAAGTAGAGAACATTTCGTGGTATCCCTAGACCCTTTTGTAATTCGTGCACAGATTTTAAAAAAACAACTCAAAATGTACAAATGTCCTGGGTATGACGTTAAACTGCATCTAATGAAGAAGTTCCAATTTTGGAGCCCTGAGAAAAGAAAACAAGAAGGAAAAGGAAGAAGGAAAAGAAAGGAGAAAAGAAAGAAAAGAAAGAAAAAGCTGAAATTCATCTTCATTTCGTTCATTGAATTATTATGGCTGAGCGGTCTATGATACGCGTACCAAGTGACCCCATAACATGCAACACCTTACTTCTACTCTTTCCTGGGATAGACGGTCGGTCAGAGAGGCACAATCCAATCAATTAGCTAGTCATATATCAATTTCCAACACCTAGATGATTATCATGAGCGTATTCTTCAAATTGGAAATACTTATAGCAACCACCAAACAGTTTTTTTTATCATAAGCTTCTAGAAGGCGTTCAACTACCAGTATTTATTAATAGACATAAACTTAATGAAAGTGATCTGAATTGTCTATTTCATTGGACACCTTCCACTCGCTTCGTCGGACACTCGATCTTTCCAAACTGCCTCTCCCCCCCCCCCGTGAAAAACGCAGCCCGATTTATTTCAGTTCTTAAAGCTCTCCTCATACAAATTCCGGCGCTCGAGAATCTCATTGCACTCTGCAGAGCACAGGTGATCTTATGTCCCTTTCGTCGGGGGTGGATGATAGACTGCGTCCACTACACACACACACATATATATATATATATATATATATATATATATATATATAGGGTCAGACAAAATGATCTGACACATTTGTAGGTTAAATAAAATGCAAATAAAATAAAGAAACAAAAAAGTGTTTTTATTTTCGAAAAGTACATATAATGCCATTTTGTTTTGTTTCTTTATAATGCCATTGTTTTTCGTTTCTTTTTCAGTTGCTGCCATGAATTGGACTGATGAGCATCGCGCTTTCATTTTGTATGCATACATTTGAAGATAATTGTGAAGAATTCTTCGCAAACTTCTTTCGGAAAGTCTCAGAGCCTGGGCGCGTTTAAGTGTGGAACGGAGTGGAGACTGTTGAACTGAAGCTCTTACCGCTGTCACATTTTCTGGAGTTCTGGCGGTGCGAGGTCGGCCGGTTGATTTTCGTTTCAATGCAGATCCAGTAGCTCTGAAGTTTGTAACCCATAACAAGATCGTATTTCGAGCTGGTACGGGATCATGTCTACCAAGATTGAAGTGCAAACGGAACGCTCTTTGTGTTGCCGTTACAGATTCGTTTGTTTTGATAAACGTTTCCACAATGAAAGCGCGATGCTCACCAGTCCAATTCATGGCAGCAACTGAAAAAGAAACGAAAAACAATGGCATTATAAAGAAACAAAACAAAATGGCATTATATGAACAAAAATGGCATTATATGTACTTTTCGAAAATAAAAACACTTTTTTGTTTTTTTACTTTATTTGCCTTTTATCAAACCTACAAATGTGTCAGATCATTTTGTCTTACCCTATATATATATATATATATATATATATATATATATATATATATTCCTTGCTACTACTCGTTCTCGTTAAAAACGAGACATGAAACCATACCATCGTTTCCTACCTGATAATGGCAAACTGTATTGCCGAAAGCGCTCGTTTTGAAACCTTTAGTGGACTGTTACACTAGGTACACCCCAACACCAAAAAGCTGGCCCGAAAATTAGAAAGGATTAACCAAAAACTTGTTCGACAAGAACTTTCTGTACAGTTCAACAAAACTTATATATACTTCAGTGGCCTTACTTTGCAATATTGATTTAATTGTATTTATTTATTTTATTGAAAAATAGATCACCAATTAGGACCGAGCCTATTCTAGTAGTGACCCCCCCAAGCGAAGGTGGTCACTACACAGGTTTAAATTTAGTTTTCCTTCTCCTAGACTGGTTACATAGCCAAGTTTAAAGAACACAGTCTTGCCTACTATTTACCATAGCTGGAGTTGGATTCATACCTTTACCAAGGGTATTAGCGCTGTGAACTGTAGCTTCGTCTAGGATTTGAACTTCGTTTTGTTTGTTTTTATTTTGTTTTACGGCATATCAACTTCAGTGGGTCATTTAATGCCGATAAAGTTTTGAAATAAATCAATTCTTAATGGATAATACAATTTTGTTTTTAAATACATTTTTCTATTTAACCCATAGATGGGACACTAACAGGTACTACCACTCCGGGTCAGAGTGGACCAGAGAGCAATGGTGAAGAAGGGGTGCTCCACATTCCCCAAACCTCCAGAACTGGAACCTCACCATCAGATAGAGTTTAACGTCATTTCCAAGACATGTAGACCCACAGCCACCGCCTTCTAGCACCCATATGATAGAAAGGGGTTGGGGCTTGCCATAAGGGCAATAGGGTTGGGAAAATCATATAGGTGCTAGGGCTTGACGTGACCAGCCGATTGATCGGAGGGGGCCTCTCCAACCGCCCGTCTAGCCCAATATAGGGCCAAAGTGGAGTATTGCATGTCATGAACTGCTCATCCACCTGGGCTCTATCCTTAAGCATCACGGGTTGCCACCCACGGCCAACAGGTGGCCCCATTGGGGGAGTCTTACCCCTCTGCATAGGTGCAGTCGGTGCATTCTAACGCCCCACCGACAGGGCGGAAGAGAAATTGAAACTTCTAAACAAACCGTTGTAATCCCGTTACTTTTTGCCGAACTTAGAGATTGCGAGATCGATGATCTGTCGTCGTCGTCGTCGTCGTCGTCTTTGCAAAAACGACAGACGTTGAGAGATCAATGAATTAAAAGAAGAAGAAAATGTCTAATCAGAAAGAAACATTTCCACTCGGCCATTGCAAACATTCGTTTTCTCGTCTTGCAACTTTCCCCGAGAGATTAATTCCTCAAAATCCGTGTTCTGCGTGGAACAGAATTAACACCAATTGGAACAGATGCTTCTGTCTCAGAAACGATAAGAGCAGACCATTAGGTGTGTGTGTATGTGTGTGTGTGTGTGTGTCGATAGACCCATAATCAGGTTGGTGGTCTGCCTCTATCTTATGTCCCTATATAAACATCTTACCGACGAATCAATTTCGGGATTATAATTCCTCGGTTTGCTAAGTCAACGTGATATGCCAATACACGGGCATGTAAAAGTTTGTGCTTGATTCGGGTCACACACACACACACACACACACACACGGGTTAGCTTCCTTTAGAAAATTCAGATTTTAAAAAAACAAGAGAGGTGATCCTCGTCTGTAATGAAAAAATAAGAATTTGTTTTCAAATTTTGAAAAACTCTTCACTTATTCTGCCTTTGAATTTTCTTTCATTATTCTGTTTTTAATTTGGTTTCTTTAGTTTATCTAGCAAAAATAGGCGTAAGTATTTATAGGGATTGACCCCTATATTTTTACGGCATGTGGAATTGAATAAATTAAAATAATTAAGTTTTCTTAAATAATTAGTTTTACAATTGTATGTTATGAATTAAGTTTTTGAATTGTGTAAACAAAAGAGAATAGAAAGAAAATTAGTATTATTAGTGTTAATCGGACTATTGTCCCCATCTTCATTGTTATTTGTACAACGTTTCGGCCGATATACCCTCCGACCTTCTTCAGGTATTTCTTGTCGGACTCGGGAACATTCTCGGACTCGGGAACCTTATTTTCGAACTCGGGAACTTTCTTGTCGTATTCGGGAGCCATCACGGAACTTTGCAGTTGGGTTAAAAGACAGTTCTAAGTGACAGTTATCTCTGGTTCCCGAGTTCAACCCTGAGTGAAAGCAGTTAGAAAAATAATTAATTAACACAACTCCTACCTCAGCTATGGTTAGCGGAATGAGAACAGAATACCCCCGTGGAATAAATAAAGGGTTAAGTTCAAAGTTCCGTAATGGCTCCCGAATACGACAAGAAAGTTCTCGAGTTCGAAAAGAAGGTTCCCGAGTCTGACAAGGTTCCCGAGTCCGACAAAAATACCTGAAGAAGGCCGGAGGGCATATCGGCCGAAACGTTGTACAAATAACAATGAAGATGGGGACAATAGCCCGATTAACACTAATAATACTAATCTTCAGGCCTCATCTCAAACATTCAGAGAAAAAGAAAATTAGTTTGGAAATATTTTAGCAACAATAGAAATAATTGTTTAAATTCCAATGACAATATCTACGTCAATAGAAAACTTCATTGTCATCGGAATGACACGGGTAACAAAATCATCCGATATCTACGTCATTAGAAAACAGCTGATATTTGAAAATTCCGATATTAAATTTAACTTAATGATCACGTAGACAATAACAAAGAAAAGTATTTAAGTTTAGAATTGGGTTGGTTGGTTGTACGCATGTCAACCCTTGTTGGGTATTTTGAGTGAATTCATCAAATACAATATTGAAAATCCAGAAAAAAAAGCTAAGGGCCGGGTTAACTCAGTCGGTAGAGCGTTCGGCTACAACCACAAGGTTCCTAGTTCGATACCGGCCCTCGCCGACTCAATTCAGCGTATGAGTAGCACAGGGATCTGTGCGGTAAGTAAGGAGCTGATGATAGGTGTGGCGCTCCACCTCAGACGCAAAAAACAATCTCCTTGGTCTAGCACTAGTGAAAAAGGGATAGACTCCCTCGCTGATTGGCTAATACCGACTTTAGGCCGCCCCGACTACTTACTTTTTACTTTTTTTATAACTAAAAAAGATGGTTTCTTGAGTTTTCTTTGTTTAACTGCATATCAACTTCATGGGTTATTTAATGTCATATCGATCCTTGTAGAAGAACAGTAGTGGTACTATTTAACCCATAGTTGGCTGATACCGACTTTAGGCCTTCCCGATGAGTTTACTTTATATAGAGAGAGAAAGCGAGAGAGTTAAGGTAGCGTGGACATGGAGTCAATATCTGGTTACTGACAGTTTCTCGCCTATACGATCTCCAGACAAAATGGGGAATTTATTTATCAGTTTGCTTATATATCCCTTGGTTTGGTCCTCCACTGTGGGGGGGGGGAGCCATGTACACTAGTGTATGTCGATTTTTTACTTTTTTTAAATATCAAATTCTCCATCTATGTGAAAGTTGTGTGTTAGTATACTGAATACTGATACCAAAAATGAGATATTTTACTTGCACCATTGTTTAAGGAAATAGCATCAAAGATCGTCTACTAAAATGCACTAAAAATCCTAGTTTTCTAAAGGCTAAATTTTGCGAAAACGAGGATATTAGAGCATCAAGATTCAGCCTCAGCGATGAGCCCGTAGCTTAATAAAATTACATTGTTCATTCATTTATAAATTAGGTCAAAATTTCCCTTTTCTTAGAAATCTTACAAAATGGTTTTAAAGTTTTTAAACTCTCGGTCGTATGTTGTTTTTTTTTTGTTTGTTTTTTGGGTTGTTTTTTTTTTTTAAATTCAATTAAACTTGGCAAAGTCTCTTTTCCCTAATCCCAATTATCTACCGAGAGCTTAATGGGTGACCCAGCGGGTCATGTTTTGTCTGATACATATATATATAGAGAGAGGGGGAGAAGAGGACCAAACCCTCTGCAGGAGAAGGATGCGATGCAAGGCTAATTTTTCTTAAGCGGAGTTTAACAGGTTTAAATGCAGAGTTTTCCTTCTCCTACACTTTACCTAGCCAAGATTGAAGAGTTCAGTCTGAGCGAGAGCCCAAAATTATCCACACTCTAGTGTCTTCTTTTTTTTTTTTTTTTCAATGTATTTACACAAAGCAGGGAATAGACAAGTACTTTTTTTCTGTATATTCACTTACTTTTTGGATGCTTTTGGTCCAGCAGTCCACAAGCTTGCGTACCCCCCCCCCAAAAAAAAAAGAAAAAATGTTTTCGGTTGGTCATGCTTCCATTTTATGCACCACATCTTTGGCATTTTCATTCGTGTGTCACGCAAGTCCGGCCACTTTTAAACTTCTTTGTTCCCGAATTGTGCAAAAAGCTTCCGATGAATTTCAGACCCTGACACTCCTTCCGATCAGAGAAATCGGGTCACTGCTCTTGGATTTTCCTTGGTGCATATTGCTAGTGTAGCAGTCATGTTTACCCTGTAAAGACAGCAAGCAAAATGGCGTGATCAGGAGACCACGGCAGTGCCAGCTATTAGCACGCATGCGCAGAACGCAGTGTGACGATAATAAAGATATGTTATGGCGATAGTGCAGATAATTTTGACTCTCCCTTGTATATAATCATCATTCTGTGTGGAGATTTTGTTTTGTTTTGGTCATTTAATGCCGACAAAGTTTTGAAATAAATTAATTCTTAATGAATATTACAATTTTGTTTATAAACTCATGTTTTTCTATTTAACCCATAGATGGGACCCTAACATGTACTACCACTCCGGGTCAGAGTGGACTAGGGAGCAATGGTGATGAAGGGGTGCTCCACATTCCCCAAACCTCCAGAACTGTAACCTCACCATCAGATAGAGTTTAACGTCATTCCCTGGACATGTAGACCCTCAGTCACTGCATTCTAGCACCCATATGATAAAAAGGATTGTGGGTTGCCATAAGGGCAATAGGCAATCGTATAGGTGCTAGAACTTGACGTGGGCAGCCGATTGATCGAAGGGGGCCTCTCCGACAACCCGTCTAGCTCAAGATAGGGCCAAAGTGGAGTATTGCATGTCATGAACTGCTCATCCACCTGGGTTCTATCCTTAAGCATCACGGGTCGCCACCCACGGTCAACAGGTGGCCCCATTGGAGCAGTCTTACCCCTCTGCAGAGGTGCAGTCGGTGTATTCTAACGCCACAGCCGACAGGGTGGTCTCCAGCCTTGACACAAATGTATTTTGTTCTTGTTTACCTTCATGCTGTTAGAGTGGATCGCGTTGTCAAGGGTGTTTGCGATAGCATTTAGAATCTGGTCATGGTACCAACGATACCGACTGTCAGTCAGCGCCTTGGAGCACCCACTCAGAATATGTTGCAAAGAACTCCTACCTGCATAAAGCTGGGGACTCTATTTTCTTCCAGGTGTGAAGATTTGTGGGGCTCAGTAACACGTCATAAACTGACTGTACCAAAAATGTTAATTTGCTACAATTAGCATGCCATATATCTGACCATTTCAATTTCCGCTTTATGATGTTTTCCCACCTTGTCCAGGCCCCTTGTTGGCTTAGGCCAACCATCTTTGTTATCCTTCTTTCTTCTACCCCCTTACGAATTTATTCTTGTATAAGATGGTATTGTTCTTTTCCCCTCGTTAACTCTATTCGTGGCCTGGGAAAATAACCTAAACCTGTTCGACCTTTAGCAACGGCGCATACGAGCGTTTTTTGGGGTTTTTTTTGTTTTTTGTCGCAACCTTTTCATTTGCTACTTTTAGTTCCTCTGTGGCCCGCCCTGTCGGCTGGGGCGTTAGAATACACCGACTGCACCTCTGCAGAGGAGTAATACTCCCCCAAATGGGTGGCGACCCATGATGCTTAAGGACGGAGTCTTGGTGGATGAACACTCCAGTTAGACCCTTACTTAGGCTTGACGGGCGGTCGGAGAGGCCTAGCACATATGGTTGCCCTCATGGCAACCCCAACCCTTTTTACCATATGGGTGCTAGAAGGCGGTGACTGAGTGTCTACATGTCCTGGGAATGACGTTAAACTATATCTGATGGTGAGGTTCCAGTTTTGGAGGTTTGGGGAATGTGGAGCACCCCTTCATCACCATTGCCCCCTGGTCTACTCTGACTCGGAGTGGTAGTACCTGTTAGGGTCCCATCTATGGATTAAATAGAAAAATGTATTTATAAAAATTGAACATCCATTAAGAAAGACTTTATTTCAAAACTTTATCGGCATTAAATGACCCACTGAGGTTGATATGCCGTAAACCAAACTAAACCTCTATGGTACTCCATTTCTTGCCTGATCAGACCTCAATACCCGCCTCACTTACTTTTGGGTCGCATTTTTTATAAACCCTCTATGGCACTCCGTTCAGATCAGAAGCAGACTTTACTGATTTTATTACTTCCTGCACTTCTTTCCTGCTTGGTTCTTTTACGTTGGGGGATCAGTTTACAACTTAGTTATAATACCAAAATGATTCTTCACTTTACAACCAGAAACACAAATGGCTTAAACATTTGAGGTATCTGGTTTGGGTTGGTTTATTTGTTGAACAGGCTAGTTGTTTTGTTTTACGGCATATCAACCCCATTCGGGTCAAAAAGGTATGTTTGAAAAAAATCCATTTTAATTGGCTCTAATTAGTCGTAATTTGCAATTAAGTAAAAAATCTGTCCCGTCTCTTACCCCACGTTCTGCCAATCACTTTCCCCTCTCTATGTATGTCTTGATTGCCTCCTCATAATATATGTAAGTTTCCCGGTGAGCGTAGAGCGTAACTAACCTGTTGGCTTGGGCTGGAGAATACATCGACTGCACCTCTGCAGATAGGTAAGACTCCCCCATCCAGCCGACCCGTAATGTTTAAGGGCGGAATCCTGAACAGTTTATAACATGCAACACTTCACTTTGTTCCTTTACTTAGGATAGACGTGAGGTTGGAGAGGCCTCCTTCAGCTGGTCATGTCAAGTCCTAGCACCTATAGGATTATCCCGACCATATTGCTCTTATGACAACCCCCAAACACTTTTCTTTATCATATATGTGCTAGAGGACGGGGTCTGAGGGTCTTAGTGACCTGGGTAAGACGTTTAACTGCATCTAGTGTTGAAGTTCCAATTCTAGGGAATATGGAGCATCCCTTCACCTTCAATTACCTTTTGGGGGTTCTGGGCTAATCAGTGATCCGATAGGGCCCAGTTCCTTTTCCGGGTCACTCAGCGTTTTTGTTGTTTTTTTTTTTGTTGTTGTTGTTTTGTTTTTTTTGTTTTTTTGTTTTTTGGCATATATGCGTCCATTTCTTCTACGAAGTTTTTTGAGGTGGCCACTTCTTTTGTCCCCTAATAACTTTTTTGTAAAGCCAAACGAGTTTGATATAAAGGCTCTCCTCTCCCTTGATCTCTCTTACCTTCATCACCATTGCTCCCTGGTCCACTCTGACCGGGAGTGGTAGTACCTGGTAGGGTCCCCTAATAACTTCTTTGTAAAGCCAAACGGTTTGATATAAAGGCTCTCCTCTCCTTGATCTCTCTTACCTTCATCACCATTGCCCCTGGTCCACTCCGGGAGTGTAGTACCTGGTGGGTCCCCTAATAATTCTTTGTAAAGCCAAACAAGTTTGATATAAAGGCTCTCCTCCCTTGATCTCTCTTACCTTCATCACCATTGCTCCCTGGTCCACTCTGACCGGGAGTGGTAGTACCTGGTAGGGTCCCCTAATAACTTCTTTGTAAAGCCAAACAAGTTTGATATAAAGGCTCTCCTCTCCCTTGATCTCTCTTACCTTCATCACCATTGCTCCCTGGTCCACTCTGACCGGGGAGTGGTAGTACCTGGTAGGGTCCCCTAATAATTCTTTGTAAAGCCAAACAAGTTTGATATAAAGGCTCTCCTCTCCCTTGATCTCTCTTACCTTCATCACCATTGCTCCCTGGTCCACTCTGACCGGGAGTGGTAGTACCTGGTAGGGTCCCTAATAACTTCTTTGTAAAGCCAAACAAGTTTGATATAAAGGCTCTCCTCTCCCTTGATCTCTCTTACCTTCATCACCATTGCTCCCTGGTCCACTCTGACCGGGAGTGGTAGTACCTGGTAGGGTCCCCTAATAACTTCTTTGTAAAGCCAAACAAGTTTGATATAAAGGCTCTCCTCTCCCTTGATCTCTCTACCTTCATCACCATTGCTCCCTGGTCCACTCTGACCGGGAGTGGTAGTACCTGGTAGGGTCCCTAATAATTCTTTGTAAAGCCAACAAGTTTGATATAAGGCTCTCCTCTCCTTGATCTCTCTTACCTTCATCACCATTGCTCCCTGGTCCACTCTGACCGGAGTGGTAGTACCTGGTAGGGTCCCTAAAACTTCTTTGTAAAGCCAAACAAGTTTGATATAAAGGCTCTCCTCTCCCTTGATCTCTCTTACCTTCATCACCATTGCTCCCTGGTCCACTCTGACCGGGAGTGGTAGTACCTGGTAGGGTCCCCTAATAACTTCTTTGTAAAGCCAAACAAGTTTGATATAAAGGCTCTCCTCTCCTTGATCTCTCTTACCTTCATCACCATTGCTCCCTGGTCCACTCTGACCGGGAGTGGTAGTACCTGGTAGGGTCCCCTAATAACTTCTTTGTAAAGCCAAACAAGTTTGATATAAAGGCTCTCCTCTCCCTTGATCTCTCTTACCTTCATCACCATTGCTCCCTGGTCCACTCTGACCGGGAGTGTAGTACCTGGTAGGGTCCCCTAATAACTTCTTTGTAAAGCCAAACGTTTCCGGTGACTCTCCGCGTGGCGTATGTTTTTCAACTTTGTCCTTAGAATGTCCCGCAATTCTGAGAGTGGCTGTCGTTCCCTCTATTTGAGCTGACTTGTAACAAGCTTTAAGTTTCCTAATCTCTTGCCTTAAAGATTGAATTTCTAATTCCCTACGGTTCTTTCTTTGGTATTGAACTCCTTTGTTTCCTTCGATGAGACCAAATCTTTCACTGGCGTAACTGACTATCAACATTCCCTTTTGATGTTACTTTGAGGATTTCGCTAATATCATCGCCAAAGTTCTTCCAAGTGATGTTGTCATTTGCCAATGGCCATTTAATGCGAGTACGAATACTGTGTTTGGTTTGGTTTTACGGCATATCAACCTCGGTGGGTCATTTAATGCCAGCAAAGTTTTGAAATAAATCAATTCTTAATGGATAATACAATTTTTTTATAAATACATTTTTCTATTTAACCCATAGATGGGACCCTAACAGATACTACCACTCCGGGTCAGAGTGAACCTCACCATCAGATAGAGTTTAACGTCATTCCCAGGACATGTAGACCCGCAGCCACCGCCTTCTAGCACCCATATGATAAAAAGGGGTTGGGGTTGCCATAAGGACTGTAGTGTTTGGAAAATCATATAGGTGCTAGGGCTTGACGTGACTAGCCGATTAATCGGAGGGGGCCTCTCCGACCGCCCGTCTAGCCCAAGATATGGCCAAAGTGGAGTATTGCAAGTCATGAACTGCTTATCCACCAGGGTTCTATCCTTAAGCATCACGGGTCGCCACCCACAGCCAACAGGTAGGTGGCCTCATTGGGGGAGTCTTACCCCTCTGCAGAGGTGCAGTTGGTGCACTCTAACGCGCCACCGACGAGACGGTCGTGTTTGAAGTTATGTTGACAGCTGCCTGGCGGTGTTGGGATCTGTGGTGTGATTCCTGGGCGAGCCCCTCCTGTGTCTCACCAGAACAATCTTCTGTGCAATGCAACTGTCGTGGCTCAACCAAACATTTCATCCGGGCTTGATGTATTTTTAAGCCAAGCTGTTTTTTTACGAATTTTGCCACGGGTTAGCTCAGTCGGTAGAGCGTTCGGCTAGAAACCACAAGGTTCCTTGTTCGATACTGGTCCCCGCCAACTCAGCGTATGAGTAGCACAGGGATCTGTGCGGTAAAGTGAGGAGCTGATGGTAGGTGTGGCGCTCCACCTCAGATGCTAAAAACAATCTCCTTGGTCTAGCGCTATTGAAAAGGGGATAGACTCCCTCGCTAACTGGCTAATACCGACTTTAGGCCGCCCCGTCGACTTTACTTACTACTTTACATGTCTTGCTCATATTCCGTTCTTCGTTTTCGAGGGTCGTTAAATTTTGATCCGTCTTATTAGGGATCTTATCCTCCTCTTTCTCGGGATGCTCTGGGTGTATTTTCCTGGAGGTCGATTCGTTGCATGATGTCGGTTCTCCCTTGCGGAAGACACATGCCGGGTAGCTGGCCCAACATGCCCTGATTACCGTCTTTCCGAGCTGTCCATTGTCTCTCGAATCGTTACCGAGACTGTTCCTTGGTCTGCATTCGTTCTGTTCTCGGGAGTCACTGTTTTGGCAGAATTCAATTTCGCAAAATACACCCATTAGATGAATGAGGAAATGTTGTGTTCCTGGGATCAATGGAAATTAGCATTAAATAACCCAACAAGGGTTGATATGCCATAAAATTCAAACAATTATTTAGTCTCGATCGCATCACTGCATCCAATTCCTCATAAACTAGTCTTGCGACACAATTTATTTGCAAAAAAAAAAAAATAGGTTCTTTAACCTACCTAAAAACACCGCACGAGGGAAAAAGACGTAAGATTTATTTATTTATTTATTTATATTTTTTTATTACAAAAATAAAAATGTGAAAAATACAATTTAAGATCAAAAAGAATTCCTATGATACTATATAATTGTTGAAGATTATGATTAAATAACCCGGATGAACATTTTTAAATACATCCGGGCATTAGCCAGAGATTAATTTTCTTACTGCTCCATGCATGGGGAAGTGGTTGTATTTAGTGACGGTAAGTCAGTGTACGAATGTTATTTCATTTAACTAAGTTAAAAATAAGTTGACGTTTACTCACCAGTTAACCATCACGATACTTTACACACACATTTCTGAGATTCTAGTCCTTATAGTTGACCTCCCGCCCCCAAATCATTTTTATAACTTTTGTCATTTGAATTCGAACAATCTAATAACTCTGCAAGCTGTCGGTGGGGCTTAGAATATGCTGATTGTATTCCCCCTCCTACAAAGGGGTAAGACCACCCCACAAATAACTGAAATATTGGTACGACACTAAACTGCATGTGATGTTAAGAACTGGGTCATGTGGAGTACCCCTTCAATGCCATTACTCTCGGGTCCCTTGGGCCAGGAATTGTAGTACATATTGAAAACTTTCCATAGGACCGCCGCCCTGTCGATGGGGCGTTAGAATGCACCTCTTCAGAGGAGTAAGACTCCTCCAATGTGGCCACCTGTTGGCCGTGGGTGGCGATCCGTGATACTTAAGGACAGAACCCAGTTGGTTGAGTAGTTCATGACTTGCAATACTCCACTTTGGCCCTATCTTGGGCTAGACGGGCGGTCAGAGAGACCCCCACCGATCAATAGGCTAGTCACGTCAAGCCCAGCACCTATATGATTTTCCCAACCCTATTGCCCTTATGGCAAGCCCTAACCCTTTTTATCATATGGGTGCTAGAAGGCGGTGACCGAGAGTCTAAATGTCCTGGGAATGACGTTAAACTCTATCTGATGGTGAGGTTCCAGTTTTGGAGGTTTGGGGAATGTGGAGCACCCCTTCATCACCATTGCTCCCTGGTCCACTCTGACCCGGAGTGGTAGTACCTGTTAGGGTCCCATCTATGGGTTAAATAGAAAAATGTATTTATAAAAAAATTGTATTATCCATTAAGAATTGATTTATTTCAAAACTTTATCGGCATTAAATGAGCCACTGGGGTTGATATGCCGTAAAACAAACCAAATTAAAAATTGTATTATCCATTAAAAATGAAATTATTTCAAAACCTTGTTAGCATAAACATTTTTTTTTTACCAATAGAAGTATTCGGCATAAAATAACCCAAGGGGTTGACATGCCGTAAAACCCAACCAACCAACCATCAGAATAAAATACACAACTTGTATTAAAGTTACAAAATGTAATACAAAGTTCTCATTAGTTTTTGTTTAAAAGTTCATATTTGTCTTATTTCATTTCCCGATTATGGAGATAACTTGTTTGCGTGACGATTACTTGTCTGTCATCGCTCTAACTGAATTCTCCTCCTTCCTAGAATTCCTGCTTCTTATTTTTGGCGCTCGATTTGAATTCCAGCGTCATTACATTTTTAAAATATTTACTACCCCCTTTCTCGAACAATCGGCAACCGCCATTTTATTAACCATTACAGACCGTTCAGCCCAACAATGACTTGAGTACATATCAAATTTTATTGAACTTTAAAAATATTTTTCAACCAATCACCCCTTATGGCAAGCCCAACCCCTTTTTATCTGGGTGCTAGAAGGCGGTGACTGAGAGTCCACATGTCCTGGGAATTTCCAGTTCTGGAGGTTTATGGAATGTGGAGCACCCCTTCATCACCATTGCTCCCTGGTCCACTTTGACACGGAGTGGTAGTACCTGTTAGGGTCCCATCTATGGGTTAAATAGAAAAATGTATTTATAAAAAAAGTGTTATCCATTAAGAATTTATTTATTTCAAAACCTTATCGGCATTAAATGACCCACTGAGGTTGATATGCCATAAAACAAACCAAACCAATCCCTTTTCAGCAAAACAATGATATAATTTATCTATGAGTAATTTATTGCAACGCTGCATGATAAACATTTTTACTTTTCGCATTCGGCGTCTCTACAAATAGCCATGCGATAGGCCACGAACTCAAAATTGATTGCTGTATTTAAGTGTTGCATTAATATTTAAGTTTGCCTTTTAAAAGTTCAATGATAATTCTTCTGCTGCCACTTAATTTAAAGACAAATTGTACGTAGGTCCTAATTTTCCCTACAAACAATTATTTCTAATTCATTGGTGACTTTAACTGGATTTCGCATATGTTATTAAAAAAATATCGTCGCAAAAATGACGTAATTTTTTTAAAACTTGGGAATCGAAAATGTCAGGATTTCGGATTAGGCCCAGAATTTTTTTTTAATTTGCTCACGAAGTCCAATTCCAAAATGGTATAAGATGTACAACTACGGCTTCTAGGAGTAAAGTTGAAAAAAAGTGACTCCCTGACATTAGCATTTATCATACAAGAAATGTACTTGAAACCTGACTGTAAATTTGTACTCGGAATAGTCACGTGAAATAATACAATTGCTTTCAAAAAGACTGACGTTTGGTCTTAAATAACCCAACAAGGATTGACGCGCCGTAAAACCCAACCAAGAAAGTGTAGAAGAAAAACTCTGAATTTAAACCTGTTAGACTCCACTTAAGAAATTGTACTTGTGCAGACCCGGTTAGCTCAGTCGGTAGAGCGTTCGGCTAGAAACCACAAGGTTCCTAGTTCGATACTAGTCCTCGCCAACTCAGCGTATGAGTAGCACAGGGATCTGTGCGGTAAAGTAAGGAGCTGATGGTAGGTGTGGCGCTCCCTCGGACACCAAACAATCCTTGGTCTAGCGCTATTGAAAAGGGGATAGACTCCATCGCTGACTGGCTGATACCGACTTTAGGCCGCCCGACGACTTTACTTTTACTTACTTACATATATATATATATATTGCTAAACTGACTTCGGCATAAAATAACCCAACGAGTGTTCCAATGCCATAAAACCAATCAATCAAATAAATGCTGGCAAATTCGTAGTATTAGACAGGAATGCAAATGACTGTATGTGAATTGTTAGTATTAAGTTATACTTGTTTGTTTATCATAAGTTGTTTGGAACCATAAAAATTGCTTTAAAAAAAGACTAACATTTGGCATTAATTAATCCAACAAAGACTGGCGTGCCGTAAAACCCACAAATCAAGAAAGTATCGGATCAGAAAAAATACAATTTCTAATTGCAGTCGATTTGCCAAGGTTCACCCTTTTTTCCGTAACTTTATATTTTCTTTCTGTGTAAAAACCGCACCTCTGCAGAGGGGTAAGACTCCTACAATGGGGTCACCTGTTGTCCGTGCGTGGGATGCTTAAGGATAGAATCCAGGTGGCTTAGTCCATTACATGCAACACTTTAGCCCTTACTTAGGCTAGACGGGCGGTCAGAGAGGCCTCCTCGGATTAATGGGCTGGCAACGTCAAACCCTATTGCCCTTATGGCAAACCCCAAACCCGTTTTATCATATGGGTGCTAGAAGGCGGTGGCTGTGAGTTTTTAGTGTCCTCGGTATGACGTTAAATTTTATCTGATGGTGAGGTTCCAGTTCTTAAAGTCTGGGGAATGTGAGCACCCATTCATCGCCATTGCTTCCTGATCCACTCTTACCCGAAGTGGTAGTACCTGTTAGGGTCCCATCTATGGGTTAAATAGAAAAACATGCGTTTATAAACAAAATGTGATTATCCATCAAGAATGAATTTATTTAAATACTTTATCGGCATTAAATGACCCATTGAGGTTGATATGCCGTAAACCAAACCCAACCCAACCCAGAGCATGCTGAGCCGATGCCTTGTTAGCATCTCTGACGCCACCAAGTGCGCACCCTTGTTTTCCCCGACAATGTCGGAAATCCAACGATGCACACATACTGAGTCTGTCCGCAGGTGAACCACCCTCGCTTTCCACTGCAGTGCCGGGTTGACTCCTTTCAAAACCGCATCAAGCTCTGCCGTATTAATGAGCCTATCCTACTGCACAGGTCACAGCCAGCTTGCAGCTTCAATTATGGCTCTGTCGTTTTCAATGACACCAGTAACCAACCGCCCTGTCGGCTGCGGCGTTAGAATGCACCGACTGCACCTCTGCATAGGGGTAAGACTCCCCCAATGGGGTCACCTGTTGGCAGTGGGTGGCGACCCGTGATGCTTAAGGATAGAGCCCAGGTGGATGAGCAGTTCATGACTTGCAATACTCCACTTTGGCCCTATCTTGGGCTAGACAGGCGGTCGGAGAGGCCCCCTCCGATCAATCGGCTGGTCACGTCAAGCCTAGCACCTATATGATTTTCCCAACCTATTGCCCTTATGGCAAGCCCAACCCCTTTTATCATATGGGTGCTAGAATGCGGTGACTGAGGGTCTACATGTCCTGGAATGACGTTAAACTCTATCTGATGATGAGTTCCAGTTCTGGAGGTTTGGGGAATGTGGGGCACCCCTTCATCACCTTTGCTCCCTGGTCCACTTGACCGGAGTGGTAGTACCTGTTAGGATCCATCTATGGGTTAAATAGAAAAATATATTTATAAAAAAAATTGTATTATCCATTAAGAATTGATTTATTTCAAAACTTTATCGGCATTAAATGACCCACTGAGGTTGATATGCCGTAAAACAAACCAAACCAAAAATCGATTCTTACAACAATCACCAAAACTTACCAGTCACTTTTATGACAACCGACACCTAAACCCATATTTACATATTCGTGAGGGAGGGAGATTAAAACGAAAATAAAGCCCCAATGTAAAAAATGGAAAAATAAAATTTGATAAAAATAAAAAATGATTATTAGTATACCCCCCTCACTTAATAATATGGCAGAAAAACTAGTTCACCGGTCAAAAATGCCTGGAAGGGAATAGAAAAAATTAAATTAGAATTGATCCTAGGATAGACAGTGGAAAGTAGTAGTCTTACTAACAATTTGGATGCAAAATACTTCCGGAAATTCCTCGAGAGATTTGATCTCGTTGACAGGCTCCGTGAAGAGCATCCAAATCGGGTAGAATGGACTTGGACAAAGGACGGCGTTCCAATCACCCGCTAAAACTACTCGTCTAGACGACGTTATGTAGGGTTCGATGCATCGAAAAAAAAGTCAGGTAGCTCATTGGTGGTATTGGGCCTATAAACCCTAAGGAGACGAAACGCCCTCCATTCTCACCAAATCTGAAAATACAAGAGATCCTGACGCATGCAGATCTTTGCGAATCAACCAAGGGGACACCTCGAGAACTAGGTAGGTTTCCCAAGGCGTAAAAAATGACTTTTAATTTGTAATTTTGATGGTTGGAAAAAAAAGCGGCCAAATGAATGCCTATAAACTCCTGAATATCATACTTTTTTTCTGAAGCGTAAATGTTGTCTATTTTGAAGTTTTCCGTGGGTATCACCAATTTTTCCCGTGAACTTTATCCCCCACTATATCTAACATAATAAAACTTGCATAAAAGTTAATATTATCTTGAAATTTTTTTTTATTCACTCGAAAGAAGCATTAAACAAACTCCAAATGATTTTTTTTTAATTTTTCTGCTTACAAAAATAGTGAAAATTATAAACGAAAAACAATGTTTACATTTTTGCACCGTTAAATCAATTTAAATTTAACGTAGCCAAAAACAAATTATAACTAAGTTTTTTTGTTTTTGTCTTATCGTCCCAAATCCTAATTCCTTGGAGATTACCTCATCGAGAGCGAGACCCCCAGATGTCACGCCGCCCTGTCGGCTGGGCGTTAGAATGCACCGACTGCTCCTCTGCAGAGGGGTAAGATTCCCCCAAATGGGACTACCTGTTGGCTGTGGGTGGCAACCCGTGATGCTTAAGGATAGAACCCAGGTGGATGAGCAGTCCATGACTTGCAATATTCCACTTTAGTCTTTTCTTGGGCTAGACGGGCGGTCGGAGAGACACCCTCCGATCAATCGGTTGTTTACGTCAAGCCCTAGCGCCTATATGATTTTTCCCAACCCTATTGCCCTTATGGCAAGCCCCAACCCCTTTTTATCATATGGGTGCTAGAAGGTGGTGATTGAAGGTCTACATGTCCTGGGAATGACGTTAAACTCTATCTGATAGTGAGGTTCTTTTGCAGAAGGGTAAGACTAAAATAAGGTTTGCATTAAATAGATATTTATTTCTAGAATCTAAAAATATAACATTTTAAACATAACATCAGAATATTTATATTTTAAATGAATTTTATATATTACTTTTTCATAGCAAAAATGCTTAATCAAAGTTTTGAGATAAAATAACTGATGCATTATAAAATTCATTAATTGATAAATCAATACTGAAAATTTCATTAAAATCGGATAATTCCCTGATTTTTAGTAAATTTTTTTTTTTAAATCGCTAATGTTACATGAATTTTGTAAACACGCCATATTTCAAGACCCCCCACCGCTGAAGAGGCTACCTATTGGATCAATCAGCTGGTAACATCAAGCTCTAGCACCTATATGATTGCTCCAGCCCTATAGCCCTTATGGCAAGCACCAACCCTTTTTATCATATAGGTGAAAAATGGGGTGAGAGTCTTCATGTCCTGGGAATGACGATAAACTCTATCGGTGAGATTCCAGTTCTGGAGGTTTGGGGAATGTAGAGCACCTCTTTATCACCATTGCTCCCTGGTCCACTCTGACCCGGAGTGGTAGTACCTGTTAGGGTCCCATCTATGGGTTAAATAGAAAAAAAAATTTTTTTTTAATTTTTAAAAAGAGGATCCATTAAGAATGAATTTATTTCAAAACTTTGCCGGCATTAAATGACCCACTGAGGTTGATATGCCATAAAACAAACCAGACCAGACAGTCGGTGAGGCCTCCTCTGATCAATGAGCTGTTCACATCAAACCCTAGTACCTATATGATTTTCCCAACCCTATTGCCCTTATGGCAAGCCCCAACCCCTTTTTATCATATGGGTGCTAGAAGGCTGTGACTGAGGGTCTACATGTCCTGGGAATGACGTTAAACTCTATCTGATAGTGAGGTTCCAGTTTTGGAGGTTTGGGGAATGTAGAGCACCCCTTCATCACCATTGCTCCCTGGTCCACTCTGACCCGGAGTGGTAGTACCTGTTAGGGTCCCATCTATGGGTTGAATAGAAAAACATGAATTCATAAACAAAATTGTATTATGCATTAAGAATTTATTTTACAACTTTGTCAGCATTAAATGACCCACAGAGGTTGATATGCCATAAAACAAACCAAACCAATCTTCAGCATAAAATAACCCAACAAGGGTTGACATGCTGCAAAATACAACCAACCTATCTATGGGTCAAATAGATCTGTTTGCAAGTAAATGTAAATTATTTCTACCAATTTATTAACACACATGAAGTTAATGATTATGAATACCCATAAAAAAGAACTTTGATTTAAAATAAATAAATAAAAAAAACTTTGGTTTCAAAAGAATAATACACCTGAATTATTGGACTATTATATTCATCTTTATTATCTGTACATTGTTTCGGCCAATGTGCCCTCCAGCCTTTTTTCAGGTATTTCTTGTCGGACTCGGGAACCTTCTTTTCGTAATCAAGAGCCATAACAGAACTTTGAACTCAACCCTTTATTCAACACCTGTTGGCTGGGACATTAGAATGCACGATGCACCTCTTCAGAGGGGTAAGACTCCCCCAATGTGACCACTGTTGGCTGGTGACCCGTGATGCTTAAGTATAGAACCCAGGTGGTTGAGCAGTCCATGACTTGCAATACTCACTTTCTTGCGCTAGACTGGCGGTCGGAGAGGCCCTTCGATCAATCCGCTGGTCACATCAAGCCCTAGCACCTATATGATTGGCCCAACCTATTGCACTTATGGCAAGCCCACCGCTTTTATCATATGGTGCTAGAAGGCGGTGGCTGCGGGTATCATGTCCTGGGAATGACGTTAAACTCTATCTGATGGTGAGGTTCCGTTTTTGAGGTTTTGGGGAATGTGGAGCATTCTTCTACCATTGCTTCCTGGTCCCCTTGACCGGGAGTGTAAGTACCTGTTAGGTTATCTTCTGCGCGCGCGCGCCG